>JADDOH010025088.1:0-359170 GCA_016648135.1 Agrypnia vestita | reverse complement strand
ATATATATATAAATATATATATTGGAGAGGTACAATGATAAAAAAATGTATGCACTAATTTTTTTTTTTATGTATCAAATATGTAAATATGTAATATTTGTAATTAAAAAAAAAAGTTAACTAGGTTATTATTTCGAGAAATATTGTTTTTCATGGCTTTCCGAATAAAAAAAGATTTAAAAAAAATATATTTCCCGTATTTCGTTTATCAAACCTCGTTTTATAGTTAGTGCTTTGGATTATAGACCAGACTATCTCTCTGTAAAGTTAATATTGCCGTAAAGCGAGGCAAGGCTTTTTTTCAGTTGCGAGTGCATGTAAACAAAAGCCTAAAAGCACATTTGCGACAGAATTTACCGAGTGCGCTGTTGCACTCCGTGTGTTGCTAGGCCGTTAAAACCACTGGAAAAATAGACACAAGAACCATTGAGGTTAATTAAATTTTGTTGACATTTTTTTGTAAAAAGTTCTATTACTTTTTCATAAAAAAATGGAATGAATTAACATAAGGATATTGTTGTGAAATTATAATAATTAATAAAAATATAATATTTTGTAAATAAATATATCTCAATTCAAGTTTCAAGAGCACGAAATATTTTTGGACAAAGAAATTTTAGATACCTATGCCCTAAACCATAGAATACAATGCGGGAAAATCTTTCAAAATGAAAAAATTCGAAAAATGTAAAATCTTTGATTAAAATTTGGGAGAGAGATGGGTCGATCATTTATTGGAACACTCAACCAAATAAAGTGGCTATCTAAATGTCAAGTCAGGTAACATATTATATTATTAGGATAATTACATCAAACACTTATTTGTAGCAAAATGTAGACGATGATTCATCATTTTCTTTAAACAATTTATATGTAAGGTATTTGCAAATAATTAAATAAAAATTGTAAACTTTGCATGTCTCAAAACAGAATTTTCTATTGAGACAGGTTTAGTAAAACAATACTTAATTATTATCCAATCTCTCGCTCAATGTTTCTCCTAAAGTTCCATGAATCAATCCTCTTCTTTTTACTCCCCTTGTTTCTACAAACTATAGACAAAATATTTGTGGCAAACTTCCAACAAATTTAATACACTCACAAAAAAATAATTCAAATAAAATATATATGTTATTATTTTCATTTGTATCAATTAAATCTAGTTTTATTAATAAAATATATCATAATATTATATACCTATGTATACTACGCAAATAAGATATTTTGTCACTACCGGTGAAAAACTATAATTGGCTTTTATGTTTCTCATTCTTTGTACTTACTTAATTATTATTAGCTGTTAGTTTCCGAACAAATATAAATAAATAAATAAATAATTCAAAAAGAGCAAACTACAAGCAATACTTTAAATTAAAATTGTAAGTACTGACATTAATGAAAACAAAAAAAAGGGAGTTGAATAAATAACGTACTGTAATGCAAAACTTTCAAAAAAAAAAATTTTTACAAAATTTTCATGATTTCATTTGAGTTGTGTTGAAGAAAATGAATTATGGATAATCAATAAAGACCTCTGATTAATTAATTGTTTAGTTTACTAACTTGCATATCAACCTACATACATTACTGAGACAATCCTCAGAGCCGGTTGGTAAAAGCGGACTCCTACATAATCCTTTGACACTCCTGTATAAACACATTAAAAACTTAATTTTCATTAATGGTATTTTTCAATTATCCAAATAATCGACGCTCTGCTTTATTCGTATAATACATTCTTTACAAATAATATAATATTATATTAACGTAAAATTATTATGAGAATTAAATATTGAATTTTGTGTGTTTTTGATGAGATTACAAATTGACCATTGGTGTCCAATTCTCGAACAGTCGCGTTTAAATCAGCGGGGTTGTATTTGTCGTACACATTAACAATTAATGAGAATTGTATAAATATAAATAAACCCACAATGCACACAAAGGCTTCTCCCTTCCGCAGCGCGTGACGCGCCGATCAATATTTGGAATTGTATCGGCGATTCTTTGTACTGATTTCAAGCCCAAGGGCTGCCAGCCACTATGTTCTAGCCTTATTGTGGCACTGGCAAGACTCGAGCAAAAAGTTGAATAAAAATTAATTCATGATTCTGTTGTAGAATATTTTTATTCAGAAAAATTAAAACATCTAGACGTATGTAAATTTATTTATGTATTTTTTCCAATTTTACCACCCGACTTTTTTCTAGATTTTAAATATCGTATGTATTGATTTCGAAGTCTTTTAATTTCATTGAAAGACTATGGAAAAAATTTATGTTTGTAAGTAAGAAGAAAAAAAAATCGTTTTCCGTATATTCTTTAAAATTTTAAGTATATTAACCATCTTTTTTAAATATTTTAAACGATTTTAAAAATATGGAACAAGCATTATCTTATTTTTTCACAGTAACTTGGATATTCTTGTTTGAGTTTTCTGGGGTATTCTTACGTGTTTCTATAAATTTTTTGGCCGATGTTGCAGGATTTACTATCAGGCAGGTGCGTGCAGTGGGAACATTGAAGCATGACTTTTTTGTAAACGTATATTTTGGAAAAAAAATAGAAATCAAATATTTATGCTACAGATTTTTATGATATATCAAAATATGAATAATATGATAACAATTGTGACAGAAATATTATGAAATATATGATGTATTCAGATTTTTTTTCCAAATAATTGGTTATGTAAAAGTCATGCTGCGATGTTCCCACTGCACGCTCTGCTATCAGGGGTGATGGAACAGCTCTGATAGTGGACCCTGCAATGGAATTCGCAACATCAGCTAAATATGTCGAGAACACGACATAATACCCCAGAAAACTCGAACTTGCAGATTCTGAACGGATTCTAATCTTAGACCTTTCTTAATTGGATATTTTAAAGCTTTATTACTCTGATAAAACGAAGTTGATGAAATAGTCGCGTTGACCTGAAAATTCAAGCGGAATAAGCTGTGTAAATATCATGACGCCAAAGTGCATCGTTCACGAGATTTTTCTGCTTTGCGGAAAAAAAAACATCCATTTTTTAATTGAAAAATTGATCGGAAAATTATGAGCTTCAAATCATTTTTTTTAACATATATAAAAATAAAACATAATGCAATTAGTTTCGGTCCAATAGTATAAGGCGTAATTTAAATTATTTACATATATGTATATGTATAATGTATACGCAAAACGCGTCAAATCAATATTTTTACTATTTTCAAACAAAACGTGCTGTTGATCGGTCTGTGGTAGCTGTCCTCGGAACACGCTGGCGTGCGCTGACGTCTTCTAGTATAGCTTAAATATGCCAAAGCGTTCAGCTGTACCAATCGTTGTTCGGGACGACTCAATATACGGGAATTTTTGTTAATTTTCTGAGTAATCTCCTTACTAGCCAATGTGAATCGTCTATTTTACAGATATTTTTAAAATATTTAATATTTTACGGAGCTGACGCTTACACAAAAAATAGGCTTGACAAAATTAATATGTTTATTAATTAATATTAATTACAAAAATCTCAGAGACGAAGCTATACATACATATGTGGGAAAACCTGCCTTTTGGACGGCTTCAGCGATCACTTTACACAGTAAATAAATAAATATAACTTTATTCTAGAATGTGGGGAGGTTCGTGCGATCCCACACATTCCATATAAAAGTAGGTACATATTAAATTGTTATATAAAATAAAAGAGAAAAAAAGAAAAGCATATAAAAGATTAAAAAAAATGAAAACAAGTATAGGTATTAGTATTAACATGAAGAAAAGTCATAGAAATATATCGTGTAATAGCGGCTTTAGCGAGTGATGGCATGTCGATTATGAGGGGCCAGTATCTTTCTCCAGTGTGCATCAATGCTGGATGCTGGAGTAACGTTCAATTAACGTTTTCAAAAAGTATGGTTGTTTTTAGGTGGAATCGGTGAACGTTACGTGAATTGTCTAAAATGACTACTTAAGCCAGCAACAAGACAGATCGTAAGCCCTGTAGACGCCCAACAAAGACTTTCATTTATGCATGTATAAATAGCTTCGTCTTTGTCAGACTTTATATTTTTTCTTATTAACGATTATTCCTCTGTGGACATTATCCAGTAATTGTGTTCTTAGAAGACACTAGTAAAAATATGTTTATATTTGAATATGCGATTTTTTTTTTATTAGAGGCTTTGGTTATCACGTGTTAGAACAGGAACCCAATGTAACGAAATCTTTCGTGACGGTGCTTTCAGAGGCATGTTAAATTGTGTATAATTTATTAAACATGTTCGTGAGTTTTCATTCCCCTCCCTTTGTTATATTATTATATACATTCCACTCACATTAGGGGTGGGCAACATGTGGAAAAATGCGATTTATTATGGAACAAGTGCGTGTCCAAGTCGTGAAGGCTCGGAGAATAAATAGTTGACCTTCGCTTATAAAGGGCAGCGATTTTCTGCATTTCTAAAACATCGTTGGTTTGGTAATTTATTAAGTGGTGCAATCATTTTGCTTGCGTCACTTTAGAATGATAGATGTATTTGAAATATATGGAGCCAAATGATAAAAAAGTAACCCATAAAAACCAAGTTTTTATTATACTCCCTTTCTTTGTAAAATATATTAAAGACGAATTAAAACATATAACATAACTCTAAACTTACAGTAATTTAATATATTTCTAAAATGTCAGATGTTTTGAGATTTGATAAGATACTTCATGCTGTGTAGATTAAATTCTAAAAACATTTGCCAGTCAATTTAGATTATCAACATTCGTAGTGAAGTACCTATTACGTATACCGACGGAGTAATTCAAATTTAGAAAATATTCCGCGACGTTATCGGGCCACCGTTGCTTATCAAACTTTTCTAATGATTCCAATTTGAAATAAACAATAAAATTTCTAAAAATCCGAAATTATACTGTAATTATTTTTTTTTTAACGAAAATTTGAAAGACCTTCTTGATCATCGCCACGAGTCTGCTTGCCAAGTTTCAGCTCGATTAGATCACGGGAAAAGGGTCAAAAATCGATCCAAAGTTTTTGTTGACGGCAAGCAAGCAGACGCCACGAGTTAATATAAAGGGAGTAAAAAAGTAACCCATAAAAACCAAGTTTTTACTATACTCCCTTTCTTTGTAAAATATAACAATAATTAAAGACGAATTAAAACATATAACATAACACTAAACTTACAGAATTTTAAATATATTTTCTAAAATGTCAGATTTTTGACGATGTCAGATTTGGATAGATTCCATTCTCATCAAAAAAACAAAAAAGTTCGTACCTTATGAATTTCCAGCGTCAAATGATTTAGTCAGAATCAGATTTGAGTAATGTAGAATTCTTCAAAACTAAGCAGAAATCTAAAAGAAATAAATTATTATTTGATTTTTTCCCAAAAACCCCAATTTTGCTGTCATGTGTGAACCAATTGTTTTGTAAATTTTCGAAATTCGTAGTGATGTACCTATTATACCGACGGAGTAATTCAAATTTAGAAAATATTCTGTCCAACGTTGCTAATCAAACTTATTCTATGATGCCAAGTTTGAAAAAAACCGCATAAAATTTCTATAAATCCGACTTAATACTATAATTATTATATTTTTTTTTAACGAAACTTTGATAGATCCTCTTGATCGGTCGCCACGAGTCTACTTTCCAAGTTTCAGACTTCGAATGGTCACGTGAAAAGGGTCAAAAACTCGATCCAAAGTTTTTTCGTGTGCACGGCAAAGCAAGTAGACGCCACACACAGTGTTAATATAAAGGGAGTAAAAAAGTAACCCATCAAAAAACAAAGTTTTTACTATACTCCCTTTCTCTATTGTAAATATAACAAATAATGAAGACGAATTAAAACCTATAACATAACACTAAACTTACAGAAATTTAATATATTTCTAAAATGTCAGATGTTTTGAGATGTCAAGATTTTGATAGATTCAATTATCATCAATATCGTACCTTATGAATTTCCAGCGTCAAATGATTTAGTCAGAATCAGATTTGAGTAATGTAGAATTCTTCAAAACTAAGCAGAAATCTAAAAGAAATAAATTATTATTTGATTTTTTCCCAAAAAACCCAATTTTGCTGTCATCTGTGAACCAATTGTTTTGTAAATTTTCGAAATTCGTAGTGATGTACCTATTATACCGACGGAGTAATTCAAATTTAGAAATTATTCTGCCACGTTGCTAATCAAACTTATCTAATGATTCCAATTTGAAAAAACCAATAAAATTTCTATAAATCCGAAATTATACTATAATTATTATTTTTTTTTAACGAAACTTTGATAGATCTTCTTGATCGTCGCCACGAGTCTACTTGCCAAGTTTCAGCTCGAATGGATCACGGGAAAAGGGTCAAAAATCGATCCAAAGTTTTTGTTGACGGCAAGCAAGTAGACGCCACGAGTTAATATAAAGGGAGTAAAAAAGTAACCCATAAAAACCAAGTTTTTACTATACTCCCTTTCTTTGTAAAATATAACAATAATTAAAGACGAATTAAAACATATAACATAACACTAAACTTACAGAAATTTAATATATTTCTAAAATGTCAGATGTTTTGAGATGTCAAGATTTTGATAGATTCAATTATCATCAATATCGTACCTTATGAATTTCCAGCGTCAAATGATTTAGTCAGAATCAGATTGAGTAATGTAAATTCTTCCAAACTACGCAGAATCCTAAAAACATAAATTATTATTTTATTTTATTCCCGAAAAAACCCATTTTCTTCATCTGTGGAACCAATGTTTTGTAATTTCGAAAATTCGTAAGTGATGACCTATATACCTGACGGAGTAATTCAAATTTAGAAATTATTCTGCCACGTTGCTAATCAAACTTATCTAATGATTCCAATTTGAAAAAACCAATAAAATTTCTATAAATCCGAAATTATACTATAATTATTATTTTTTTTTAACGAAACTTTGATAGATCTTCTTGATCGTCGCCACGAGTCTTCTTGCCAAGTTTCAGCTCGATTAGATCACGGGAAAAGGGTCAAAAATCGATCCAAAGTTTTTGTTGACGGCAAGCAAGTAGACGCCACGAGTTAATATAAAGGGAGTAAAAAGGCAAGAGAATCTATGAAAACAGTGGTGAACTTCGTTCGAACTATCAGACTAGGCATTGTTTTGGGCATGGCAGTACGATAGGTCACAAGCCCTATGAAAACCCAAAAGAACTTTCATACCTACTTTCCCACATAAAAAATATAGCTTCGTCTCTAGGAGACATCTGTAATACATCTTGAAAATTTTAGATATTTTTGAAAAATTATCACCGTTTCAGATTTTCACTAAAACTAAATTATAGAAGTCTCACAGAGACGAAGCTATTTATATATGAGAAAACTGGATGAAAGTCTCTTATATGGGATTGGTGAACGTTGCATTGACTCTTATAAGATGGCTCAGGGCTTACAACCTGCATGAGCTGGCTTAAGTGATCACTCTACACAATGAAACGTTCACTAATTCCATATAAGAGACTTCCATCCACCTTTCTCATATATAAATAGCTTTGTCTCTGTGAGACGTCTACATCCTTAATTAATTAGTCATCCCTCTGGGGACCAAATCCAGTAACTTTGTTCTTAGAACATAGCTTTATATAAAAATATTATTATAATAAAAATAAAAATATTTTTTTCATTCTTTTTTTATTCATATTGTCAGCATACTCGTAAGAAGCCCTGAGTCAGTAAAATCGATTTATTGGTATTGCCAGCACATCTGGCACCTCAACGTTTAAGATCATTTCGAGAGCCGTACAAACGTACAATTGCTTGATTAGTGTAGATTTCCCAAGGGAGAAAAAAAATTCTTTTGCTGTTCGACGTAATTAATTAAGTAATACCGAGGCAATTAGTAATATTATTTTCACACCCAACGACCCAACCTGCCTTTTCTTATGCATATTAAAATATTATTTTAATAGGCATTTTAAATAAGAAGTAGTTTCTTATTTAAAGTGGATCGTTTTTGAAATTGACATACATATTTTACACTGGCGAAAATCTTGGGTGATATTGTATGTATTTTACATGCTAGTTTTACAGCTTTAATTGTATGTGAATCTCAAAGTTTTTGATCAGTATATGACCCACTACTTGACCAAAAATCGCTCGAAATTCGGCAGAGAGGCGTACTCCGGATGCCAATATAACAATCGTTCATTATTTTTGCAAAATAAAATTGTCTTAAGAGAATTCTAGAATGTTTGCTTTTTAATCGGACCGTTATAAAAATTAAGCACCATAATAAAAATTATATTTAAATATCTATACAGGGTGTCCCGTATTTCGACGTCAAACCAAAATTGGGTGAGTGTGTGGCCTATCACCCAGGCCAAGTCATTATTTTAAAAATTAAAAAAAACAGTCTGTTAAAACTGGGCAAAATATTGATTTTGAATACTTGGTTTGGTCAAAAAGTGACATGTTCTTCCAAGCTGGAGCAGTTGGCTTTGCATTTTGGACAAAAGTTTACAGAAGCATTCATTATTCAGGACTACATAATAATAAATGAAGAAAAATAAAGATTTGTAGCAACAGGAGTGAAAAAACCGTCACAGGGTATAGATTTTATTTAGTTCTTATAATTTTTAAAACACATGACCTAGATTTTTTAAATATTTTTCTGATAACTTTACGACTTGGCCCTATCACCCGATTTCGGCTTGACGTCGAGATATGGGACACCCTGTACATAGTTATAACTTTTCAAAAAACGTTATTTTTAATGAGATTATTTTACATAGGGTTATTTCACACAATCACTTTAAGTGTTAAAAAAATATTTATACTACATAGCGTTATTTTATTGGACTTTGTGTACGCTAATGATGTCGGTTTGTATTATTATAAAAGTGACGTTTGAGTTTTAAGGTTAAAAATATTCTAAAAAAACTTTTCTCTGATGCAATTCTAATTGATTACAATATTTAATGTGTTTAAATGAATTTAAAAAGCAGAAAATAATATTATAAAAAAATGACAATAAATGGAATTTTTTAAACTACATAATACATTAGGTATACGCCAATAAAAACAAGCCGTGGAGTAGATGAAAGTAATAATAATTGTAATCTGTGTAGATTCCGGTAAGGTCACAATACATCTACTTGATTTATTCAAGCTTTTTTAATGTATTTTGCTACAGTTAACCTCGTTGTGGCGTAAAAAAACACTGTAACATTTACATATATTATATGATTAACTGTTTTTGTACAGTCATGCTTAATTTATTCACAATAATTAAATATTAATTTGCTCTTCCGTATTTGCGTTACAAAAATAAATATGTATTTTGGTTGACCATTTAAATATTGTCACTTGTCAAATGAGCAAATAAATTATTCAGGGATGTGGAATAAACGAGTACGTCAAATCAGAGATCGGTTCACCAGGATGCCCAAAATAAACGCGATATGCAAAGCATATTTTTAAAAAAACGTTATATTCAAACATTTGTATCATACTATCTTTGGACATGTTTCTTGTTTCGAAAAACTTTTAATTTTTTTTAATAGAGATGCAAACACGGAATATGTATCACATCAATATTCTTACTATTCTCAAACTAAGAAGCTAAACGTTTGTGCTATGAAAACTAACTTGCTGGTCTGTAGTGAGATTCGAACCCGTGACCTCACGTCACGTCACGAGGCAAGTGTCCTAATCACAAGACCAACAAGCTACAGTAGGATGTTGTTTTATTTAAATAAATAAAATTAAATATTTCTGAACAAAACATTCAGGCCCAGTCTCGCGTGTAAGCAGGAGATACTAACCACTACACTGAAATTTAATCAAGCAATACATAAAAATACCAGCTAATTAATTTAATTAATTAGCTGGTAAATCAATTTAGGCTCCTTACAAAGTTCAACGGTAAGTATTACCTAAATATAATAATTTAGTGGACCGTCTGTCAGTCCATCTGTCTGTCAGTTCTTTATGACAGTAATTTGCTGGAATTAAAACTTAAGATAACACGCAAGGTTCGCTGCACCAAATTACAATGTCTTGACATTTTATATCATTATTTAATTAAGATAAATTACAGAAGTCTCACAGAGATGAAGCTATTTATATAATAAACATGTATGAACGTCTTTTGTACGATGGCCCAGGGCTCACAACCCGTAAGAACCGTGCATTCCACTGCAATTTTCAGAGTGATCACTTACGCCTGCTTATACAGGTTGTAAGCCCTGGGCCATCGTACAGAAGACTTCCATGCATGTTTCTCAAACAAATAGTTTCGTCTATGTGAGACTTCTATAATTTATATTAATTAAATAATAATCCCTCAGTGGACTAATCAAGTAATTATGTTCTCAGAACGTAGGTACATATTAAAATATTATTAAATTTAGTTGTAGGTTTAAGCTAAAAAAAAAAATTAAAAAATCAATGATTTTTTATTCGTGAATTTACAGCATCAAAATCCTGAAATTATTATGACCCATGATTTTTCATGGGTGTTCGGCTAGTTAGTATTAAAAATGAAGATACAAAGAAATCTGTCATAGTTGATTTCCTCATAATTCTCACAATTACAATTACACAATAATACCACAGTATACCCAGAACAGTAGTTTATCTCCGGCCTGTCGGCGAGTTATTAACCTACTGTTTGGTTGAAGCTAGGGTTGTCACTTTATTTTTACTCCCTTTCTTTTAACTCGTAGCGTCTGAGATTCCGACGCATAAGGTAGACACGAAAGCCGAAAATTTCTGTAATTAGCATACCTTGTTTCTGCACTTAAATTGCAAGAACGCTGATTAACATCAACGTAGACTTTTAAAAACTCACAGTCTTTGTGATAATCAACACACCTTTTTAGTAAAGCACCACAAACATAAAAAAAAGGCATTTTTTTTTCAGGAAGCGCATTTTTTTTCTAAAGCGGCGGCTGCGAGCGCGAATGGCACCGAAGGCACGGCCCTTACTGCTGCCGCCTTATGCCCCAATATTTTATGTCAATGTGTGCGTCACATTCTAATGGGTAGTGGCCAGTTTGTATGAAGACGTATTATTGTTCTTAGTATACTGTGAAAATACTCCACATAAAAAATATATAAGCAATGTAAACTTGATTACTTCCATAAATATTATTATTACGAGATTGTTATAATAATAAAGGTACAAATCTTTTTAAGTATTGTGGACTAGCTTTATTATATTCTGTATACAAAATATGGAAAAACAAATAAGATATATCAATTAGAAAGAAATACTGAAAAAATCTTTCAATCGAAAAAATATTTGATTTTTACCGTGGTGAAAATCTGTAAAATTCCCATGTCAGTACGTTATTTGTATACAATTGTATATAAAATAACACATTTCATTCGATTTTAATACAACGCAAGACAAATTTTGATGAAATTTTAATTTTTGCTCTTATTTTGAATTTTTTTACTGTTGAAAAGTGGGCACTCCGTGCGCCAGCCAACTGTTCCGCCCGAAGGGTGGCCACCCCTGACCCACACTGGAGCGCAAAAATTGCGTGACGTGTCCTGTTTCCAGATGAGCGGGAGTCATGAAAATTTGCACGTTTATTGTTTAAAAACACATAAAACTTACTGGAACTAAAAATAACGTGAATTTTTGCTTTAAAATCGAGGTAAAACTTAATATTATAATATTTGTAAAAATTACCACAGCTGACATGAGCATGATGTAAGCTATTATTTTATTTTATTTTGTTTCATTTCATTTCGTTTCATATCATTACATTTAATTTAATTTAATTTCATATTTTATTTCATTTTATTTTAATTTATTTTATTTTATTTTATTCTATTCTAGTTATTTTATTTTATTTTTATAAATTCATTTTATTCAAGTGTGCCCATACATTTCATGACTGATGGTATATCAAAACCATTGTCATCCTTCAAATCATCAATTACATTTTTCACACATGTTTTGATCATCATGCAACGAGACCAAAATGTACAAAGATACAAAATCACATAAGGAGGCAGTTCTGATAGTTGTATAATCACATTGCTAATTGCAATAAAATGTTCTTTACGAATTACGACAATATTGATATGAAGGAGGAAGAATCAACCGTTCAAAAAATAAATCGACTGCCCCAACGAACGAGGCAGTAACTCAATATTTTAGGTATTTGAGTTAGTACCACTTTTAGGTTTAGGCCATGATTGCCTACCTATAGCAAAGACAGCAGTATCCCAAATGCAATTTTTAACAGATAAAAATATGAATCTTACAAAACTAGTCAATTAGTTAACCATTTTTCTTCCATGTAATAACGAATTAGGTAGGAATGTAAATTCTGATAAAATATCTCAATTACTAGTAATTTCGTCTTAAATATTATCTACACTCGCAAAACAAAATTTGAGAAGATTCAAAAAAGAATTAGAAATCCGGTTCGAAACTTAAAAGTGTCCCCTGAAAAATCGATTTATTTGAGTTACTGCCTCGTTCGTTGGGGCAGTTAAAATGTAACTTTCAGAACATAATACAGGTGGTATCAGATGTCAGTGACGTAGCTGTATTCAAGAAAACGTTCGACGACTGAAGTAACGGTGAATCGTTTTATTGATGTTTCATTTTTATTTCGAAAATCCAACATTAACAAGTCGACACTTATATCTACATTGCGTATTTATTCCGTTATTTCCATAGCAAGAGGCATATTTGTTATTTCCGTAGGAGGAAGCATATTAGCAGAAATTTTTCTGATAACTAACTCACTTATAACTAAACAACTTAGACAAAATGAGAGCTGGAAGAGTACCACTACAGTGGATGGATGCGTCGTCTATCTCTAGTGATCTTGAAGCCAGCTATGAGGGTAATCCTTCTACACGAAGAAGAATAGAAGAAAGAAGATTGGCATAAATAAAACTACACTTGAGGATAGCAATAGCAGGTGTGATATGTAAAAATTATCATACAGTTCTGTTTCCTCGAGTTTTCTGAATGAAATTGAATTCAGGTGCGAAAGGCCAGACAGGAATGACAATAAAAGTACACTTGACAGTAGCAATGATAATCCAGCAGAGGGGATATGTCTAGGGATTCCATGGGGATAAAGCCCGGTTTACAGTGTTTCCCATGAATCTTGGGATTAGTACGTCCATTCCCTTAACTTTCAGGATTAATTAATATATATTGACTTCATTTCGGGGTATGAAAATTATATTGAAACTAAAAATATTAAACATTTTGTGTTTCGCTTACATTTCGGATAGTGTATTTATAGTTACTTATAAAAGTGTCTGATATTTATTTATTATCTGCCGATCTTGTGTAAATATTTTAGTCAATTTATGTTCATCCAAAACAAACGATTTTTTCTTGAGAATTATCTTATTTATATTAATAATATACGGGACAACTATATAATAATTGTAATTGTATTATTATTGTAGCGATTCTATTCTAAAACAAATGATTGTTAAGGCAAAATGCGTAGGTAAAACAAAGAAGTCGTACAATAAAAAAAATGGTTTACCTTCAAATATAAATATTTATGGAAGATTTGTAGGTCGTTAGAATCAAAAAGGAAATGGTTATTAATGTTTATTTTTCTACCGGAGATAGGCTCCAGGAGCAAATGAAAGTGAGCAAATAAATATAGTGTGTAAATGATGAACAAAAAAAAATAGATGACGCGGAGGTCTGCCTGATGTTACGGCAGGCTATACGACTGGTATAGCGTCGCCCGAGTCCATAGCTCGACTCCTTTGTCCTTCTATGTTTACGTTTCAGGGGACGGCTACATGCGGTTTGTTTATATTAACACAATAAAAAGGGTGCTCGCTGTCTGAGGCAAGTAAGTACACGGGTTGATGGAGTACCGCTTCAAAATTTGTGTTTGTCAAAATGTCCCTGGATTAATCGTGCAGAGATCATCAGAATTAAATCCAGAAATCCCGGAATCGAGATTATGGATTCTGGATTGGATTAAATAGATACGCCTTACTATAAAAATCCATATATTGATTTTACTAATTCCCTCATTAAATTCAATTCAGTTTACTAAGAAATATGAATTAATGAATTACTTTACACTTGTAATAAGCATGATTGTTAGCCTTATAGTTTAGGCACATTGCAAAACAGCAAGTTATCATATTTTCACAGAGCAGGCGTTTAGCTTCGTTTGAAAATTGTAAGAATATTGTGTACTATAGAGAATACACTACAGAGTGTAAAATATCTACAGAGATGAAACAATCTTATTTTACGCATATGTCTTAAAAATATTAACACTGCAGTTAAAGTATTATTGAATCCCCTAGTAAACAAGATCACTTGATTTAAAAAAAATAACAAGTCTAGAAAGGTTTGATGATGATGAAAACAATAATTAATTATCGCTGAACCCAATTCTCTCCTTCCAGTGAAAAAAGTATAAACGATGTTTTGTTTGGATGCGATAATTGTCTCGCAGCGCAATGTTTTACCAAAAAAATAAATTATATCGTACCAGAACCCATTATTTTTCTGTTTTTGGTCGCCTGTGACCCAAATTATCGTGAAATTTTATGGCGTTTCGTGGAATTCCGTGGACTGGGGAGTAATTTGCAGCAATAAAGTATTTCCTACGTCGGGTTCAGTGATTACCCGAACAATTAATTGTTCTTTACTCAGAAAAATATAAAAAGTAAGCATTTTATACGGTCTTTATCAGTTATTAATTCGCTGCGGCCTCCGCTATACGCTTCCGATTATTCGTCTACGCAGCAAGATTTTGAGCTTCCTTTAGTTAATTTTGTATTTTGTGGAGTTTTCTCGAGTATTTTGCAGTATGCTTTGGGTTTACGAACTTTGGAAGGTTCACCATCAGGGCTGATGGTGCCGACACCTGTGACACCCAAAAATATAATTTATCCAATGATGATCGATGGATTGTAATAGACCAAACTAATTAAAATACAAATAAGCTAAAAAAATAAAATGCATAAACCAAAATACAGCAAAGGAGAGTGGAAATAAGAGTGAAAGTGACTGGAATTACAAATGAGAAAGGGTTTTTTTTAACAGTAATGTGAATATGTAGTATAGTACGATCATGTAGATGATTGATCATGATGGAGCTGGTGATGATATTAAACTATACTTCATAGGTTCGTGGTGGTAGGTTCCAAATGAAACTAACCTTTTAATGTCTTAAAAAGTCTCTTATTGTAGAGGTACAATGATAAAAAATGTATGTACCTAAATTTTTTTATGTATCAAATATGTAAATATATAAGATTTGTAATTAAAAAAAAAATTATTTGATCATTTTTTATACGTTTATTTAATCGATCATAAATTTAATTTTTTCGATCACTACCAACAAGCCACAAAAAGTGGCTTGGTAGGGTCTTAAAAATGTCAAATTTATTGTTTGTATTTCTATGTTTCTTCTTTGTATTTGTTATTTTTATACGTAATAATAAAAAAATTAAAAAATCAAAATCTTCATAAAGTCGCTGGTCACCGGTGCAGCCTGACCACTAGAGAGTAGGGAAATGCTCTGCTGATATGCAGGGTAGGAGGGAAATAAAATAACTCCCGTGGACCAACAGGTCGCAGATGAATACTCCGTAAAAAAATCCCTATTGCGAGCTTCTCTGAAATATTCGGAGTAGAGGTCGTAATACTGCTAAGTGCTTCGACTGGAGTACTTGGAAGAGATGGCGGCGGAAGAACCCTTATATGGGTCAACGATGGCGCTCACGTCATTCAAAATGGCGACAGTTTTGGTGTCAGGTGGCAACCGACCGTAAAATGCATAGCCAAAAAAAAAAACTCCAACAAATATTAACAGAAAGCCGTTGATCACCAATTCGTCGCATTAGAAAATTCTACGTACTATGTACAATGATGGCCTCCCAGAGTTCTGAAATGGAGACCTTGGGAAAATAAAAGAGGCATCGGAAGACCTCAAAAGAGATGGGGCGATGATATTGTCGCTGTGGGGGGAAAGAAATGGCTACAATTAGCTAACAACAGGGAAGAATGGAAAAATAAGGAAGAGGCCTATATCCAGCAGTGGAAAGACAAAGGCTGATAAAGAAGAAGAAGACTATGTACTAAACTATATTCGTTGATTATCTATGGTCGCTACGCTCACACTCCGCTCGTTTCTATTCGCCCTATTCTATTCTATGGTAAAAAACAAACTGTTTCCTCGCGCAACGCGTGGTTGCAATTTATGATAAATATTTTCTCTCGAATAATCTCGTACATCCTGGGCATTTGACGAGCTTCTAATTTATTTCAAAACGTGTTTGGAAAACCTTAAATTATATGTAATTCTCATCGTTTTTAAAATCTCATGAAAAGCATGCACATGCATTTGTTTTAGATATCGTTTTGTTGCACTGAAAAAAAATTTCATAGCACAACGTGACCAAAATAATAGGGGAATTGAATTAAGCCATAGAGGAAAAGAGGATTTGGGCTACCATTTATTTGCCGTCTCTGGATGACTTCAGAGGGAATCTTTGATACAGAGTAGCAAAAAAGCAGGAAATAAAAGCTGGTCACTTAAAGCTTTGATCTATAATTCTGGTCCTATTTGGTACGCAAGGAAATTAAGTATGTGAGTAAGGTTAAGCTGATTTAAGCAATACATTTAGGTAAAAACCTTACAAAGGTAAAAAGGCACAGAGTAGAAAGGCACTTAATTGGATGGCGAGCAAAGGGGATGTGTTGTGTTGCCAGTAATTCACATAGCCTTGTCTCTTTCAATTAGGTTAAATATCCTTTTTTTAATATTGTGGCGTAGCGGGTAGGAACACCGCTCTGCTGACACTGAGAGCTTGTCTCATTCAGCCTAGTGCAATGAAAAGGGATCCACCACATACCCAGGGCCATTCCACGAGATTAAGAAAAATTTTGAGTGCAGAGTTTTTTTTCTGCTTACTTACCAATTAAATCTCTTTTTCTTTTGTTAAAGTTTTTTTATTCTTTCTTGTTGTATTATTTTTAACATGCCGAAATTTCTCTGCTTACTAATTAAGTCTCTTTTTCTTTCGTTTAATTTTTTTTCTTGTTTTATTATTCTCAATATGCTTAATTTTTTCTACTAATAATAAAGTTTCTTTTTCTTTTGTTTAATTTTTTTTTTTCTTGTATTATTCTTAACGTGACTACATTTTTCTGATTACTAATTAAGTCACTTTTTTTCTTGTTTAATTTTTTTTATTCTTTCTTGTTGTGTTATTTTTAACACGCCTAAGTTTTTCTGCTATAATTAAGTCTCTTTTTCTTTTTTTAAATTTTTTATGCTTTCTTGTTATATTATTATTAATATGCCGAAGTTTATTTTATAAAATATTTATCATTATGAAAATATTTCTAAAAGTGGAGACCTGTAATTGGTCATCTATATTATATTAATGTTTTTTATGCTTTTTTGTGCTGTTGACCTTCCGTGAATATTAAATAAGTGAATAAATAAACATCAGCCCTATACTTTTGCCACCCAAATCGGCATTTTTTATGGCGCAAGGTTGAGAGGGGAAATGATAGTTTGTTTGTCATTTAATAGGATTACATCTAAAATCTTGGTGCATTGTATTATACATCATATTGCAATTTCGATTTTCGATCGTCGTCAACTAAGTGGCCGGTCGTCTACGTTTGCGTTTCATCGTTAGAAATTTTTTCAAAATAAACCAGAGTAGATACACCAACGTGAGTATCTATTTTTATTCTATTGTATCCTTTTTAATCGTTTGCTACACGTCACACAAAATACCTACATCCTCATTTAACGTGACACATATTTAAACTTTATACCAAAAATTTAAACCCAAAAGTCTGGATTGTTTACTATACGGAGAATAATATAAAAAATATTTTCTGGTTCATAATATGTGCGTAGGGATTATCCTGATCCCTTTATATTTTCATACGTACTTTTCTACCGTAAATTATATTTTTGATAATTCTAATGCCTTTGATATTTTTTGCTTTGAAGCGTTTCCCAGAATTCTTATATAAAAGAGGATTAAAGAATTAGCTCCATCATTTTTTATTAAAATATACCCAAAATTAGATGCAAACATGAAATAGGCGTGACGTCATTATTCATATTATTTTCAAACTATGTTAAGCTAAACGCTTGTGGTGTGATGACAGAATTAACTGGCTAGTCTGCTAGAAGGAGACTCGAAAACTAGACTAAAAGATAGATTGCTAGGCGATTGTCGTGACCGCTAAACTAAAAAGCGATAAGTAGGGTAAATGATATATTATAAATAAGAAAATAGAATCAATACTTAGGAAAGACTAATATCTAGAGAGGCAGATAATATTAAGACACCCCTAGAGTGGACCACGATGGTCAAGAAATAGATATTAGGTCCTTACATATGAAATTCACGTTTTGCCGTACTGGCAAATTTGATCTCAAATATCTTCTCTTTGGTTAGGAATTCCAAATCCAAATTTATACAGCTATTTACTCATGTATTTGTGTTTTGAAAATTATAATTCATTTGTTTTTTTCTCAATTGTTTTTTTCTTTGCGTCACTCAGTTTACAAAATGAAAAACTTGAACTATCGCGTTATTTACGAGTACGAGTTCCACCGTAGCACCAGGCTGCAGAAACGGCTCGAAGGATTAATGATGTGTATGGCGACGGTGCCGCAAAAGAAAACACAGTGCGTTTTTGGTTCCAACGTTTTCGTTCTGGAAATTTCGACCTGCAGAACAAGCCCCGTGGACGGCCGGAGACCAAAGTTGATAATGAAGAATTGAAGGCTATTGTGGAAGCGGATCCATCGCAAACCACATCCGAGTTAGCTGCAGGCGGCGGTGTTAGTGATAAAACTGTTTTAATCCACTTGAAGCAAATTGGTAAGGTGAAAAAGCTTGAAAGGTGGGTACCTCACGAATTGAATGAAGCAAATCAACAAACGCGCGTTGACTGCTGCGTTGCATTACTCAATCGGCACAATAATGAAAAGGGATTTTATAATCGGCCTCATTACCTGTGAAGAAAAAAGTGGATCCTGTACGATAATCGGAAGCGCTCATCGCAATGGCTGAACCCTGCCGAACCAGACAAACCATGCCCCAAGCGAAAATTGACTCCAAAAGAGTTACTTGTGAGCGTTTGGTGGACTAGTGCTGGTGTCGTTCACTACAGCTTTCTTAAATCTGGCCGGACGATTACGGCAGATGTCTATTGTCAGCAACTGCAAACCATGATGGAAAAGCTAGCTGCTAAACAACCGAGGGTGGTTAATCGCTCTAGGCCACTGCTGGATTATTGATAACCGAGCACTACAACTTGCCATCAACAAGACGGGTCTCAATATTAGTGGAGCTCACTGTGGAAGTCAGAAGACCACACCCGTACTCTTCGGACATTGCCCCAAAGATTATCATTTTTATCGAAATTTGGATCACTTCTTGTCAAAGGAAAAAAAATTCAACTCCGATGGAGGCAGTCAAAACAGCCCTTTCAAAGATTTTATTGATTTTCCCGTACGAATGGTTTTTATAGTAAAGGGATCGATGAACTACCTATGAGATGGCAAAAGTGCATAGATAGCAATGGTACATACTTTGATTAAATAAATATATTATAATAAAAAAAATCGGCTTTATGTTCCTCCCATACTAAACGTCAATTTCATATGTAAGGACCTAATATATATATATATATATATATAGTACCGAATGCCATGGACTTCATAGTTTCATGAAGAAGCCAATAACTCTTAAAAGACTGTGCTAAAAAATACTTTCGGAAACGGTGGTGTAACAGCGTTACCTGATTAAAAATCGGCATAGTTTTTAATATGTGATAAAATATACATATATACGATACGGATATGACTTTTTAAAGGTACCTTTATATAATTATGTAAGGTAAACATACATATTCGCATTATTTTAGGAAATTATCATAAAATCATGGCATATCGAATTTGCGTGCGCTCCCGCTGACGTATCATTATCAACTGAGTTCTACGACGCGGTCGCCAGGTCACGTCAGTCGCCTGCACGTTGTCTTTGTCTAACACGTGTTACGCGATTCTACCGTACTCTTTCGATATTGTTTTTGCTTTCACAGAAACCCAAGCAAGCGCCATTTCTGTCCTACATGAAATGTGTGGTATTGTTGTTTTTTCTTTCTTTCTTGCTCGATTTAACTGCGATGTGAAAAATTCTGCTCTCCTGTACACACTGGCCGAAAATACGAGAGTAATGAATAAATATTTTTTAATTAAAAAATCCGTTCATTCGTAACAGTTTAATTTAGTTATTTTGGTATGAAAATGTCTATTCGATGATTACAAAAAATGTAACGTTTTAGTTTTCGTAAATAAGGTAAACATTTCATATTTTCTATGACATGTAGACTTACGTTACATCACCGACACACAGGAGATAAAGAATACAAATGAATTAAAAACTAATCTACATACCTTTATCATCTGAGCGGAATTCCGCCTCCATCTCTGCCTTGTTCTGCTCGATTTCTGCCTTTCCTGCACTCATTTTATCTTTCACTTCACTTACAGCTTCTTTCACTACCTTCACTTCTTGCTCTAGCCCTTTAGCCGCACTTTCAGGACCTGTCAGTTCTTTTCTGGCCTTGTGACCTCTGAAACAGGCTTGAATCTTAGTTACGGCTTTGAGGTCCTCCTCGTCGAAAACCTGGTCTTCTATAGGGATTTCTTCAGGTTTTGCTGGTGCGACAACTTCCTCTGTTTTGGACGCGGTGACTTCTTCGGAAATGTCTTGGAGCTTTGCTGCAAAGAAGAAAATGAATACATTAATATTGAAAAACTATAAATATATATTTTTTTATTATAATGAACAAGTACATGGTACATGTATTATATTATATAAGTATTCACGACATATAATCCTTTTTCGACCCAAAAAATATAAAATTCAGGCCGCAATTAATTCAGTTATCAGTAGAATCATAAACCTATTCTTGCAATAGGAAAATTCGTTTGGCATAGACTTACTCGGAACTCAATATATATTCTTAAGCTAAAACTTAAAGTAATGAATTTGTAGGCTTAAAACCAACGAAAAATGTACACGTAAACACACACACCCAAACACACCATACACATACAATACATTTAAGTTAGTAATTTTATAGACATTATTGTTAGCGATTAATAGATGTATGGAGCAGATATTTTTCTAAAAAATATATTCTGGTAAGGTTATAGGTTTGCTGGCGATAAAACAATAGAACTTTTATTGATAAATTCATTGGACACAAAATTTTGCTGGATTCTGTATTACCAACTAATTTGAATAAATTCGCTAGAATATGCCACTTTGATTAACATTTTTCGCAATTGTCTTTAGCACGTATTCACAGTAAGCTATCTACTCACCAGGTTCTAAGTTTTTCCCTCGTCACTGTCAAAAAACTAAAACTCTCCTCATAGAAAGAATCACAAAATCATAGGTTACAGCAAAATTATATACACATATGGTGACGAGAAGATAGAAGCAGAGAAAATTGCACTCTACACCTTTTATCTACACTATATTGGAAATTACTTCAAAGCTCTGGCGCAATCTATCAGCTTCGCGAAACGTCTAGAATACGGGTCTCTATAAATACGAGGGATTTGCGCTGCGCCAATCAGAGTTGTTTTGACAATCGACACACGACCATAGAAGCCAGCAAATTGGGAACTCGCGCGATACCATAAATAAGTAATAGACAAGACTATATCGAAATAGAAAAGTACCTATCTACGTATTTGTGAAATATTCAGGAGTGACAAGTAGTAAGAAATATAAAATTTGTGTGAATAAAAGAACGGTGTCCGGTGATTTAATTTTATCAATAAATCTTTAATTAATTTCAAGTGTTTTAGTTGCCACGATTCTGTAAAAACATATAATTTAAATTGTGAAATACTCCCTTAAGATTTTCAAGGTAGAGGATGACATGAAAGACACAGATAGCTGAGCTTTTTTTACATTCATATTTATTACTGATGGCGATAGTAAATTTCCTCATCACCACGCAAATATGGCAAATATTTTCTTAGTTTTCAATTCACTTCAATAAATTGCATTTGTGGGGATGAAGAATGAAGACCTATGCCTTTCTAGCCGTTTGCATCGAGCCGGCATCCGCCAATCAGAGCCTCGATGCGAACTAACTACACTCTAATCGTGTAGTTAGTTCGCATCGAGGTAAGTACGACCACTTTTACGTTCCAGCAAGTACGACCACTTTTTTGCCGACAGCCATAGCCATCACACATACTATTTACTGCACTCCACGCCATCTTTGTTAATTTGTCAATACATCAACATTTTTAATCGTGAGTATAATTCACACCCTCCATTCATCTACCTATTCTGCCTCTGCTAACAAATCTCACACATTACACATGCACTAGATACGATGCACCTCACGTGTTGCCACGAAGAATCTGTCTCTGGACGGGCGGACATATTATTCCTCTCAGAACACACACTCACATCACACCACAAGTGCCAAACGCTGTTTATGGGATTTTCTGCTATATTCTACTAACGGCATGATATTCTAACACGGCTGAACAGCGCAGAAAACGTTACACAGTAGATTCTTGATCATAATATATATATTCTTATTATTAATGACGTCAATTTCCATGAACGTGTATGAAGATTTCTCTTCTCAAATATTTATTTTGTTGATATTTTAGAAGTCCGTTAAATTGTTATATTTTGAAATTATTATGCCCGGGTTTACAGCGTTACGTGACAGAGATTGATTTTCTTTTTATATTTAGTATAAATCAGAATGAAAAAAGTATATTAAACACATGTCAAAAGTAAATAAAATCAAGGGATGGTATCATACAAAAAAAGGTACGCATATAAATGTTCGTTCAAAGTATATAAAGAGTTATTATCATATTAACCTTCATTTGGAAGACTTGACATTTCACATAATTTAATAACATGAGACTAAATTTCATGTCACCCACATACTATGGTACTATCTCTCCTACATCTATGAAGTTGTCCTTTAACGAACAAAGTCGACTTCAGAAGGAAGCACGGTAGGGCTAATTAATAACCCTTAGTGCCGCATTTTTCCGAGCGGCCCTCAGATATACCATCATTACCGGCAACCCTTTTAATATTTAAAACCTTCTCCACCCCATTGTGAAATATTCATTTTGCAGGGTAGTTTATTTTCCTCGGAAGATGAATGGATTGCACGGTGGGTGTTTTAACACGTTTCCATTAAAATGAATTTATGTTTATGCAAAGAAAACCGTAAATCACGTGTTTTTAATGACATATTTAAATATATCATAAACAGAAAGGGTGTTATAATGTGATATATGATTGATTAAAATATGATATATACTGAAAGTTTTATTCCACAATTTATTACTAAATTTTTGGTATATGACAAAAATATTAACTTATTTGTAATATTTGAAATGATTATTTTATCACTATATGTATTTATAATAAATTTGAGATAAATCTGAATACATTAACATATATAAAATATATAGCTTAATATAAAATCAACCGGTTTTATTAAGAACAACGTCTGTCATTTTTTCTAAACAATATAAATTATAATTTTTATGCACAATTTTAAATCACTTATAAAAAGAAATATGTTGACACCAATGTTTCCTTCAAGCTGTGCGCGATTTACAAATATTACTTTAATTTTAAAATATGTTAAAATATCAATTATTTTTATCTTTACAAATTCAAATAAATAGCTTAATAGTGAAAACACGATATTTTTCTTAATTTTTGCCCAAGCGTACAAATTGAACCTTAAATGCGTTGAAGATTTTTTTCAATTCAATTTTTATATTCTGCGATGTTCAGGATCCTAGTAAGCCACCAGTAAAAAAATATACATTAGTGTCAAGTATAAAAAAGAGGGTTCTGGAACCTTAATGGTCCGAACTAGACCAAAGTATTATATTTATAGGGAACTTTCTTATAACAGAGCTGAGGGTGGTTCAGAAGGGTGTCTAAGTTATTTCAAATTCATTATTACACAATTTTCCAGTGAGGTTTATTATTGTGGGTTTTGAAAACAGGAGCTGTCCGTTCGTAAATTGGGCAACATTTAAGATGTCTGTGCGTGAGTTTACCTAGTTAATTCTCCAATTGGATTAGATAAGGTATAATTAATATAAAATTACTATGTAAATAACCACCAGGGTTTAATTGTTTAATGGTGGCTTCGGGGTAGTTTGAGGTAAGGTAAGTTAAACGATCCAGTGAAGCTAGACCGAAGCGGCATCTCTGTAGGGAATATGATTAGATTTGGGCCATTTGTTAAATTTAATCGTCCATATGTAAATAATGTAGATTATTTCTAACTATTCTAAGTTATTTAAATTACTTACCCAAATTTTTCATATGATAAATGTGAAATACGTTTATTTATTATAAAGAAATGATCTGTTTCTATCAAATGGGTCGCAATTTCCAAGAAATAATAGTTAATGTTGGTCTTAAAAATTATACATACACAGTTTTTCCAGAATATAAAAGAAAGAGTAATTAATATAATATGTTATAGAGCATTGTAAATTAAGTAATTTGAGAATATTTGAGAGGTTCAGAAAAAAAAAACAAAAAAAATAATAATAATTCACGAAATTGAGATATAGACATGTGCTGCTGATTTTATAGGCAGAGCGAAGATTTTAATATTGATATGCTCTGATCTGACAAACATGATATCAAGAGCAATTCGTGGATTCAATACTAGAATTGGATAACTCGAATTTTGGCAGTTTTGAGATGTTTACACCAAAAAAATCTAACTAAATATCTGGTAACATCTATTTTTTTTTTTCATTGAAAATTCATTAATTTATTTCTGAGGTTCATTGTAATATTGTTAATAAATTATTTTAGAAAAAAAACGGATTTATTAATTTATTTATTTATTTATTTATCTTCATCTTGATACATGACATAGGAAATGGAGCCCCTCATCTCACTAGGAAGAACCTGTGCATGAAAAATTTATCTGCAATTATCTCAAAACAACACTTTTTCAGTTATCCAGTTCAAGTATTGAGCACACGAATTATAAAACTACCCCTATTTCTAGAAAATTATTTTTCAACACATACTCTATTTTTATGAGTTGTTATGCAGGCAGTTATGCTTTCTGGACCCACAATTCAGGATTCATGATGAATTGTCCATGATCGGACTAGGTATTTTTTTCAGATACTTCGCCCGCAGAGAAGATCAAATATAAATAGTCTATTATAACAGTTATTTAACTGTGGAGTATGGATAATGTGGAAGAGAATGGTCAAATATTAGGTCCTTACATATGAAATTGGCGTTTAGTATGGGAGGAACATAAAGCCGATTTTTTTTTATTATAATATATTTATTTAATCAAAGTATGTACCATTGCTATCTATGCACTTTTGCCATCTCATAGGTAGTTCATCGATCCCTTTACTAAAAAAACCATTCGAACGGGAATCAATAAAATCTTTGAAGGCGGTTTGGACTGCCCCATCGGAGCTGAATTTTTTCCTTTGAAAGAAGTTATCCAAATTTCGAAAAAAATGGTAATCTGTTGGGGCAATGTCCGGAGACTACGGTGGATGTCTTAGACATTCCAATTGAAGCTCCTCTAATTTGGTAGCTGTCTGTTGTGCAGTGTGTGGTCTAGCGTTATCATGAAGGAGCAGTGGCCTAGAGCAATTAACCAGCCTCGGTTGTTTAGCAGCTAGCTTTTCCATCATGGTTTGCAGTTGCTGACAATAGACATCTGCCGTAATCGTCTGGCCAGATTTAAGAAAGCTGTAGTGAACGACACCAGCACTAGTCCACCAAACGCTCACAAGTAACTTTTTTGGAGTCAATTTTCGCTTGGGCATGGTGAGGTACCCACCTTTCAAGCTTTTTCACCTTACCAATTTGCTTCAAGTGGATTAAAACAGTTTTATCACTAACACCGCAGCCTGCAGCTAACTCGGATGTGGTTTGCGATGGATCCGCTTCCACAATAGCCTTCAATTCTTCATTATCAACTTTGGTCTCCGGCCGTCCACGGGGCTTGTTCTGCAGGTCGAAATTTCCAGAACGAAAACGTTGGAACCAAAAACGCACTGTGTTTTCTTTTGCGGCACCGTCGCCATACACATCATTAATCCTTCGAGCCGTTTCTGCAGCACTGGTGCCACGGTGGAACTCGTACTCGTAAATAACGCGATATTTCAAGTTTTTCATTTTGTAAACTGAGTGACGCAAAGAAAAAAACAATTGAGGAAAAAACAAATGAATTATAATTTTCAAAACACAAATACATGAGTAAATAGCTGTATAAATTTGGATTTGGAATTCCTAACAAAAGAGAAGATATTTGAGATCAAATTTGCCAGTACGGCAAAACGCCAATTTCATATGTAAGGACCTAATATATAAACAACTCGGGACCACGAATTTCTGTAATGAGAGAACCAACATGGGATGAAGTTAATTAGTGTTAATTCAGTTTATATCCAAACAGATATAATTACATTTGATTCAATTAGATATTCAAGGGTCATAGGTTATGTTACCAATGGCTATAAATGACTAAAAATAAGGGTCTTAATGATAATGTTATGTATGCAAAATGCTCACGAAGAACATTGTTATAGGTTTTAAAAATGTTTTATTATAATTTGAACTACGCAACAAGACACATTTACATTTTGAATCAATTGTGTAAATATTAATAAACGTCACATTTTCCGTAAGAAATTAAATCTGGTATTTTATAAAAATTTGAGGAATTTTATATGATCATAATTTGAAAACTTTTATTACTATATGAAAAACCGTCAGGCATTTTGGGTACTATGAAGAATGCTGTGAAAATTCACATTTTTTGTGGGGTAAGCTCGCAACCTTTGTCTTAACATGGTGTACCTACAGAATATCATACAAAAAAAATTTGTTTTTACTGTCTAACGTTAATTGTGAATTTCTGTTTATCTGTAGATTTGCCATGTAATGTGAACATTACACAGGAACTAACGAAATCAACTTAGAAATAAGCATTGGTGAAGGAAAACGCTTGCGAGGGCATTGGTTCAACAGAAATTTTGAAGCCAATAGTAATGTTGGAGTTTTAGCTCTAGAAATACCATAAGATTAATTCATTCGCTCATTACACTTTATAAGATTTTTGACCCAATTTTTTTTTATTTCACCTCATGATCAGCCGTCGAAATACGATAACATATTTTTTTTTTTAGCGAAATTTAAAATAAATTAAATTTTAATAAACATTATTATTAAGTTCTAAGGGTTAAGTATTTTTATGTGTTAAATAAGTCGTTTGTACGTGGTAATGTTTGATAATGGCCTTACAAGCCGAAACCGCTGTATCACATAAAAATACTTAACCCGTAGAACTTAATAATAATATTTATTAAAATTTAATTTATTTTAAATTTCGCTAAAAATAAATATGGAGTTCTACAAATTAAACACAAAAACCATAAATAAAAAAAATAAAAAAAGATAACATCTAACAATAACGTCAAATTTTAGCGTTAGCTAGATAAGTTATTTACTAAATAGTTACGTTGTACGTTAATTAAAATTCCTAATTTAATTATTTTACATTACTTTGAAATTACGTGAATTACGTGAAAATACGTGAAATTAACATTACAGAAATTACTTTGAAATTACGTGATGTCACATACTTGCAAAATATTCAATAAGCAAATGTACCTCTGGATTTGCTCTTGAATAAGTCAAGGCTCACATAATCCAAGTATATAAATTAAGTTATAATACCACGTGACGTTAACGTTCCACGTAACAAGGTTCGTAAAATAAAGTTGTATCCCACGAGGGTTTACTGAGAGTTTAATACATCATATAGTTTTACCTATTTTACATAATTTGATTCTTAATGTCATGATGAATGCTACGGAATGAGACACAATGAGATAAATCTCAGGGACTTAGTCAAAATATATTTCAGAGCTGCGTATACGTGTACATAAATTATATTAGGATATCAACTTGAAATTCATAGGAAGAGACAATAACACAAGCCTGTGTATTGCGTATACGACGTTCAAATTGTCAGCGTAACTTGTCGCATTTACCTACATGATACCTACAAATATTTATTGTGATGAGCTAGACAGAGAAATTAAAATAGAAATCATAGTTTATAATATACTAGCTGTGCCCGCGCGGTTTCGCACGCTTAGATTTTTAGAACACTGTTTGGATCGTCATTGAACTTTCGCGAACCTTTTAGAATATTCTCCTTCCAGAACTTTCAAGAAATTCGAATGCACAGGAACCTTCTAGATACAGCGACACATTCGGTCACTCAGTTTAGAACCTTATAGAACTTTCGGTAATTTTCTAGAACCTTCTCCTTACAGAAGTTTCTAAAGCAGGTTTTTCCGAAACCTTCTAGACTCACCGACACAGTCAGCGCGCCTATTTTGAAACAATTTGAAGCATTTGCGGCCTTCCCATATCAAAACAATCTGCTAGAAAGCACATTTTCGTCACCCACTCCCACTCATGCACAGCCACCCCCACAAAACTCGCATATTTTCGATGTGACACCAAGGGCTATCCACCACCATAACCACCGGTAGGTGGTTGTAGCTGGTTGTGGAGAAAACTTGGCGGGTAGCTAAACACGGGTTTCTTTATATATATATTGATTAACTCTTTCATATAACATGTGTGTATGTCGAGAGCTACCGCGAACTCTAGCCGTAACGCAGTGACCATTTCGACCAATCAGGCGCAAGATAGCGCAACGCGCCCGTGCTGTACTCGAACGAACTCCCGGGTGACTCAATGCTCCAAAATACAATTGAGAAACGTCCTGGATGAAAGCGATACCCAGAACTGAAAAAAATAAAGCCTGACAACGAGAAAAATAGATCCTAACCGCCAACCTAGGCAATGAGTTTGTGATGACTCGTCTAAAGTCGACCGTATATCCAACGTTACTGTTCTGCGTTGCTCTAAATGTCGGCTAATTGAAGACATGGTCGTGGAAGCGAGATTGAGATGGACGGGACACGTGCTACAAGGCGACTTCCGAAGCGGGTCTTATATGAGAAGACAGTGTGTAGGCGAAAGGTCAGAGGACAGAAGAAAAGGTATAAAGTCTGTCTTAGAGAATTGCTGAGCCTATGTGGCCCACCCGAGAATTGGGAGCAGCTGGCACAAGATCGTGTGAGCTGGAAGAGAGTTTGATCTCGAGCTGATGGTATTGCGTCGGCCAGACGAGTAAAAAATGAGCAGCGAGCCGCAACCATGCGTCAACGGGACCGACCAACGCAACCTGACCGCTTCCTATGTGAAGTATACGAGAGAGAGTATGCCTCTCGAATAGGGCTATTTTCCCATCACAAAGCTCATGAGAGGGGCAGCAACAACTAAGTCAGAATGGCGAGGGGATCCTCGATCACGAAGCCCGGCTACAACAACAACAACATAATCGAGAGTTTTTTTTTTTGCAAAGAAGAATAAGAAGACAAGACAGCGAATAACAATGGACAGAAAAGTGACAAATATTTGGAGGCTATATTTATACAGAAAAACAGAACATAATATTGAATTTGAAAATATAAAAATGAATAATTGCGATATTTCATCCAGTAAACATTTTGATAACATGCCCTTTCTTTATTAAATTATTTTCTAACTTTGTTTTGCAGATGAGTTGTGGCAGCTAAACAGGTTCAAGGTATTTAAATTTCATTAATTATTCTAATTACACAGGTAAGTATTTAATCCGTTTAATTTTGTAGAACTTTACAACAGACGTGATCATAAATTCCTCGTTTACCTATGATTTTCTGTATAAATAAAATTTTCAGTATTTAGCTATCTACGCAGAAAAACATTTTCCATTTTCGGTAAATTATTCCTTTTTACAAAATAAAATTATTCAAAAATGGAAAAACCTCGTCGTATGATGTCGTATCTAAGGAAGTCCTTGAAGACTTCTTTTATCTTCTACTTTTCTTTATAAAGGTCCTACGGGACAGATCAAACGTCCTTCGTAGAATTCCGATCCTGCATTAAAAAAAATTTCTAACAAAACCACAGTAAAAATCGTTTTGAACAATACAGAAAATAAACAAAGCGATTCAAATATGGCACAGGACTTTTTGAAATAGGCTATTTTGCATTTACAGAATTATCTAATGATCTGACGTAATTTAATATCTTTATTTTATCATATTTTATTAATTCAATAGGTAGTTATAAAATCACAAAAAAATAAATCGCTAACTATGTATACGAGTGACCCAGAAGGTTCGACTTATTAACAAGACAATATAAGTTTTTATAGTCGGTTAAAGAGTCAAGGTATTTTAGTAACTTTTAACGAAATTCACTGAATCCACTGTATATAAATTAAATTAGAATTGAGATAAGTTTAACATACACCTAAAATAACGGTAGTTTTTATAAATGTTCTTAGGTTTTCACGGCCGTTTAGGATCTTCTGGTTTGAGTTTTCTTAGATATTCTGCCATGTTTCTACGACATTTCCGGCAGACGTTTCGGGTCCCGTTGTAGGGTCCATCATCAGGACTGATGTATTGTAATGTATGTTGATGCTGTCGTGGTTAAATATTGGCTTGCAATTAATATCATTAACAAACATTACAACTCATCAGTCCTGATGATGGACCCGGCAATGGGATCCGGAACTTCGGCCATAAAGGTCGCAGAAACACAGCAGAATATCTCAGAAAACTCAAACTAGAAGATGGTTTTTATGTTTATTTCTGTAGTGTATGTGTTTGAAAGGATGGGCACATCACGAGAAGCTTGCTCGTAAAAACAGATGGTCGCGGGATAAACCAAATGTTGTAAGTTATCGAAATATGTGCGAAATAAATGCGTGAATTTAACGCCTGAGAATCTAGAGCATAACATAAGGAAATTTATGTTAATTACAATTTCCCACGGAACAACTTAACATAGTAAATTCTTGTTAAAATAATAGATGTACCCATAAGTAATCAATTATTTTTGGTGTGGAATATTTGCTTCAGTCAAGCTCAGTAAAGTGAACGTGTAAGACGTGTTTTATACGCAATATTATAATCCGTGGTCTTGTGACTTGTGACAATTAAATTAATTTTTTTAATAACTCTGTTGTAAAATGGCGGACAATCAACTAACTGAAGAACATTTACGTCATTGCATGCTGTTTCATTTTCTATCGGGTGTTATTGCAACGGTTGCAACAAAAAAATTTTGTTTTTTTGTTGCAACCGTGCAAAAAAAAACGCAATGTTTGGAGACGTATTGAAAGTAAATAAGTGCCAACGTTGGTTTAGAAAATTTTCCGATGGTGATTTTGACTTGTCTGATAGCGATCGAAGTGAGCGCCCGGTAGGGTTTGATAATGACGCTTTAAAAACACCCAGAAGCATATTTTTCTTAAAAGTCTACAAACTAGACGTTGGTAGACTTTTAAGAAAAACAAAACAAAAAAATAACAAAACTTCCTAGATACGATTAAAAATAAAATTAATAGTAGTTACTAAATTTTTTTGTTGTTGTATAATTGATTACTTATGGGTACACCTAATATTTGTACATTTAAAATTAGTCGTCCGCTCGACCACTAACTAGTATAGCTGAATGCTTCCGTTGTCCATAATTGTATAAGGCACTATCCGCATGTGCTATAATGTGAACTGTAGAGCACTCTTCTTACCAACGTCCAGAACACCAGCAGCTTTATCGCATCCTTTATTGATTAAGAAAGACTCGATTTTAACATATTAATAAATTTAGTTACACAGTAAGCATCGTTTAATCTTGACCAACCCAGCTTCTTGCTTACATTTTACTCCATACGTTATATGAGTATTAGTGTATATTTGAATTTGGGGACAATCCATTTTCCTCAACTGTAATTTTTCTGATACACATATGTTATCAAGCATTCCAATCATTCTAAAAAAATTAACCAATTGATTTTTTTAAAGCAACCAGTTTCGAAAAGTACTATTTCCTTCATACTAAGTGTCAAAAATTTTTCCGAGTTTTCATGTAAATATATCGGGTAATTTGGAATCGTTACAATTAAGTAAAGCATAGAAAAGCAACCAAAATACCACATTAATCATTTAAATGCAACCTGAAAAAAAAGAGGCATTCTGAAATATTTTATTCCAAACCAAGTCTTCTAAATAAAACACCTTCTTGTTATAAAGCGCGACCTATTTACTAAGACATTACAATTTCAAAACTTTAATTTGACCTGTTTATAATTGCTTATAATTTAAAATTGTCCTTAGTATTTTTACTTCCTTTCTTTTAACTCGTAGCGTCTGCTTGTCCGCATGTCTGACTAAAAAACTTTGGATCGATTTTTAACCCTTTTCCCGTGATCCAATCGAGCTGAAACTTTGCAGGCAGACTCGCGGCAACGATAAAAATGATCTTACAATTTTTTGTTTAAATTTTTTAAATTATTATAGTATAATTTTGGATTTTTCAAAATTTACATACAAATGAGAGGAGAGAGAGAAGCCCGACGCGTAGAGAAGGTGCGAACCCTGTTTCACCTAGTCTGACTCGAGCCATGGGTCCAATCAATCGGCTATATGTTGATCGAATATCAAATTGGAAACAATACAAAACAGAAAGGGAGTATAATAAAAACTTGGTTTTTATGGGTTAGTTTTTTTGCAACAAACGAAGTGCTAAATTGTAAAGATGGAATTAATTTGTTTTGATGCTCTCTGGTTATTATTAAATGTATTATTAATAAATAAACTGGAGTGGTTATCAAAAAATAATAATTTAAATTGGATTAATTAATAATGTATACATAAATTGCATGTAAACAAACTAACAGATTTTAAAATAAATTTAAGATAAACGTTTACTTTGTAATATTATTGAATAAAAAAGACATCTCAACGGGCCATTCAGTCATAAAAGGCCCACAAAGTGGAGCAATTTTCTTCATTTTTAATACATCGAAGGTTCGGTAATTTATTAATCAATTATATAATTTAGTTTGTAACATTTTAATAAGATATTTGCATTTAAAATATATGTAAACTGATGAATAAATTTTAAAATGAGATATTTCCCTACAAAAATGTGATAAAAAACGCAAGAGAAGATATGAGAAAAAATGGTCAAATTTGCTCATTCTGCTAGACGATCGCCTTAATGATAATTTTCATGAATTAACAAGTAAAACTTTGTTCATTTCAAACAGCCTTTAATTTTAAATGTACGACTAAGGTGTGAATGAAAGAATCAGCTTGAGTCTATATTACAAGAACCACTCCGTGTTGTCGTGAGCTTTGTCCGTGACGACATATTTAATTTCCACCCTTCCACGCATTCTGGGAGCGGCCATCGCTCCCTTATCAAGAGTAATGGTTTCAGTCAAAACATTAACGAACTAACGAAACGCGAACAGGTAATTAAATCAGTGGCGCCAGTTCTTTGAACGCCATCTATTGAAGATCGAATTCTTCGAACACTGTGTTATCGGCAGGAAATATCTATTGGCGGCCCTGAAAAAGACTTTTTATTTTATTTTATTTATTTATTTATTTATTTCAAAAAATCCTTGTTTACAAATAAAGGTACTTAATACTAATTTAACAATAAAAATAAAAGATAAAATTACACTTTTTTTGTTGAATTTGTGGATTATGCCACTCTACTAGGCTACGCCTGTCCCAGAGTGGCGTTATAGAACACAATTATAATATTTTTTTGAATTCGTCAGTAATATTTATTTTCATAAGATAGTAATTATGTATCTACAAAGTATCAAGTGCAATATTAGTGATAAGTTGAGTGAGCCATAAATCCAAGTGTAAGTATGTGTAGAATAATTGTTTAATGTAAAAAGGGTTAAAGTTTTGTTTAAGATTATTTTTTATTTTCTTTAATTAATTAATTTATTTATATAGGTATATATTTTTATTTATAGACATTATTATGCAATTACAGTAAGTAAATTTTCAGTTGCTTTTCTACCTTTGGAGGTAAGCCAGTTGTTTGCTAAAGCTTTTATTTTATTAATTGAGTATATTCTGATTTTGGGGAAGTCTGTTTTAAATATGTTAAATATTTTAGGCCCTATGTATGATATTTTGATATCAATATCTCTCCTATTAGTTGGCGACCTTGAATAGGATCCTTTTGAAGTATTGGAATTATAAGACCTATCGAATATCATGCCTGAGGGAGCGGAATATACCCCGGTGTTGAAATCACGAAATTATTTCCCCCCTATTCGAAGTAGTACAGCATGATATCAGGTATATGCGTATGGTTTGCGAAACACATTTTACTTTCCTAGCCATCTTTTAGAATTATGTAATGACAAATGCCATCGTTCTGCTGAAAAGTGTCTAATCTAAAAAACATTGAACTGAGAAAATGCCTTCTGAAAATTCTGAAAACAAAATACGCCGATATTTAATTCATAATTAAATATTTTTTACATGAGGATCATTTTAAAAATGATTTTAATGTAATTATAAAAAAATATATTTTCTAAGATTTGATGCGTTTTACAGGTTGGATTGATTTTAAAAAATTTCTAAATATACGAAAAACAGTACATATTTTTTTCTATGTGGGTTCTTTATTATATGAATTTGATAAAGTATGAGATAAAAAATATTACCTGGAGCGTAGCAAACGTTGCAACTCCCTTAGATATTTTTTACAAAATTATTTTTATGTAGAAACACTACATAATGCGCCCACAGTCCACCACGTGGATTTTTTTAACAAATATTTTTTTTGGCCAAGGATTTATAAATTTGAAGCCGCAAAAAACTGTCAACAGCAGTTGAGAGTTCATTTAACTGTGATGGTTGTGATATTGGATAGAAAAATACTGAATTGATAAAAGACTAGCATTTAGATATTGGAAGTTTTCAGCACATAAGGATATGATATTGAGCTGTACAAACCCGTATATATGTAACTCACTTCTAGCATTTTGTGGGTGGGACGCTTTCTGCATAACTACGTCTAATTAAAAATCAAATTAAAAAAAATGTCACGAAAAAACGGAGAAGAATTACGCATCACCCTAACATAAAATCTCAGAGAAGAAGACACAGAAGCCAATACAAAATGGTATCTTTTTTTTGTTCTTTTTACAATTGACATACAATTTTAGTATTGCTTACAGTTTATTAAATTTTTATTACAATTTTTTTCTAGTCTATTAAAACAATAAAATATATACCTTATATAATTGTGTTATATATAGTACCTCTCCATTTTAGAGCATTACTCTTGTTCTCGGACGAGGTACTTTGCATTGTTACATATAATTATTTTACATTATATTTTATATATAATATATATCATTTAACATTTCATATATAGGAAATATTTATTTAAGTGTCCCTTTGAGAGTCAGAAGACTCGTGTACAGAGAAGGAGTACAGATACAAGGTATAAATATGCATTTTAAAACAGTTTCATGATCATATAGGTGTCTAGTAGGTGTTTGTATACATGATTTTTTGTTTCAATTATAATTTTTTTCGGATTGATTGGAGGAGATTATTAAAAAATTTAATACCAAGATAATTAAAATGATTTTGGGTACTGGTAAAATTAAATTTTGGTGTGTTAAGTGTTTTTCTAAATCTTGGAGATCGAAAATCGCTTCTTGTGTTTAATGTATTTTCAATTTTAAAAATTATGATTATTGAATTTTTTTGGTATACCTATAGTTATTATTTTTGGTATTTTGAATTCTTTATATAGTTGGGCACTTGGGAGATTGGGTAGACATTTTTTTCTTAAGAATCATTTTAATTATCATTTTTTGGGTAGTTTTCTTCTTCTTCTTTTACCGCTTATCTTAATAGGTGGGGGTCCTTTGCACCGCATAGAAAGTTCCAAAATTTCCTATCTTGGGCTACGCTCTACACTTCAGCCCAATTCAGTTGCAACCTCGCTTCGCAGCAGTCTTCCAAATGTTTCCGCCAGCTCCTCCTAGGACGACCCCCTGGTCTTTTACCCTTTGGTCTTGCCTGGAATATCCACTTTGGCAGTCCATCTGCCAGCATCCGCAAGATATGTCCCAGCCACCGTAACTGTGATTTCTCGATAAACGAGACAAACAGATATATCCTAGTAAAATAAATAGTGGCTTACACTAAATATTTTCTTTGTAATAATGCTGTCACAAATTTGCAGTTATTGAAGAATATTTATATTAATTTAATATTTCAACACCGAAAATCTTCCCCAATACCGAATTAACGCAGCTCGCATAAAATAATAACATATTCAAAGCGACCCGATCTTCGGCCGTGGCCAAATTACCTGCGATCCGATTTGCCCGGACGTCCGCCATTTTGGATGACGTCACCGACGCCCCGCCAGAGCCTCCCGCCACTTCCGGATCCTATTTCCATCGCGGGGATGTATCGGCGAAGGTTTTATGGATTTTGAATGGATAATAATGTTGCCAGGTTGTTCACGGCTGCGGGCTGTGTCAAGGCTTTGGGGATTGTAAGAGTTTACCGCTGAGCGGTTAACATCGCGGGTTTATCGCCGACATTATTTACGTGTTCCCATGAGAACGTAAACGTGAATTTATATTTTAAACTTCTTCAAAAATAGCAAAATAATTTGGCAGTAATATTATTTCCTTTAAAAAAGTAACCCATAAAAACCAAGTTTTTGTTATACTTGCTTTCTCATTTACTAGTGGTAACTGGTTTGGCGCTTAACCTACGCGTTGGGCTCGTTGGGATGCGACGCTACGAAAGGGATAAAATATTTTTAAAAATCCAAAATTATTTTTTTATCAGTTTTCGCGTCTACCTGATGCATTGGAATGAAAAAACCATTAAAAATTTGAAAAATCCAAAATTATACTATAATTATTTATTTTGTTAACGAAAATTTGACAGACCTTCTTGATCGTCGCCACGTTGCACGATCACGCTTGCAAAGTTTCAGCTCGATTGGATCACGGGAAAAAGGTCGATCCAAAGTTTTTTCGACGGCAAGCCAGCAAGCAAGCAAGCAAGCAGACGCCACGAGTTAATTAACATAAAGGGAGTAAAAAGAAAACACTTTATATAAAACCATTATTTATTGAATAATCAACACGTTTCCTGTCGAATAGTCCTTTCGTCAAATGGGATAGACCCAACGTAAACTAATAATTGAAATTGTAAATAAATACAAAAACAAAAACAAAAAATAAATAAAAAGGAGTCGAATAATTCCTTAGAACTAAAAAAGAAAACTTATTTAAAAGGCGTTTATGCATTTGCAAAAATGATTTGTTTACCTTGGGGTGGAAATATGTATACTAATACTTTGGGGTGGAATTTTTTAGCAATGCGAGCAGGCAGAAAGTGAAATAGATAGATAGTAGCGCTTTCCTTAGCCTAGCAGGCATGACACTAGCTTCTCACACTGAGGTGACAGAAACTGAAATATAGATATTCCACTGTTTTAATGAATTTTATTTAAAATATGGAACAACTTTAAAATGCTAAAACTTAAATAACGAAAATAAAATGCTTATCTACAACTTTTTGTAGAGTGAAATTCATTCGGCGTCTCTATTAGCTCAGTGGGCATGACACTGGTTTCTCACACTGAGGTTTCCGGGTTCGATTCCCGGTGAGGTCACAATTAATATATGTATATGATTTACCTAAGCTTGGATGTTTTATGAAGTGTTTCGCTTCTATAATTGGGCTTCTTATATATGGAAGGGTAAAAAAAACATATTTATGATTATGGTGATGATAATAATATTTCTATTTTTCTTATTTTATAAATTTCTAATTTGTCTAATTGTTTAAGAATATGTTTTGGTTCGAAAGAATAAGGAGAGAAAAAAGACTAATTAAAACACTAAAAATTTGAAAACTTCAATATCTCGGATATGTGATAAAACATCTAGAGAAGTATGTAGATATTGGCCCACATAATGCAGGGAAAGATTGCCGGAAGTCGGGGACCTGAAAGAAGGAGGACTTGTGATTTGGCCAGAGCTATACCGGTCCGCAGTATGATGATAACCAACATCCGTTGAATGGATAGGGCACAAGAAAGCGCAAGCACAAGTAGAAGAAAAATTTATCTAGCTGTATTTTTTTTTATAAATAGAGATGCGAACACGGAATAAGTGTCACATCAATATTCTTACTATTTTCAATCCAAGCTAAACGCTTGTGCTATGAAAATAGGACTAATTTGCTGGCCTCGACCTTTGGATCGCGAGACGAGAGTCCCAACCACAGGACCAACAAGCTACTCGATTATGTTATTTTTATGTAAAATTTCCAAACCCTTGTTAAAATCAAAAGAATGCTTCGTTTCCAAAAGTTGACTGGCAGATTCGGAAAAATTATTGCTATTTTAACATCTAAAGTCTTACTTTTTTAATTTTTTTTTAAATTAAATTAAATTTTATGTTTTAATTTTTTTCAATCGTCACAAATTTATTTATATACCCCCGATTTCGTTAATTTGTACAAGTTTAGTTTATTTGTCGGCGTTTAGTGTAATACTGTGTACATTTTGTATGTTGTAGGCCAATGTTTTTTGCACGATTTTAATTAGCTTTACTTGTATTTGAGCCGCAATTTTTAATCAATATTGTACACATTCTGACTAATATATCACTCTTAAATTTGGCATAGAGAAAAATTCCGGATGACAGACAATAATCATTTATGAATTTTACAAAATCAGTTTAATTATTCATATAATATTTAAAATGCGATTTTCTATCGCACTGTATGTACATGACATTTGTCGATTTTCATTATTGTAAAAGGATGTTTGAGTTTTGAGGTTAATGGTAAAGATTGCACGGCGCAATTCGAATCGGACACAAGGTTTAATACAACGAAGGGTTAAAACCAGAAAATAATATTATTTATGCCAAAAAAACACGCAATGGAGAAAATAAGTCATGGTATAAAGAGCAAACGCAATAAATGCGTTTGTGAATAAAGTCAAACAATGTAATGACTTAAAAATATTCAGTTAAGTTTTGTAATAAAAGGAAAATTTTCTCTTCTATTGATATATTTGTAAGAAACAATTAACAAAACCAAGCAAAATATAAATCTAAAATCTTCGTAATAAAACAAGAATTTTCTGTTTTGTAAAAAACATACAAATATATATTACAAAGCATTAAAAAGATATTTGCTGTTCACTCAAAGTCTCTCATTTCGTAAAGCTTTCTGTGTCAAGATGTCAGAATATTTTAATCACAAAAATAATAATGAAACAATACGGTGTGGCGCTTCCTTTATGTTCCTTTATGTGTCATGTAAATAAAGGCTTTCGAATTAATTTAAAACGGATCGTTTGTATTTTGATTTAATATTAAAGATATAATTAAATCACAAAAGAACGAAATGGATTTTCGTAATGAGTTTCAGAATTTGCCTGCATTCTTGATGGATTATTCACCATTGTAATTTGTTATTTGATTTGAAAATTTTCAAAGAGAGCTTTTTCGTTATTTTAGGACTACTTGATGTTAGGCGGTCAGCGACCGATGTTGGCCACTGCGCGGCCACAGCCGATACACGATACATTACGCTTAAGTTCTGAACAAGCATGCGCCACCTGATGGCAGATTACAGCGATATAAAGTGGTTTGTGTCTTGGGTAGAGTAAATTCGTGATGAATTGTATGAAATCCGGGATGATATGATGGCACGTGGTAGTGTTGATAATTAAAATGAATGGAAAACATAAATTCTGTTATCTTTAGTAGTGTTAAATTATTTTTTAATATTTTACTCTTCGAGTTTCGAGATTATCAGAATCTCTCATCGATCATTGAAGTATTAAGCTAACGACTTTTGAATACATTTTTTTTGCATGAATTAGGTGAAAATATAAAATATTGTGTAAAAAAGAGGAAAAAAGAGTTGGCGACAGTGATATTGTTTAGCAAATTAATGCCAAAATTCAAATTCATTTTAATTTCTAACCTTACAAAATTAGTCATTTTATCAATTTTACGTGCGGTGGGTTGGATAAGTTAATGGTATATTAATGAAAATAATAATTATATTCCATGATGTGGTTTGCGAATTCAGAAATGTTATAACCATTTAGATAAAGACGGAGATCTTTTTTCTTTTAGTCCAAGGTTGAGATTTATAGAAGTTTGTCCAATGTATTTAAGTACTATTACAATTTCCGGATGAAATTTCATAACTTTGCTTTTAGATAATAATAAATATAAAGTAATACATTTAATAAAGTGGCCCTCGTAGCCCTGTAATCGTGACACATATTTCTCATACCGAGGGTTCCGGTATCAATTCCAGGTTTGGTCACAATTAATGTATGTGATTTCCTCAAGCTTTGGTGTTTTTGTGAAGTTACGACTTCAGTAATTGAACCTCTTGACCTGTTGAAGTGTTTATAAAATATGAATAATTAATTATCATCCCTGATGATGGACGAAAGGTCGTAGAAACACGGAAGAATATTCCAGAAAATTCAAACCAGAAGAATAAAGCTTATAAATTAATGATCATAATTCATTTTTAATTAATTTTTCCATGTTGAAATGATTCATCATCATCATCATTCTTGGCACTACAACCCTTGGTGGGTCTTGGCCTCCTCAATAGTTTTCCTCCACTCATCTCGGTCCAGTGCCAGCTCTCTCCAGTTTCGAAGCTCTAAGGCAGGGATATCTTTGAGGACGTTGTCATTCCATCTTAATTTTGGCCTTCCTGTTCCTTTCTTGAGTTCAGCAGGGACTTTGGTGCTTGATGCTCGGACATTCTCTCCACATGACCCAGCCAACGAAGTCTTCCCAGTTATATAAATTTTGTGACGTTTGGCTCCAAGTAGAGTATAGAGCTCATTGTTGTAATGTCTGCGTCAAAGTCCATTTTCTAGAACCGGTCCGAAGATACGCCTCAAAATTTTCCTTTCAAAAACGTCCAGTGCTCTCTCATTCCTCTTAGTTAGTACCCACGTCTCAGCTGCGTACATGAGCACTGGCCTAATAAGCGTTTTGTACACTAATATCTTGGTGTTTCTGGACAGCAGTCTGGATTTTATCTGCTTTTGTAGGCGGAAAAAACAAAAATTGAAATGATTCTGCTTCAATAAAAGATATATGTTCTACTAGAGAACATTATATACACCACACTATAAAATGTGATGCCTCCTGATAACAGATTATAGTCTCCAAAGTAAAGTGTTTTGTATATTGGTTAATAACAAAAATAAATGCTATACATTTTACAGCAGGTAAAGCCTTAACTCACGCCCCAGAATATATAATAATTTTACTGGGTTGTATATTTATCTCATCTTTGTATGTTTCTTTTGTCTCTCTTCCACTCTAATAGAGCATTTACGCTTGATGGTTGAGAACACTTCATTATTCCAGGATCAAGTTTATCGAAGAAAATATAAAAGGTTTTTTATTACTGTATTATCTAAGTAAAACCAAAGGGGGTTTAAATTTTATAACCTTCCAAGTCTCGTTATTTTATATGGCCACATTTTTTATCATCTTCTATTAAAGCTTGCTCAAAATGTAGTAAACTTGCAACAACCGTCGAAAATAATTTCACTTGTGAACGATTTAGATAGTATATTTCCATGTCAAACATAATATATTAATAGAAAAAAATGCACGAAATAATATTATATATATACTATTTAACTGTAATTTCGGATATTTTATACGCACCGTATGTATTACCGAGAAGCGAATCTCGACGTTTCGTTGGATGCTTATCTAACGTCATCAGGAGAACGACCTTTATCCGCGGAGGTGGAGGTCGGACTGATTATAGGTGCTGCTTTCTAGGGCGTAAATTAAATATGTCTAACGACCGTAATAACAACCTTAACTCTTAAATACATATACTGATTTAATTATCATTATCAACTGTATAGAAAAAGTATTACTATAATAATATAATATTATTGTATTTTTACGAGATGCTAGAAATGAAAAGAATTACACATAATCGAGAATTTCGCAACACTCTGAAATTACTGGAAGGGTCTAGAATACACAGGAATATCCCGGAACATTCGGGGAATGGCGGATTCTTATTCGATCGTATCGCACTATTTCTCCGCATTATTGTGTTTGTATTTATGTTTGGTGGAGGCCAGAGTTAAAAGTGACAAGTGAAGCGAATCAACGGAGATACAGTACGTATTTTATTAAACCAGCGAAATAAATTGAAAGACTACTTACGTGCAGAATGCTAAATAGCAAACCAGTGCGATAAGGGTCGGTGATACGGGTTCCACAGACAGAATATTCTCGAAAGTGACAAATTAACTGCAAATTGCGTAAATGTGATTACAATTTAGTTTGTGTGTAGTGAGTGACCTTTGGCGATAAAAAAAGTTAATTAATTTCAATTAACTGTTCGAAGAATATTTTTTCTTCTTCTGTATGAAAGCTTGAACTTTGTGGTGACATTATTATTAAAATAAAACAGAAAACACTTTGTTTTCACCACTTTATTAGATTAAACAATCTACATGTTTCGAGAACAATGTTCTCTCCTTCAGGATTATTGTGTACTAAAGATTTTTAAAAGTTAAACCAAGCAAATGTGTTACGGTGAAGGGGAGGGTGAGGGGGTAGGTGAGGGGAGGAGGGTTCGAGGTATTAATTATTATGGGTCATCTAAATATCATCATACTAAATAACAAGGATAGTGATAATCCTATCATGAAATCAGGAGTTTATAGACTTAATTGTAACGATTGTGATCATTTTTATATTGGCAAAACAAAAAGGAATTTTGAATCTAAGGTTAAAGAACATATCAAAGCATTAACTAGCAATATTGATTCTGATTTTGCAAAACATTTAATAGAATATGACCATACATTTGATATTAACACAGGTTTAAAATTTTTACATTTCAGCTATAAGATCCCACAAATAAATAATTTAGAAATACTTGAAATTAGGAAAAACGTTAATATTAATTCTAATATAATAAATACACAGACGAAATTTTTGCATAATCCTATTTTGAATATTTTTCCACTTAACATTCCACATTGTCCAGATGACCCATAATAATCACCACCTCAACCCCCCCCCCTCCCTTCACCTACCCCCTCACCCACCCCTTCACCGTAACACATTTGCTTGGTTTAACTTTTTAAAAATCTTAAGTACACAATAATCCTGAAGTAGAGAACATCGTTCTCGAAACATGTAGATTGTGTAATCTAATAAAGTGGTGAAAACAAAGTGATTTGTGTTTTATTTTAATTTCAATTGTTTTATTTGTTTTCCGTGACCCCGTATTTTATATATATTTAATGTAATATTTTTTTAAATAATTAATTGACGAAAACCGAGGGAAATCTTAATCTAAATCTAAAATGTATTCAGAATATTTTGAGTTTGTCCAAATCTTTCAGAACAGTGCTGGATTTATGTCACAGAGACATTATTAATCAATTAACGTATATTATAGATATCTCACAGGGACGAAACTGTATTTCTTATGGGAAAGTAGGTATAGAAGTCATTTGGGTGTACATAGGACTTATGACCTATCTTATGGTTGGCTTAAGTGATCACTTTATACAATGTAACATTCGCCATTTCCACCCATGATAGAATATACCATGCTTATTCATTTTTTGGAAGTTGTATATATGTTCAAATTGCGTGGAAAGCTTTCACATATGAGTTGTAACCTTTCCATGCGGCCTGTACAAATCCATTTTCATTCCCCTAAATCCCCACAGATGTCGCTAATGAGAAAATCTACAATTGATTTTACGGAATTTTGAGAGCAATATACTTTTATTGTGTAATGAAATTCATCCGAATTACTAGCATTACACTAGGATACGCCAGGAAATATTATTTCCAATTTTTGTTAAGCCAACCATAAGATAGGCCATAAGTCCTATGTACACCCAAATGACTTCTATACCTACTTTCCCATAAGAAATATAGTTTCGTCTCTGTGAGATGTCTATAATATACGTTAATTGATTAAAATGTATTGTTTCCTCTATATAAGGGTTGATGCATACAGTCTAATTTTATATAAAATATTTGAGCCTTCGTATACATTGACCGTGATGAACATAATCCAATTGATTATTACACTTTTCTTGTTTTCATCTATGTACAAGTTCATTAAATAGCTGTTGAAAATAACGAACTCTGTGTTTACTGAAACGAAATTTGTATTCTCGCTTGCTCCCGCAAGTTCTAAATTACATTAATATCGGCTGAGCAATTTCCAACACAAGAAACTTCCTCCACGTTCGTTTATGTTTCGTTAATTTTCTTGTACATAACAACACAGCAAAAACAAAATTTTTATCGCACTTCGGACCCTTAGAGACCCCGCGAATAATAAAATAAAAGTTTTCAAAGGAGATCATCTCGATCGCTTATTCAATTTTGGAAGTTTTTATCTCTCGGTGAAAAAAATTCCAGCAATTTTTCCGCTTCAAGTCTATGCCGTCCGTCACTATTCTGGAATGTTACAGAAAATTAAATTGCGTTACGATTTCTTCCCCTTTGAAGAGTCAGTTTTATTCTTAATTTGACAGCTCAAATGTGGTGGGTGTTGAAAGCTAAGAATTAACTAAGTATTTTATTTCTTTATTTTTTATTTTTTTAACAAACAGATCATCAACAGGTCGTTGTTATGATTCGAGAATGACATTAGACTATAAACTATAAATATTTAATGAGCATTTTGAAGATAAAGTCTTTTTGATTAAGAAATTATCAGAAAAAAAAAGCTTATTGGTGGTCATCGCCTAGTGATCTGGTGGTCAGTGGTTCGAGTCCCATTCCAGGACACCAGCTAGTCGTATTTTCATATCACAAGCGTTCAGATTATTTTGAAAATAGTAAGAATGTTGATGCGTTACGTATTCCAAGTTTGCATCTCTATTTAAAAAAATCACTTGATTTGATTCACGTTCCTGGGCTTTCTATCTTTTTGAACTTAAAATTCTCTGGATATGGCAAGTTACCACTTAATTATTGAACTAACTAACCATCACACCGTTTCTCTGCAGGGGTAGACAAAGAGGATACAACTCCATATTCTTCTATCTTGGCACATCACTTTTGCTTCGGCTACATTCATACATTTTCTCATGAAAGCTCTATGGTTGTTGAGGCTTTTAACAGGGTCATCCTCCAATATTTGAAGTATTTAATCATGCTAGGTTTTTCGCAGACGCCCTCTATTCGTGCTGCTCATATATTTTCTTACCCATCCTTTCCTTGCTCATACGTTCTACATGACCAAACCATCTCAGCACTCCGTTCTTTATTCTGTCTACCACACTACAGCCAGCATTATATTAACTTCAAATTTATTCATTCCTCACTCTATTGACCAAAGATTTTCCATACAAGCGCCTTAGTAACCGCATTTCCACCGCATTCAGTCTACTTTCATTCCTTTTTTGCCAATTCCAGGACTCATTTCCAAACATCAGAGTTGGCACTAGAACAAAGTATATTTTCATTAATTACATTAATAATGTCACTACAAAATTATTTTGCTCTTTATATTGAATAATTTTTATAAATCATTTGAATCAGAATCGCACAGGGTCTTTTAAAGTATTTGATTTAGATTAATCAAAAAGTGTAGGGTTGTATAGAAAACCGACAGACGCACATTCAATTTTATGTTTTATATGTACATATATTTAAAAAAAACTACTCTTTATTTAGTCGTTAAACAATTTTGTCCACACAATACAACTTGAAAGTCATACAAATCAATAGATTGAAATCGAAAGGCTTTCAGGGCGCCGTGGCGCTCCGTCAAACTTTTTGAAATGGCCGCCGATTCCTTATTTAAAAATGGAACGTGGTACGATTCGCGCCCAGCGCAACACAAAGCCTTCAGTCAAGGCCCGCCGAATAAAAGCCGGTTTAATACCTCCCGGTAGGAACGTATTTTATTTTGTAATTTAGTGAACAAAGGAAATGTGAGTAGTGCCGTCGGAGCGCTAATTGCCTCACCCTCCCAAACGCCAATATATATATTAATTATTTTTTATTAATTAATTACTGGCAGTTCATTCGCATTCTAGGAAAAAATCAAATATTTGATTGAAACGAAAAACTAAACGACCCAGCGAAAAACTAAGATTAACATAAATATATAAATTAACTAACTAACTAACCATCACGCCGTTTGCCCGCAGGGGTAGGCAGAGAAGATTGAACGCCACACTCTTCTATCCTGGCACACCACTTTTGCTTCGGCCACATTCATACATCTTCTAATACAAGTTCTACGGTTGTTGCGGCTTTTAACGGGGCCATCCTCAAACACTTGTTGTATCTGGTCATGCCAGGTCTTTCGCGGACGCCCTCTATTCCTGTTGCCTTCGACTCTCGCCTCATATATTTTCTTAACCATACTTTCCTCGTTCATACGTTCCACATGACCAAACCATCTTAGCACTCCTTTCTTTATTCTATCTACCACACTACAGTCAGCATTGCATTCACGTCTAATTTGTTCATTCCTTACTCTATCGACCAAAGATTTTCTACACAAGTGTCTTAGAGACCGCATTTCCACCGCATTCAGTCTACTTTCATTCCTCTTTTGCCAATTCCAGGTTTCACTTCCATACATTAGGGTTGGCATAAATATATATATTTTTATTTATACAATTTTTATATACACCTTACTGCTTTTTACTCATATTTTGCACCTTTTACTATTTATAAATGTACTTAATATTTTTATATTTTACTGTTAATACCTGATATTGTTCTATATACTTCTTTAATGTTATGTAATATTTTTCTACTTTTTTTACATGACTTTATATTTTTATATCTTGTATGTAGGTACTGGTTATACTTGATATTGTTTTTATATAAATATTTGTTTATTACAAAAAAAATACAAGTAAAAGCCTGTAATGGGCTTGGAACAAATAAATAAATAAAATGAATAAATAAATTATGTAGTTTTTATTTTAGTCAATTTGTATTTTTATATTTATCGCAATTATGTACCTTGCAGTTGTACAATTTAATCAAATTAAATATTTTTACGATTTCGTTGCAGTGGGGCTCCAAATGCAACAATTGTAAACAATAATAACATTTTAATTGATTACAAAGTTACTAGATAAAAAATAAATGGATCACCGCTAACAATTCGCAAACATTTTTACTACCACTGTTTATGGTACGGGTTCGCAGCTTGCCATCTATTCATCTGGATACGGTTTTCGCTAGCTTTGCCGAAATAACACTTACTGATAGCGCGGTCGCGCGGTAAAATTTATGAAGAATCGATTTCTCGAACTATCTTGTGTATATTTGTGTATTCGACCGACTTCTAGATGTTTCTACAACATTTTAAAATCATTCAAATTGTTCGAGAACCCTCGACCGTGTGCAGCTCCTCCCTACTTTAGAATCTTGTGATAATTTAAACTATGTTTATGTAACCACTTGAATTTAAATATTAATTCAACCGGTTTCGAAAGCAATTATTTTCTTTGTCAGGTGATAAAAAAATAATTTCAAACAAAAAATGGTTACCTTTCGTTTTCAAAAAAATGGAAATTTTTCATATTTACTCTTTAAGATCCTGACGAAAATATTGTAACTAATCCCTTAGTTTTCTACACATCTCAGTCATCCCCACTTGAACCAAATTATATGTATGTTATAATTTAGAGTCCAAACACAGACCACTCTCAAATTTGCCATAATTTGCCTAAAGGTTTTTTTTTACCCTTAAAATCCATGTATCAATTGAGATAAACACTTCGGTGTTTAAAAAAGTAAGGTAGTTAATAAACAATGAAACTTCAACAAAAAAAAACTTCAGGTGTTTAAAAAAGTAAGGTAGTTAATAAAACAATGAAAAAAATATCGTTGATAGTAGTAGTACAGGCAGTCTATGTGGAGCATTTAGAATATTATAGATTCTAAGAAATTCTAAGGATGGAAAAAAATGCCGGTCCTTCCCTAAACCGAATATCTTAAATTTTAACTAATCTTTGATATTGGATTTACGATAAATAATGTAAAATATTGTCGTGGGAGGTGTCTTTAAGAGGCAAATGAAAACATGTGAAATTAATTAAGTTTAATTTATTAACAAAGAAAGTCCCCGAACACGAGTTAAATTGTAGTGGGTACCGTTCGTAATTTTAAAGTCGTTCAATGTCTCCTGAATATTTCACAAACTTACTATTGAACTGTTTCATAATTCGCACTAACTAATCCTATCTCTATCACTTAGATCACTTCTGGTAAACTCCGTTCAATGTTCGCTCGTAGATACTATTCGCTCCGGTATCCTTTTGAAACGGGTTGTAAAACTTAAATATTACAACTTCCGAAAATTTGATAGATGTGGTATTCTATCATGGGTGGAAATGTGAACGTTACATTGTGTAAAGTGATCATTTCAGCCAGCCGTATGATAGGTTATGAGCTGTATGAACACCCAAAGACTTCCATACCTACTTTTCCATAAAAAAATCAATATATAATTTCGTCTGTATGAACCACCTATAACGTTGTTTTGATTAATGATCTCCCTGGGATAAAAATCCAGGACTGTGTTCATTGAAAAATTTTGACACACTCAAAACATTCTGAAAAATAATAATTTTGAATCGTAACGTTGGATAAAAAACGCCAGTAAAAAATATAATTAAATACAACCATTCCGTTTCGCTAATGGAATTTTTCATGCCACGACGATTGCTATTACGATACAAAAATGTTACATATTCATATTAATTCTTTTATTCATTCACGGTTAGTCGGCTAATTTAACGTTCGAGGCGGGAATTTATCCAAAAATGTTCACCCTCAACCCTGCGACGGAACGGGGAGAAATTTATAAAAAAGATATGGCTGCGGTTTTTTCCACAGAATAAACTTCTTTATCATTCTATTCAAAGTTCCGCGTCAGGCATCTGACGCCCGTATATTAATATACTCGATGCCTGGTATTGAGTGGACTGGAAGCGTAACTTTGAACGGTACGCTGAACAAAGTTACGCTTTATGGAACGTATCGCCGATCACACCTTGGTTGGTAAATAGCTAACTAAGTTTTAGCGAGCCTTTGTTAGTATTAGTGTAAACCACACACGCCTACGTCACATCGATTGAAAGTCGATAAATTTAGTTTAGTAACGAATTTTGGCAACAAACATATTTTCGACAACAAAGAGATCCATATTAGCTTTAAAAAGAAAAGCATTTGAATCGTGCATACTGCCAGTGATGACCTATGGTATGGAGATGATGGCCCTTACAAAGAAAAGTGTAGAAAAGTTCAAATGCACACAAGGATCCATAGAGAGATCCATGCTTGGAGTAAGCCTAATAGATGAAATCAGGTGCAGAACTAAAGTAGTGGATATTATGGATCGTGTAGCGAAGCTAAAGTAGCAATGGGCAGGTCATGTCGCAAGGCAGGATGATACAAGATGGACTCCCAGAGTTCTGAAATGGAGACCTTGGGAAAATAAAAGAGGCGACGGAAGACCTCAAAAGATATGGGCCGACGATATAGCCGCTGTGGGGGAGAAGAAATGGCTACAACTAGCAAATAACAAGAAAGGATGGAAGGGTATGGAAGAGGCCTATATCCAGCGGCGAAGAGATGAAGGCTGAAGAAGAAGAAGAACGAAGCTAGTTGCGAAAAAACGGTAGAAAGAATGCACCTTTTTCTTCATGACCCATGTCCATGGAATGAAATATAATGAGATAAATTTCAATACTGTTTGCATGTACTTTTGATATGAAGATAGAAAGAGACAACAATTCAAAACCATTTTTATGACGTTCGACTTGACAACATGACTTGAAACAAACGCCAACTTAAAACGTAGACACCTACATCTAATTATTTTGAAAAGAAGATATATGTAATTTATAAACATGTATTCTATTACATAAATGATAAGAATAAACTATGTTTTCACTACTTATTTGTTGAAAATACCAACATTTTTCGGGGTCAACTTCATCAGGATACAACGAAAGGTAAAAATTAAAAATCGAAGTAACAACAATAACAAAATAAAAATAAATATATGTGAGATGAATAAATACCCAAGTACCTATTTGTAAAAAAATGAAGAATTTTGAAACGATTTTTTTAACATTGTCCAAAAATAAAGAGTAAATTCGATGGTTTAAAGAAAATTAAAAAGTTTAAATTGAAAAGAATTTTCGCAGATTCGATAGTACGTATAGGGACCGTTGATCTATTTAAAAATCACTTCTTTATACGCATTAATTTAATTATGAATAAATAAAAATTGTGAATTATTATAAATAATATAAACATGGAGAGACCTTTATACAGTAGTGCTTAAACGGTTGGGAATATTGGTGACGGTATAAATGTATATTCATTTATAATTTTGCATGCATATGTTATAAATTGATTTATTTTTTCTATTATATTAATATTTAATTAAAAAAACTTTACAAGAACGTACCAAGGGCTAGTCATGTGGCATAATCTGACATTAATAAAAATAAAATAAAACATAAAAAATCAAATAATATTGTATTAACACGTCCAGTGCTGAAAACGCCTATAGGCGTTCTCAAAAACATTCGCTGTGTGCTGAAAACGCCTATCGGCGTTCTATACCTGAGGGTTGGTGCTAGACAATACATCGTATAGTTGGGTCAATTTCTTTCGCTTTTTTTGCGTTCCTTCCGTTTATGAACATAAAGTTCGTTCACACAGAAATTTTTGCGTGCTGTTTTTTTATATTTTTGATTGTTATTATACTATTTTTATGTAAGTATTATATTTTCCAATTTTTACGGAAAAACACTTTTCTTGTGTAATGAGAACTTTTCCATAATACAGCAATTTTCAGTGTTTTTTTAAAAATTCATTTGTAAGAGTCTTCTAAGAGTAAAGATAATTTTTACGTGGTATATAAAAATAACGGACCCAAAAATTTTTGAGTCAGTTATATTTTTTATATTTGTGTAGAATAAACTTTCTAGTGTAATATTTTTCAAGGATAATTTGTGCGCACTTCCTGCAAACTTCTGTAAATAAATATGATATATTATAATGTTTCTCAAAGGCATAGGATTTTACGATTAGTGATAAAAAACAAAAAATTATAGAAAATATAATACATAATCTTGACATTTCAAACTGAAGCAGTTCATATTTAAAAATGTATGAAAACATTGTTCTAAACCATACTGTAAAAGTTCTGTGCAGTTTTACATAAAACTGTAAATGTAAATGGTAAACAAATAATAAAATAAAAAAATCTGGTTGGTCAGGCATTCAGGGCGAAAATAAAATGGATCTTTACATTTATTGTGCACATTTTTTTTCAAAATAATTTGCTTCGCTTTCGTTTTATTCGGTTAGTGTCTTTAGTACAAAATCTAGGAAAGTATAGTTTCATTAATAGCCAACGTCAGCTTGTTTGAATTATTCCTGCCTAAAAATAATTATAGCTTCTACTCTAGATCGCTTTTGTGAGAATGGTTGATGTATTTTTTTATATGTATGAAAATATTAATATCGGTAACAATTTTTATGAAAAAGTCTAATGGAACACTACTGTTATCCTTTACTCCCTACACAGTAGACAGTGTCTGAATTGTAAAATATCTGAATAAGATAAGATATGCAATAATAATAATTTTTGAAAAATAATTATTTTGGTGAATAATATTGACCAGATATATTTTTGGGCGAGTGTAAACGCACTACACGACATTTGTCATTGAAAAAACAGTGGTGTGTTTACGGCGGTGCTGACCGCCTGGAGAGAACTAATGGGTTTATGGGGGTAAATGACAATGAATTATCCCCAAAATCATTCTCTTAAGAATTTTAAATATTGGCTAAATTTTCAGCACCGAGATGATGTCGAAGAAAATCGTTCAGCAGTCAGTGTTAATGTAAATATAGAATTGTTCAATAAAAAAATAAAAATTGTTGTGTTTTGGTTTAAAAGTGGCACGTGTGTCATGAGTGCGACACCCGGCGACAGTATTTAAAATGTTAAAATTTTTCAATGTATTTTTTATTCCGCGTCTGTGCGCGCTCCGCATTTCAATGGAACCTACGCCTACGGGAAATGGCCGTTGAAAGTATTTGAAAGAAAATTGTTTGTGTAGGGAGAATAAATTCCTATTCGAATTGTGCGCACCGCCATTTGATACGGTGCCGGCGGAATAAAAATTTCATAAGAATACGTCGAATGGAGACGGCGAATATGACGTATGAAGCTGTGTTGGAGAAAATAATCTCGACTTTATATCCCCGCCGCAGAGGAACACTGTCGCAACTACAACATTCAACAAGAAAAAAAAATAAAATTCCACATTTTTCTTATTTTTATTTTCTTTTATTTTAAGGAACAAAATAGTGATACAATTATTTTTACATTTATAAAAATATTAAGTTACATTTTATTTTTGTTGTTACTGCCTCATCAAAGTTAAAAACTTGTGTATGGGAAGCGGGAGTACAAGCACATTTAAAAAAAACTCCTTTGGCTTCAAAAAAGTACAAGCTAAAAGAATATATGTTAAAGCTATGTACCTAATCTTACATTAATTTATAATTACTTGTCATGTATCACTTGTAAAAAAACATGCAACACTCGATAATGACCTACACTCTAATCTTCATTACAAAATAAAAATTAATGTCAAATATTGAAGGCAACCTTGCCGTAAAACTGCTGTGCAGTTTGGCCTATGTATAGTGTAAGAAATATCAAAAAAAAATGTATAAAAAAATGAGACAGTTGTTGATATAAGAGATGTAAATTAATAAAGAAATAAGAATATACGGAAAATTTATTTATTAACGCCCTTCAGGGCTTTTATAAACGATAAAGTAAAGTGTACATTAAATTATTAAAAATTTTTAACAATACATAGTTATTGCCTAAGAAATACAGCAGTGGCAAAATACTAAAAGATACATTTAATTTAAAGTAAAAAGCAAGTATAATAAAAGCAGAAGCTTAAAGAAAGCATAATATAATAAAAAATACAAAAATAATATACTACTGTATTTTACTATTACTTTGTGGTTATTCATTATTTACAAAAATAATAAATACTTTAAAGTAGAAAGTAATAACGCAAATCAAGAATAGCATAATATAATAAAAAAATTACAAAACAGTTATACCACCCCATCAACAACTGAAATAAATCCACTTATTTCAGTCCAATATGACGACGACTAATAAGACGAAGTAATCTTTCGGTAGACACACACTAAAAAATATGTTTGAATATTACAATGTATGAAATTAGATACATAAATGTATTATTTTAACTTATCTATATATATTTTATATATATATTTTATATATATATATATTTATATATGAAACAATTATTTTGGGTTCTTTTATTTACTGGCAGACTTTTGAACTATATTATCATAATTTAAACTGTAAATCAAAGTACAAAACATATGGATTATTTTTAAAATAAATAATCTAAAAACGTTTTTCCGGTGGTTTAAACGTGATGTGGAAAAAATAATTGTTTGGGATATTATACTGCGCTTAAATTTTTTTAACGTGTGGTCTCATTATCTTCGTCCATTCCACAACATTATTTCACTAATATAGTAAATTAATAAGAATAATAACTAAAGGTGATCAAACAAGTACATCGTACTGTACTAGCTTTACTAGTTAGTACTGTAGTTAGCACTGTACTAGTTAGTACAGTACTGTAACGTACTGTACTAACGTAGTTACCCTAGTTACCGGAGAGATGCTATAAATAAATAAACACACAAATACACACACTCACACAAACTCACCATTGGACATGTTTTTTCTTATTTTTTTATCGATTGTATATATGTGTTTTCTTGTAATTGGCCCAAAACTCTGTACATCAATTATTGTTTTTTTCAAGATTGATCAATTATATGGCTGTAAGAAAACCAATAAATGAAAATAAATAAAATAAATAAGTAAATAAACCTCCAGTGCCGCAGGCAAGGCGTCGGATTAATTCAGTGCTTATTTATTGCCAAGGTACTGGACGCCCCCGCTGTTCTTAGAGGTGTGTTGAAAGATTGCTAGTATCTGTCGAATCGGCAAAATAAAATAAAATAAAATATTTCATTCGGCACTCGTAAAAACATTCATTTATACTTTTTAAAAATCGGTACCTACTTAGAAAAAAGGTTCTTCATTCTAATACCCACCCACACAATGCACAATGTTGAGCAGAAATGATTTTGAAATGTAAAAATCGCATTCCTTTCCAGTAACCTGTGCATGCAACACATACACGTGCGATGTTATCCTACATCAATTAAAATACAAATAATATAGTGATTTTTAACTATAACTTTCACGATTTGTATATGGTGAATAGTTAATTAAGAGTTAGAAGAAATACTATAGTCATTTAATCAAAGATACTTATATAAAAGTATTATTCTTGGTGGAATTATGAACGCTGTATTGTGTAAAGTGGTCACTTAATTAAGTCAGCCAAGACAGGTCGTGAACTGTGTGAACTTCCATACATGCTTTTCCATATAAATAACTTAATCTCTGTGAGACATCGATAATTTGTCATAATTAATTAAATACCAATTCAATTCAGTAAAATAAGGTATGATTAAAAAAAATATCGAAAATATACAGTGCGTAGGCGTTAAAAAAATTAATCATTAAAAAAAATATATTAACAAAAAACGTATACCGCATATTATGAATGATTCGATACGATATATGATATCAAACGTAGAAAGCCAAAAGGCGTTAGTAATTATTTTGAACTTTATAGGAGAGCAAAATAATGTTTTCTCAATCAGATTTTGTTAATATTTCTTTTATTATTAAAAAAAATAGAAATCGTTTAAAGAAAAATAAATAAAGCGCAACAAGCGTGTAGTGGGGTGAGACAAGGCATATCTCTGAGACATCGAATATTCGTAGTGACTATTGAAGCTGAGACTCTCACAGGAGCGCAATCCGTATCTCGTGTCACGAAAATCTCACAAAAATCTCCTCAGTGGGTACGACCCATATCACACTTTATTGTCACTAGTGACAAAGCAGTTACTAGCGTGCCAACATTACTCAACTTCTTAAAACTGTCAAATATTATCTTAAGTTATCGGAAATTCTAAACGGCTTGAGATGTTGTTAAATTCTTTACAATCTTCGAGAGTATAGAAAGTTTTTCAGTAAAATTTTGGCGAACAAACTTTAAAAATAAGTAACTTAATCTGAAATTTCACAAAATTCATTTTCACGAAATATTTTGTAAGTAAAGACGGTATTGCTCTGGGTGCGAACGTATTTTCTTATTAATCTAATACTTTTGTGGAGGTAATTGTGCAATTTATAAGGGCATGTTTATGTCTTTTCGGAAAAAGACAATTTAATTATTTAGAAGCCACTTTGGGTAGCGAAATGAAAGCTAAAACGCATTATGTACAATATTAAATACAAGGGTTTGGATGGTGCTATATTCCAGTTGTATGTGAGGGTTTAAATTGAGAGAAATTTGAGGTGCCTTAATTTTATAATGCATTTTATTAGATTACTATTTAAATGAGGGAATGAGGAGAAAGATGCTGTTAACAGTTACTAACCATTATTTAATTTATAAAAATATGCAATATTTCCATTATTTAATTTCTATTAATTAATATTCTTATTGATATTCGCATTATTTAATTTTTAAAAATATGCATATATTTTTCATACAAAATTTTCAATACGAATATTAGAGACTTTTCTATCGTACAGCGATTTATTAGAATCCTAATTACAATAATTTCGCTGTCTGTCTGACCGTCCGTCCGTCAATCTGTCTGTCCCATAACTTCGCGCAACGTCCGTGACTTTTTTATATAATTTTTTTTTTCGAAAAATAATTATTGAGCTTTTTTCTAAAATTTTTTTTTTAGGAAAAAACATTTTTCTCGTACAATTTTTTTTAGAAAAAAAAATTTTTTCGAAAAATCTTTTCCAACATTTTTTAAATATTATAAATAAATACTTATTTCTTAGGAACCGACATGTAAGAATACCGTCATTTTTGACAGGTTACAGCTAGATAATAGTCTTCATTCGCGAAGAAGTACCTATGCACATATTTATTCATTAAAACAAAACTAAAAAGGAACATTTTATGGCAATTGAGGAATGATTATTGGTGTAATAGTCGAAACAACCGACTTGTGTGATTTTATACCCTTATCAATTCAAGACTTATTGCGGTATGGATACGAGCGGCTCCATCGGAAACTGTTTGAGTACAACGCGCGTGTACGATGCGCGTATCAAATGCACATTAGCTAAAATATAATCAAGACAAGTTATAGTAATATTAAAGTCTCATAGAGACCAAGCTATTTATATGTAAAAGGTGAATGGAAATCTTTATAGGGTGGCCCAGGGCTCACGACCTGTATGAGCTGACTTAATTGACCACTTTTCACAATACCGCCAATGTTCACCAATTTCACTATTAGAACATCCACCGCAGTTTTTTTCATATATTCAAATGAAATATAAGAGAACGAAGAAAGAAAAAGGTTCAAAACGTATATTCTTATGCATATTCATTCTAATGGAATTGGTGAACGTTGCATTGTGTAAAGTGATCACTTAAGCCAGCTCATATTGGCCATCTTATAAAGGCTTGCATACTCGTTTCCATTCAAATAAATAGCTTCGTCTCTGTGAGACTGATGTAATTTATCTTAATTAATAATAATCCCTATGTGGACAAAATCCAGTCATTGTATTTTCAGAACATACATTTAAAATATTTTTTTAAATATAATTGATAATTTAAAGAAACATTTGATGTCTATATTTTATATGAAAATCAGTTGCACTAAAATGCATAAAATTTATGGGCACGTTTTAATAGTGCACTATTTGAACTGGTTATAAAAATAATATATAAAGTTTTACCTTAAAAACGTTTTATAAATTTAATTTCCAGGGCCCCCATATACCTATACTTTCCCAGGGCGTCTTCATGGGTAAATATGGTCCTAGTTGTGAAGAAATAAACTAATCGAGGGGGACATTTAAAATAACCTGACACACCCTATACTCCACGACGGCGCGTCACGCGTGTTGTTATTCAATTTAGACTATCGGAACCATCTTAGTGGGAAACCTTAATGTATTAACGAGTCGCTTCCGTCATTCGGCCCCAAACATCCGGCGGCCATTTTGCCGCCGCGGACAAAATGGCGGCGTTATTCAACAAATGAAAAGATTTCGCGAATGTTTTGAAAGACGCGGGAAAATCACGCGCGCCGGTGAAAGGAAATTATTTCAAAGGCTTTTGTTTCGCTTGTTAAATCTGCCCTGACTCCGACAACAGAAGATAAATGAATAATACGTATCCTGGTTCACTTTTCTGTCAAAAAAATGCAAAGAACCTAATTGGACAATCAATTTGACAGCGGATTTGATTTTGTAATTAAAAACAATGTTATATTTCACACGACTATTGACACGACATTGTTAAAAATAGGCAGACTAGTGCTAATTAATTAAATGTGTTTTATACGATTCATGATAATATCTTAATTTTATAATTTAAATTTTATAGTGTTCGTTGCATATTAAAACTTTTACAAGGCAGAACTTTTAAACTTTTTTATTTTTTTATTTATTTAATTAATAATATTTTTAAATGTTGAGACCTGTAATTGGCCATCTATATTGTATCAATGTTTTCTATGCTTTTTTTTGTGCTGTTGGTCTTCCATGAACATTAAATAAATAAATAAATTAAATTAATATAATATTTTTTTTACAATAATACAAAGACAATGTTTACCAATCGATATTTTTTTATGTGTATATACTTCATCAAAAAGAATTATGATTCTTGTGTGTGGTGAGGGATAACCACTTACAATCATAGGTATAGGTAGTGTAATCTATTTAAATAACAATGAGAAAGAAAGAAAAGAAAATCTAATATATCAAAATCTTAATTAATAATACAATATATAGAATAAGCGGTCAAGTAAACAATAATATATAATAAGCAGTCAAAAGAGACCAAACTCAATCTCAAAATCAATTCTATAATAAATGAGAACCCATTCGGGTTAACATGACATTAAAATATGAAAATGAAATAATAAACACTCGTTTTAACCACGATTAATGTTTATTAATAATATTTTACATATTTCGGGTGCGATACTCCATTTTTCAAGACAAAATAATGTACTTCATTTATGTTCCTACTAAGGCCCGAATTCAGAGTCAATACTTAGATGATTTAAATATTAAAGTACGCCTTAAAAGCGTAATTCAGTAAAAAATCACATCTTTAAGGCGTACCTTAACGTTTAAATCATATATGTATTGACTCTTAATTCGGGCCTAAATGTACAGTAGGTACATAAAAAAGTAGGTACATTTCTTGTCCTGAAGAAGGGAACATTGCTCCTGAAACATTATAAAATTATTAAAACAAAGTGTTGATTATTTCATTTATGAAATGGTGAAAAATTACAAGTCGTAAATGTTAATATTGTCACATTTTATCGATAAATTGATTAAAATGTACCACATTTCATTCATAAAATAACTCAAGTACGTCAAATTTCACCCAATGATCAATGAAATGCGTCACATTTCACCTATCAAAACTTCAAAGCCATCACATTTTACCCACAAAATTAATTAATTTAATAAATATCATTTGAGTCTGTAATTTTTACCCATTTTACCTATAAAATTAATAAAATGCACCACTTTTCATCAAAAAAGTCACTCAAATACATCAAATTTTGCCCTTAAAATCAAGTGACATACGATGGTATTTGAATTTTTCGTACAAGTTAATAGAAAATACACCTTTCTAAGGATTTATTGGCTATATGTATATGGCTTTGGTACATATTTTATATCTTTTTTAAATAAAGAACATTACGGTTAGATATTTTAATAAAATTTACAAAGGGTGAGGCAGAACAACTTGCTTATTGGAATTATGCACCCTGAAGAGTGGGGGTAAACACATTCGAAAGGGAGGGATGTAAAGTTGTAGCTCCGATTGGTTTCGTCAGCATCATGGAGTGGACGAAGGTGGAGCGTCCATTCGCTGTCGAGGCATGTTTGAACACTACCCAAAATGCCTCACGTCCTTGAGGGGCGATCTACACTGGACAGCATAGTCGCCTGATTTAGCCCCCTGAGAATATTTTTTACGGAGCTATATAAAATCCTTATTTATATAAAATAACTTTGTAAACACCACTTTTTTATTGAAAAAAATTCAACACGTTTCGAAGCCAATGGCTTCTTCGTCAGGGTAATAAAAACAAAATATAAAAATCGAAGTATAGATAATCAAAATATTTAAAAAGTTATATATGAAAAATTAATAGTAATAAAGTACCTACTTAACATTAAAATAAATTTAATAGATAACCAATGTTCCCTGTCCAAAAATGTCTCCGCACACATGTTTCACCCTCCGCACAGTCAATATTATAAAATAAAGTTTCCTTTGCCAGATTTAAGCTTTGCTCGAATGCATGAAACAATACATGCACAATTCTTTCGCACGCTTTCGGAGAAATGAGTCGGATAATACAATTTTACCTATTAATTATATAAAATTTATCTCCTTAAAATGTCGAAAAGGAATGGATGTGGCGACCATTAAGAAGAAATCGTGCGATAAATTTAAACTGGAATGGCTCTCTGAAACCGTCGAAACAAAAATGCCATCTTCAATGCATTTACAAAAAGTAACAATTGTTGAAATATTTGTTTATTCGGAGACATATGATCGTGTCAAATGCATCATATATTCCGAAGCAAATATGAAAAGTAGGTACAATAGAAATGCGACAAAATTTGAGTAAGACTTTTTACGTAGTTGAAAATTTAAAAAGAATAATTTTGAATGAATGTGAAAAAACTACATTTTTATAAATGTTAATTTTAAGAAAAAAAACACAACATACAAATAATATAGATTTAATATAAATAAAAAGACAATTCTACAAGTTTAGTATTTTATATATTACATCAACGAACATATTTTTCTTTTTTTTCTATTTTATTTACTTCAAAAATTATCTTTGTTGTTACGATGCAAAAAATTAACATAAAATAAGTTTCTAGTAAGTAAGTAACCTTGTTTAAACTAAAAAATATGTATTTATTTGGAATATCATATTGAGGCTTGTAATACGGGCTTACTAGGCAACTTTCCCTCGCTTTCTTCTTACCGGACAAAGCTAGGGAAATTATATAAAATTACTGTGATTAATAAATACCCTAAAAATATACATTTTAATGAAAAATTGTATGTTTGTTTATGGGGGGGGGGTGTAAATTTATTGCACCGCCACTGCACAGATGCGTCGAAGATCCGCACACACGATGGAAAGATTAGAGGGAACGTTGTAGATAACTATTTGCAAAAAGGACCTGATTATTAACACTCTTTTAGAGTGTTAATAGTAAATTGAATAACTATTTGCAAAAAGGACCTGATTATTAACACTCTTTTAGAGTGTTAATAGTAAATTGAATAGATCAACACTCTAAAAGAGACATTCAATTTACTATTAACACTCTTTTAGAGTGTTAATAGTAAGTTGAATGTTATAAATAATCAGGTCGTTTTTGAAAATAGTTATCTTTTAAATTAATTTTCATGTTAAGTATATCGCATCTGTAAAGCGCCCTTGAAGCGTATTATATATAAAAACGGAGCTATATAAATCACAAACATAAACATATTTATGCACTACTTTTTTTAATTGAATTTATAAATACGTAAGTTACTTTCCCCAACCCTGTATAATTTACAACCTATATATTAATGTATTATGTTCATTTATACATATATTTTATTACGCTTATGAAAAAATAAACTTTTTCAAAACCGATTGGCTTATAATAGAAAACACTACGAAATACAATACTGAAAACTACAGACGTTGTTTTTTACGAGCGCTCCTGACTGTAAAGCTCGACAAATTTTAGGGTCAACAAAAAGTTTTCTTTTTAATTTTTTTAGGAATCTTAAAAACTTAGGAAAAACTAAAAAATAAATGAAAAATACACCATACCTGATAAGTGTTTTTGCAAAAAATCCTAAAATTTGTAGAATTTCATTATTATACTTTCCGTGACAGCTGTTCCCCCTTTTTGAGCAATTGTCGCACCCCCTCTTCACTGAGAGCTCAGCTTAAGTCGTCTTAGCTGTCACCGGATATAACTTTCACCGGATTATAAATCATACTTTCGGATTTGTTTGCGTTCGTAAACTCTTACCGCGCAATCCTTTTTCTTCGGGGTAGCTACTATGGCAATACGAATACGTTCCCCGTTATTATTATTCGGATTATTCAGTATTCAAAACTTTTAATAAACTGTTATTATTTTCATCAATTAAAATAGTACCTTAATTATTAAGATAAATTAAGTCCCATGGAGATAAAGCTATTTATATGGGAAACGTTAATGGAAGTTTTTAAAGGGTGACCCAGGGCTTATTTATTTATATTTATTTATTAATTAACGCCCTTTAGGGCTTTTACAAATATTAATGAAATTTTTGACTATACATAGGGATTTCTCATGAAATACAAACAAAAAAATATAATAATATAATGTGGAAAGCAAATAAATAGTAGTAGCATAATACTAGAAGATAAAAATAATATAAAGTAAAAAGCAAATATACAGCAAAAATAAAGCTTAAAGAAATCATAATATAATATTATATAAAAAAATACAAAAAAACAGTTTGTTATCTCAGCCCATCAACAACTGAAATACAATCGACTTATTTAAGTCCAATCTGACGAGTATAATTAATCTTTCAAAACATATTTTAAAATATATTTAAAATATAATTTATTTATAAAGTTGATGGTAGAAACGTCAAGTTGCTCGTATTTGTTCGCTAGTCTAGGAAGCCTTTGCCGTGGGGAATTTAAAGCGTAGTTAGTAGCTGCAGTTTCCAAGGCAATGATTTCTAGTTACGCTGTTATGGTTATAGTTATGGAACACGCAAGCTTCTTCTTCTTCTACTTCTTCTAATAGTTGAGGACAGTTGATAGTTCCGTTTATTAATTTGTGTAAAAATTTATAATATATAACCTGTATGAGCTGATTTAAGTGATCACTTTACATCAGGAACGTGCAGTGAGAACAAGAAGGATGACTTTTACTTAAATATACATTTGGAAAAATATCGAAATTAAATATATTAAATATGAATCGCATTGAAATGCACTGTTTTTTCCACTATATATTTAATTTAATTGTTAAAACGTTTTCGAGATCACTCTCATTATCAATAATAAGTTTTTAACTTGTTTTTTATAATGAGTTCAAAAATTTAACCAGTAGAGATATGTTGTGTTTCTTCAGTACACTGAAAGATATTATCACTGATCGTTAGCTGTATTCATGTTCAGTCAAAATTGGTCACATGATAATTATTTGATTAAACCTACATGTTAATTAAAAGAAAACACTATATATAAATCGATATTTATTGAATTATCATGTTTCGGGGCCAATGCTTTCTTCATCAGAATGCAATGAACACTAAAAATTAAAATTATATATATTGTTTTGAGTTGTGGCTAGGGAAGAATGATTTAAAACGCTGGAAATTAATAAACGATTTATTAATTACTGATTAATTAACTATTCAATGGACAAAGTCACTTGACACTATTATTAAACTTAATGCTATTTTTTTAATTACACTATTTCGCTATATATCACTCATAAATAAAGACTTTATTTAACATTCCATCACTCACTCATTCCATTCCTCACTGCTTTAATCGTTTATTTCTTTCGCCAACAGACAAGAACCTCGACCAATTATTTGCTTAATTTATCGCTTCGACTGGCCATCTCGGCTTACAGCCACTTCGCACTGTTTTCGTCTGTCAAACGCGACTACCAAGCAACGACCAGGCCGCGGGCGGCGCTGTGTTTGTATCCAAAAATGACAGTACTTTCATACATTTTGGATTATTCTAGTATTCAGGAGAAAATTCTCGAGGTTCTAGGCTTTTCTAGGGGTTTCTCGAATGTTTCAGACGCCTCCCGAAGGCTGCAGATCACCCTAGGCCATTCTCGATTCTTCGATAGTTTTGTGACAAGTGACATAAATACGTAGTGCGTAAATTGTTTCAAGCATTTCGTTACAGTATATTATATATATTTTTTATAAGTAATGGTAGATATTAAAGAGTTAAGATTGTTATTACGGTCGTTAGACATATTTAACTGTAATTTCAGATATTTTATACGCACCGTATGTATATATATAAAATATCCGAAATTACAGTTAAATAGTAGATATCTTTCCATTTAAGAAAGACATTCGAATTGGTATGTGTAAGCCGTGCGTTTCAAGGCACATGGTTTTGTTGTGTTGGTTTTTAGGGTGTAAACACCAACACAACGAACATATGCACGGCTTACACGTACTGATTCGTTTCTAGTGGTCTTTCTTAAATGGAAAGAGGTCTACCATAAAATTATTTTGCAGTTTTTGGAAAAGTTCATTATTTGCATTAATTTTTCATTTTATCGGGTATTTTTTTGATTTACGGGGATTTATCATAAGGTCACATTATGAGACATCTAGAATAAGACAAATTAAAGTCATCTCGGTTAAAAAATCCAACGCAAAAGTTCGGAAAGTCGACAAAACAAATATTTAAAAACATTCGATTTTATTTTCTTGTACGTCTTTATCATTCAATGCTCTGTAGGAAATGAAATAATTAAATAAATAAATCAGCCATGATAAACTTAACCGGACAAGCACAAGAAAAATAAATAATTTAAATTTAAATATTTTAGGGTAAATTAAGTTTTTCCGTGCATTTATTTAGTTTCACTTGTCTGCCAGCCAAAAATCTCACTTTCTTTTTCTCGTTTTTTTCTGAAATTCAACAGAGAGACGTACATACTCCGGATGACAATACAATAATCATTAATTAGTTTTCGAAATAAGTTTGTCATAAGATAATTATTTAATCTTTGTTTTTCAATAGGGCAAGCGCTAGAACATTTAAAAATCTATATTCAATACTATTTGATGTTTATAACTGGTGAAATTATAAACAAGCTTTATTATTTATATATAAAAAGCGGTTATTGTACTTACTAATGTCATTTTTTCACATTTTATTCTTACACGTCGGCAGTGTAGTGGTTAGTATCTACGCCAGTCATGCGGGACATCGAGGTTCGGATCTGCACGGTGAGTTTTTTATTTTATTTATTTGAATAAATTTTATCGTGAGGAATGAACATTTAAGAAGTGAATATAATGCAGGCTGTAGTGTGTGGTAGATTGAATAAAGAAAGGAGTGCTAAGATGGTTTGGTCAATTAAAACGATGATCGAGGAAAGGATGGATAAGAAAGTATATTAGACAAGTGCTTAGTGCAACAGGAATAGAGGGCGTCCGCGAAAGACCTGGCATGATCAGATACTACAACTATTGGAGGATTAAAAGCCCCAACAACCGTACAGCTTGCATGAGATGACGTATGAATGTAGCCTTACATTACGTTATTCTATTTACTTGGTTTGTTATTGTATTTTCTTACAAGTACATTATTTTGTTTCTTTACGTATAATATGTACTTTTGTACTTTTTTCTTAAATAAAGACTTTATCTTAAGGCGGAGACAGTGAATTCAGTTCTTCAATGACAATTCAATGACAGTTCTTCGCAACGGTTAATACGACTGTGCGATGCAGCACGGTCCTGCTTGTTAGTAAAAAAAATGTCAACCCGGAGACAAATGAGAAGGACCGATATGGAAACTTTTGCTCTCAGAACGTTCCTGGGTAAGTGGTGGGCACTATTCACTACATGAATGTAGCCGAAGCTGAAGTGTGTGTGATAGAAGAATATAGCGTTCTATCTTCTCTGCCTACCCGTGCGGAGAAACGGCACGATGGTTAGACGGCATGATGGTTAGACGGCTAGTAATTTAGTTAATTTATCAACATTTTACATAAAGATATAAACAAATTCTATTCAGTGATGGTTGTGACACATGTAAAGCATTCTTTAAAATTATTCATTACTCCTTCCATCAGGTTTTTTTCCTTTACACTCCCACACAGCTTCGCTCTCTTTTGATACAAAATAATACATTATAAATCTTGACAGCTTAAACCTTTACTGAAACAGGAAAACTGCCACAAAAAAAGTTTAAAAAAGCCGTTAAAAAGCTTTCACGTTCTAACATATGTTTTAATATGATACAAGTTTCGCCGCAAAGGCTGTATGCCAAAAACCTTTTTGTGTCGTTGGTCTGAAACCCGGGAAATAATGATCAATCTGTAAGCCGAAACAAATGAATTCTAAGGAATTAATTTAAATACGAAATATAAGGGTAAGTGGGGGACAGTGGGCGTGGAGTACTTTGTTCGATGGAAAACTGAAAACTTGTATAAAAATCGAAGCTAAATTTTTTAAGTTACAATTCTTTAGATTTCATTGGGGTTGAAATATTTAGTTTGCAAAGAAACATGCACGCATCACGCAACGGAAATTTTTATACCATGAAAATGCCGTCAGAGATAGTAATGAGTGTATATTTCACATATTTACTAAGTTCACTTGTAAGAAACTCCGACAGCGAGCGCGGTAAGGGGGTTCAGTTATGTTCCAACGCTAGGTAAACTATAAATAAATAAAACTTTATTCCAGTATGTGGGGAGGTTTATGCAGTCCCACACATTCCATATAAAAAAAAAGGTTTATAGCTATAATTATTCAAATAAACAGGGCATACAAATTAAGAAAGACATGGTGCGAAGCAAAAGAGTAAGTATTAAATCAATAATTATCAAACTATACAGCACGCTGTATATTTTTTTATGTATGCCAAAGAAGTATAATTTATACTGATTTTTGTTTAATTAGAAATTGTAGAGTTTTATTACTACGACAGTTTTAAGATGAGCAGTTTTCCACTTTAACGCTATAATTTATTTTCTTCGTCTTTCAGGACCTTTTATGCTCGCAATTTTGCCTCGAATTACGATATACAGGACCTGGCATATTTGGATTTTTCGTGATGTGGCAAAAATATCTAAATTCCACATTTTCATTGTTAAAAGTATTTATTTTTCCTTTCGCATTCTGTCATTTATATATATATATATATATTTTTGTAAATAACACACTATATAAATGCACATGTCAAACTGCACAGCAGTTTTACTGTATGGTTGCCTTTAATATTGTTATACAAATTATTTTTTCAACATTTTTTTAAAATTAATATTTTTTTATGAAAATTATAGATTACATACGTAATTATAGAGTAATACATGATAATTATAGAGTTAATATTTTAATATATTTTTTATGCTGCTCTGCGACAAGTTGAACAATTTTACATGTAAATATTGCACGAGTGCCGCTATTAAGCGAGCTGAAAATAAACGTTGCGAAATGATGCACTTCAGAATTAAATTCGCTTTCATTTGGTTTTCATAGTTTCAGCCGCAGCTCCGCGAAAAGTAGCTCTATTCTCCATCTAAAAATCGTGATTTCTAGATTTTTTACTTTCCAGTCTTTTGGCGTGTTTACTTTTTTTCTATATATTTTTTTCACAAAGTTACAAGCAAACAGAATTATTTTATACCAAATCCGGAATAATTTTCATACGATATTAATTTTTTTCTCCAAGATGCTAGCTAAGAACGACGCTCGAAAGGCTGGATTCCTGAATAATCACACTTGGTGATGTCATTACGAATAAAGCAGTATAGGTGAAAATTAGTCCAGTAATAGTAAAGATTAGGTATGTAGCTTTAATATACATTATTTTACTTTGTACTTTTATTGAACCGATGGAATTTTTCTGTCTTGAAACATATCGAAGAATTCTTTATCTAATTTATTAAAGATTCGTGGCACAACAAAGTCTCTTTTTATTTCATCATAAACATTGTTTGTGGTTGGTATTCTGATTGTTCGATCTGTCAATCCAGTTATATGAATATGATGCGAGTCAGTATGTATGTATATCATTTCTTTTAGAATTATATTATATTTAACTTTTTGGTCAATTGGTAATATTTTCAATATTTTGTGAATGAATTCTATCAATCCATGTTTCAAGTCACTTTAGCTTTGTTTCTGCTGTTTTGACGTCTGCCAAGTTTTATCTATTGTGCTTTTGAGCATGCCTGAGGAGCCCTATTCTCGAACTGCAAATTCTTCCAAAAGTTGTGCACGTGCATCCAGTAGGCAGAAAGGTTCTGAGAGATGGGTCTTACTTCTTTTCATTACTCTTTCTTCTTTTCTCGGAAATTGCATCAGTCCTATTTCCTTGTTTCCTGTTGAGCCAGGTCTGGGCTGCGAATTCCCAGTTTTTAAAATGTATCCCACATCTTCAAGACTTACAGAGTGTTTTTGTATCTTTTGCCATGTGAAAGATACTTCTATAGAGCAAATGTAAAATATATCATTCTCATTCGAAAATTTCAGTTAAAGTCATTGCTGCACCACACTTTCATGCGAAGTATGCAAATCTGGCTTAATCTATAACATTGGATTCCATTTAATCTGCACACTTTAATTGCTAGACGAAATATTACGTTTACTATTTACGATTCTTGTAACTGTGTCACAAGCTATCATCTTATCATAAAATATCGATAAAATATGACTTTTACTGTAGCCGTAAATTTTCACTTTAATTATGCTATAAAATCTCCGTTGACTTTACAATGTGTGTTATATCGATCCAGGCATCTCTACCTAGTCTTAGTCTTTATATAGCCATCACTATACAAAGAATAAGCGCCAGCCCACCTCTCTCTCTTTCTCTTTCTCGCTCTCTCTTTCTCCCTGGATAGCCAGTGAGTAGACAGCATGTTTACGATGATCATGGATAGTCAGTGTAACATCATCATCATCATTCTTAACCCTTGGTGGGTCTTGGCCTCCTCAATAATTTTCCTCCACTCATCTCGGTCTAGCGCCAGCTCTCTCCAGTTCCGAAGCTCTAAGGCAGAGATGTCTTTGAGGACGTTGTCACTCCATCTTAATTTTGGCCTTCCTAAGCTCCTTCGCCCTATTGGCCTTGAGTTCAGCAGGGACTTTGGTGCTTGATACTCGGACATTCTCTCCACACGACCCAGCCACCAAAGTCTTCCCAGTTTTATAAATTTTGTGACGTTTGGCTCCTTAAATAGAGTATAGAGCTCATTCTTGTAACGTCCGCGCCAAAGTCCATTTTCTAGAACCGGTCCGAAGATATGCCTCAAAATTTTCCTTTCAAAAACTTCCAATGCTCGCTCATTCCTCTTAGTTAGTACCCACGTCTCAGTTGCGTATGTGAGCACTGGCCTAATAAGCGTTTTGTACACTAATATCTTGGTGTTTCTGGACATATATATGATGTGTAACATATATATTATTAAAGTTATCAATCTTCACAGTATTTTAATAAGTATGTTCTAAGAACACAATCACTGGATTTTATCAACAGAAGGATAATTATTAATATATAATTATCTAGCGACATTTATATACTATTTTACGAATGACAAAAAAAGATCGCAGGCCAAGTTCAACAGGTCAAAAGTTAAATAATTTTTCCGTTTCGTTTCGTTGAAGTCTTATTCATCAGGAGAGCGTCCTATCACCGCCGAACAGTTCGGCCTCCACTCGTTGCGATTTGCTTCTCATCGAAATATAGAATATCCGTTTTATTTAACACAAATATGTCCAACGACCGTAATAATAACCTTAACTCTTGAACTAATAGCTTCGTTTCTGTGAGACATCCTTTATCTACAATGTGATAATCATTGTGGAACATATCTCCCTCACCACACACAAGAATCATAAATCTTTTTGGTGAGGTATATGCATACAAAAAAATATTGAATTGTAAACATTTTCTAGATATCACTGCAATAAAATATTATACATCAATATTATTAATTAAATAAATAAAATAAATTTTAAAAATATCTTGTAGATATATTACACAATGATTACACACGTGGCTATGATATATAGTTTTCTCAAACCGTACGATAGGTCGTAAGCCCTATGGACACCAAAAAATAAAAAACTTCCATGCCTACTTTCCCATAAATAATATGATTTCGTCTCTATGAGACATCTTTAATATTTTTCTCTTATTTAGGTTTCTTTCAAAATATGTGCTTAGGAAAAAGCCATGCTTCTTGTTCTCACTGCACGCTCCTGCGTTCAGGTTATGTTGGATTAGTAATAAGTTAATTACGAAATGGTTTTCCAGTTAGTCCATTTCCGGTATAATTAAAGTCAAATTGATATGTAGTAACTTCTTCTTCAAATATAGCAACATTATTTTATGGTGACATAATTATAATTTATATAAAATTACTTTGTAAACACCACTTTTTATTGAAAAAAAATTCAACATGTTTCAAAGCCAATTCTTCTTCGTTGTTATTTGGCTTGACATGTTGAATTTTTTTTCAATAAAAAAGTGGTGTTTACAAAATTATTTTATATAAATTATAATTTATAGTATATCATTTTGGATCCCACCAGCGCGATTCCGAGACAGTATTATGATTTTTAAATATTTTTCTTATCCGATTATTTTATATAAAGATCATTTATAAATCTTAACAATATTTTTGAAGCTTCACTGAATCCAGAGAAACGGAAAACCAATTTAATTTCCGCTCCTGGAAATATGTTTTGCAGAGGTATTTCTACAATTTCCGTAACACCCCCGCTAGCTCATTCCACCCTGTTTACATTATAATTCCCAATGTTAATATTACGCGGACCAAGTACCTTCGAAAAATCATCCCCGTACTGCCACCCTTTGAGACGAGTAAAGTATTGAGAAAATTTATGATTTATATGCGATATTAATGAGAATTAGAACTTTTTCGCATCCGTATCAAAAATATAAGGACTTAATTTTTTTTAAATAGCTCTCATACTACTCATACAAAAATAGCTCTCAATCTGCCTCTTTCGTACTACTCATACAAAAATAGCTCTCAATCTGCCTGTCAATTCACGTCGACTATGCGAGTTTACGTAGGGGCCATCGATTTGTTACAATTATATCCGAGTTTACGTAGGGGCCATCGATTTGTTACAATTATATCCGAGTTTACGTAGGGGCCATCGATTTGTTACAATTATATCCGAGTTTACGTAGGGGCCATCGATTTGTTACAATTATATCCGAGTTTACGTAGGGGCCATCGATTTGTTACAATTATATCCGAGTTTACGTAGAGGCCATCGATTTTTTACAATTATATTTGACATAATTATTAACGTGAGCAAATAAATAACATTATAATACCAACGTGTACTGATGCGGACTTTATTATATATTTTTTTAAATCACGCTTATATTTAAATGTACCTACTTAAAAGTAAAAAGTAAATTTTCTGCCAAAGAATTTTTACCTCACTCTACAAATAAAAGGTGAGCACTAACGATATCGGTATAGATTACAGAACTCTATTGTTATGGAGAGAAAGCGCCCACGCTTTTATTCGGAGAGTGAGGAAAAAAATTTTTGTCTGAAAATTGATTTTTTTTTACATTTAAGTAGGTACATTTAAATATAAGCCTGGCTTTTAAAAAAAAAATTTGTTCGTGTAATATAATTTTTAATGTGGACAAAAGTTACCCAGTTTACAAAATCACTTATGTAGAAAACTAGCGCCATCTTTTGGTGATCTATTTGCTTAATTTTCGGTAAACTTACTTGCTTGCTTACTTACTTACCATCACGCCGTATTCCCGTGGGGGTAGGCAGAGAGGATACAGCGCCACACTCTCCTGTCCTGACATACAACTCTCGCCTCATCCACATTCATACGTCTTCGCATGCAAGCTCGACGGTTGTTGAGGCTTCTAACGGGACCATCAGTATCTGGTTAATCTGGTGATGCCACGTCTTCCGCGGTCGCCCTTTCTTTCTGGCGCTATTTTCCATATAATTTTTTGATAATTAATTATAATGAACCGATTAATTAATTACTAAATCTGATAATTGATTCTTATATTGTCATCAAGAATACGCCTGTGTGCAAAATTTCAGTTCGATTAAATATTGCGAAGCGGGTTAAATATTGATTATAAGATTCCGTCCAGACAAACAGATGAACCCTAAACCAATTTCTGTTTTCATTTTCGGAGACCTTGAAATTATTTTTGTTCAAATAATGTTCTTACGAGTGCTGCGTGGCACCTGGGAGACTGTTTTCCCCGACGGCCATAAAATGTAAATTCAGAATAAGAACGGCCGCCGTATTTCATCCGAGATTGGTCAATTAGCATAAGAATTCGGCCAATCGCGTCCTTGCCTTCGAATTCAAATTGATTTATGGAATTCGTAACTCTGCTCCGATTCGTTAACGCTGACCAAATTAAAAGTTTGAAATTGGAATTTTCTCAATTTAATCTTAAAATTTCGAGAAAAAGTTTTTTGTCATAATTTGTTTTTTTTTCTACTTTGCATAATTTCACTAGTAGTGAGGCATGAAAAGTGTAATTTATATAAAATCCGATTATTCCAACTTTTTTTTAAAACTATATTTTATGACGTCGTTAGGACGCTATTACGGACTTACAAAATAATGAAAAAAACGTTAAAGGCCTCACTAAGATTCTTAATCTTAAAATAAAATGATCATTTTAGGTCCATTTTTAATAAAAAAAATAATACTTATGATTTTTATCTACTTATATCAAGTAAAAATATTATTTTATTGTTGTTTGTATGACCTATTATTACGAATTTATGAAAAAAAGCTTGACTATAGGTGTTATGATGATTTGTCAATTAAATTTACCAATGTCATTGAAAGATTTGGCAGACACTTCGTAGTGCAACATTATAATTTAAAATATGTTTTGTTTTAGGAATTAATACACCGTTTGTTAACTTTTTCATACAATTGAATGTATATTGTTTCTTTTTTATACTTATTTTATATTTACTCTATATTTCATATAGGTATATTTAGATTTCATATTTATTTTATTTCATATAGATATATTTCATATATCTTTGTTAATTTATACTTACTCTTGTTATTATTATATTAATTTATATTCACTCTATATTTTATATGTTTTATCCTTGTTATACTAACTTTTATTTACTTTTTCATTTTATATTATAAATTAGTTTGTTATTTTATATTATAAAAAGTATTTTGTGTAACCTCAAATTACTGTAATAGTTTAGGTTACTGTAATAGGTTGATATAAATAAATATATAAATTCTAACTTTTTACACACACTATATTAGTTATTAATTAGTAGTATAGTTTCGAAAGGAGCAGTCTCTCTCATCAATACCCCTCCCCGACGCGCACCCCCCTAACCTAAGATATTTATTATTTATCAATTTTATTAATTAACTATAAAACGGAATTTAATATACTTAATAGTTCTATACAAAATAATATTATTTTTAAAATTGGCAGCCCTCATTTTCTCTCTGATGTATGTTTTAGGGTCTTGACTACGCGTTCAAGAGATACATCCCTCTGCGGTAGTACAAAAACTAATTTCCACAGACACTCGTCACTACTGAGACTATACAGACTGGGCAATAAGTACTGCGAGTTTGTGTATATATTCCACGACAGCTTGATAATTTTCAAGAGAAACACACAGTCGATTCTGAGACAGAAATAGTTTTTATGGTCACATCTGCTAATGTTTTATTGTGTTATATTTTCGGTTGCTCATAGATCCTCGTCTGTGGGTCCGAATGCTGGACCATGTACAGCATCTACAATAGGCAGCTAGAAACAACGGAAATGCACATGCTAAGATGGTCATGTGGACGTTCTTTAAGAGTCAAAATAAAAAGTTTACACATTCGTGGAAGCCTGGGCGTCACAGACATCAATAGCAAGATGGAGAAAAGCAATTGAGATGATATGGCCACGTTGGTCACAGATCACCCACATTGTAAACCAGGCGATCTCCATGGATCTTCCCAGAATTACATCCAGAGGAAGACAAAAAATTCATGGGTGGTGCAAAGGGATAGCCAAATGTAGAAGCAAAGATTGGGTGACGCTATCCAGGACAGAAGAACCTACAACCTAAGGACGAAGATATTTTGTTGCTCATATGATTATAGACTTTTCGTTTATTGCATGACGTGGTGTTTTAGGTATTTAATTAATTTTCAGTGTAAAGTTTTTTTTAATTGCTTTATTTATTTTGTTTTATATTTGCTTTTAACATTTAAAATGTGTTCTGCTTTTTGATCGTTATTTTGATTGCCTTCTTATGTATTTTTATAACACTGTTTAACATATAAGGATGTCTCTGTTTTGTAGTATTTTTTTTCAAGAGCTCTTTATAGTGTATCTAAACAAATAAATAAATAAAATTAGTTTCCTTTATTACTGAATAAAATTAAATATTCATGTTAAAAATAAAATTTAAAAAAAATTAATATATTCAAGCAAAAAAAGGACTTATTTGGTTAAAGGACTCGGAAACCGAAGCTGTGCTTTTAATATTTTAATGGGCTTTATTAGGCTAAAATAAACAAACCCAATTATCTTAGCGACACACATCAGAAAAACATGCAGGGTTGAGAAAATAACATACATATCGAATGTAAAACAATCATTTTATGTTATTTAGTTAGTTTTTTTTTTAATTCGCCGCAATAGCGCATAATTGTCGATAATAATTAAGATACTTCTGATTTCAAGCAGTAAAAGATGTCCAATTATATTTTTAAATATGACAGGACTGTGGAATATGATTGATATTTATTACCAGCAAATCCGGTTTCGACGCACGGTGAGTGCACCACCGGTGTCGACTGTCCCTAAAAAAATTTTTTTTAAGATTTTCAAAATTGTTTTAGAGAGATATTTCATAAATTTATCCCTCGTGAGAAATGTGTTTAATCAATGTTCCCTTCCAGTCTTAACTTGGACGCTAACAGCAACCCTTAAATTTAAGCGAGCAATTGGAAATATGCTCGAAGAAAGTAAGAAATGAAATTTTCGTTTTCCAAAGTAGTCGGCCGAATAACAAGGCAAAATTGGTAATAACAAGGACATTGTCGGGGCAAAAATATCCTAGTTCAAATCCAAGATATTTTTTCTTCAACGATGCCATAGATGCTCCGTACTGGAAGCATGATAATTCAATGTCTGAAAATGGGTTGAAGAAAAAATATTTGTGATTGAAAACAGAGGACAGAGAAGAATACTGATCTTTGAGTCAAGAGATGGATGGGTTCTGAAGATGAAATAAGGTTAATTTCAAAGGGTAGAAGTACACCCCAATTATGGAGCCAATTAATATCTACAATATCTCGATCAATCTTAAGCTTGACCTTTGACTATAATCTTAAGTCTGACCCTTAGTTCAATTTTACGGAGTATTTTTAATCCTTTCTCATTCAAGTTAATTTACCTGGATATGAAAAAATATTTCTTTCTCGATTTTATTTCCTGAAATTATAAGAAAAGCGAAAAAATGGCAGATAATTATAACGTGTTTAAGATAAAAATTGATTTTTTTTGATAAACAAAAAAAAATATAGTAAAGAATTTCTGATTCCGCCTACAGTACATCTGTATACCTTTCTTTATTTGGGCTTAAATCTATTTTTAAGTCTCGGATCAAACTTTGTCGTTCACATTTATGTTTATTCTGACAAAGGCACAGTGTTACTGTGAATGATATCCACAGCTTACCCAGGACCGTTTTACGAGCAAAGGCTCCCCTATCGGCCCTTCTCATTCGTCTCCGGGATGAAATTTTTTTAGCTACAATACATGCAATAATGCCCTAGTCGTATAAACTGGTGCGAGGCGGCACGGCCGGAAAAACTGACCGTCACCATAAGACACGTCTTTAATAAATAAAAAAAGAAATACATAATATATATGAATGATACATAGGAATGACCAGGGCGTGCCATGAGAACAAGAAGAATGACTTTTATTTAAACATAAAAAATCCAAATCAAATATTTATGGCAGATTATTGTGAAATATTAAAACCTGAAGTACATCTCTTATTTCGGTTTCTTTTCAAAATATATATGCTTAGGAAAAAGTCACGCTCCTTGTTCTCACTGCACGCTCCTAGGAATGACAGATCCGATATACGATACATAAGTATAAAATATGATCCTAAAAGTAAACATGATTTGAAACATAGAAGTTTAAAAATAAAAGAGAACATGATGAAAAGAAAACAGAGCAATGTAGAATAAACTCATGTAACGTGGCATATAATAACAATAAAAGTAACATTAAAATAATAATAAAAAATTATCGGCACAGTGTTACTGTGAACCTTATTCGAATAAACAAGATATCTTCCTACTTTTCTTCTTCTTTTCTTATAGTGCCATTTTTTTAATTTCATGATCATATTGGAGAAGAACACAACTCTATTCAACCCCTCACAGAACTACTGAATAGAGTTACATAACCTCAAACTATGCAGCGAAGTCAGCCAGCAAGCCTGCGTCTTTTGACGTTTCTTTTTACATGGATTTATTTAACTTTCTTTGTCCGTTTGTTGTACTTGAATCTTATAACCGATTTTTCACCAACTTTCCAACTAGCTAGACCTCTGAAAATTTCAACATTTATGTTAAGTGGATGAATTTACATTATCAAATCATTTTTTACATGATTTGGTCATTATTTCTATTAAAATTAATAATCACGTCACTCACAAGCAAGAGCCGCAGAAACAGCTGAACAACGTGCTGTTCAATAATTTGTTATAAACTAAAAAAAAACGTGTTTAATATTTGGATACTGCATGGGTGACGTTAAAAAATCGATTACAAATGTATGCAAATAAAGCTTATAATACATGTCTTAAAATATTATTTTTATTTACATTGTCTCTCGTTGGTCTTCTCTTCGTGTCGTGGCTGCAGGAGGAATTAAAGAAAACTCTGGGATATAATGAAGGATTTATCGATTAATGAAAAATTAATTAAACAAGCGTACAAAGTCGCTGAATACTATTAAATATTATTTAAATTAAACTGTTTCTTAATTTATCATTCGTAAATATACACTTTATACTCACTTAAATACTTTATTCACTATTCACTAGAACATTCCATCCAATTTCCTCACTTATTAATTTCGTTTCATTTTATTTCGCTAATAAGAACTTTCCAGAATATTCACTCTCGAATTACGGCTCACCTAGCCGTCCTGGCAACTCGCAACTCGCGGCTACCTTCCCTTCTATTATCGCTATCAAATGCGCGCGCCCAAATGATAACTGAGTCACTTACTCCCGTGTGCCATATTTATTTTCACTAATGCTCTGATATCGAAATTCCGAGACGTTTCCCGTGTTTTCGAGAAGTTCCTCGCGGTTTCCAGACTTTTGGAGATGTTTCTCGATGTTTATCGTAAGCCGTAGTTTATGCTAGGCCATTCTGGAATCTTCGTTAGTATTGTGATCATTTCAAACAACTGTCACTTGACGTGAGTGCGTGATTCTTTTTAGCCTCGTTAAAATATGTACTAGAAACTCAAGCTTTTTCATCTTGATGCTCCATAGCACTTTTCGATCTTTTTTCATACGCCGTAGGACTTCAACATCCATAACTCTCAAGTACTTGTATTGCGTGATCTTTCTATTGGTTCATAAAAAATATTGTAACGAAATGTCCAAAGATATTACGTACAGAGTCCTTCGTAATACATGAATGATGACAATAACATAAACGCCTCTATCACCGTCTACCACACTCTCGTATTATCTACAAAATTCGGGAAACGTCTACAAACGGCTGAAACAACCTACATAGAAGCGACAGAAACTTTCTCTTAAACACTAGAAAGGAAAACAATCTTCTCGAGAGTTCGAAAAACCATCGCTTGTCTATAAATAGCGCGACTACGCCGCGACGCGGAGAGTCTTGTTTTGGCATTTCTATCGGCGCGAAATACGCTGCGAAACAGAGGCCAGACAGATATCGAGCGAAATAATCGGGCGTACCTAACTGGCAATTTAAAATGCGATAGTTTGAACGGAATATTCCAGAAAGTGATAAATAAATAAATGATAAATAAATACCTAGCGATAATAAAGTGTTACTTTACAAGTGATATACTGCGAAATAGTGTATTTTAAAGAATAGCGTTAAGTTAAGTTAAGAATAGTTGTTAAGTGACTTTGTACATTGAATAATTCATTTACACTTATTAATTAATCAATAATTAATTTCCAGTATTTTCTTTTGCCTCCCGCAGCTACGCCACGTGACAATATAATCATGAATAAAAATAATATTAATTGCAAATTGCTAGAAGCCCACGATGTTCGAATTGTTGAAACACCCACTTCGTCAACCTAGGTAAACTCGTTATACGGTTATACCATAGAAAACAACCCTTGTATTTGAGATGTACAAATTTGTACCGCTCTATCGGAGCATGCCTCAAGCTCAGCAAACAGACCGCGGTTCGATTGCCGTTCGAAATGCGAATTTCTAATTCGAAACGGAAATTCGAAATTCAATATTGGAACAGTCCGAAGGCTCAGCTGGCCGAGCGGGGCTGCCGGGATGGGTGGGAGGGGGGGGGAATCAACAGTGGCGAGATGATTTGACGATTTGTAGCGCACGTCGCGGCAGTGCTGGCAATACCGTGCAGCGGAATAATCGATACCACCACAGCGGCGACGCGCGAATCAATTCTGATTGTAATGGCGTCGTAACGAACTGTATTATTAGAATGTATACGAATGATTGTGTAACATTTCATATCTACAGGATACTTCGCAGCTTTTCAGAAAATCATTCCAAAAACGGGCAATTTATGCAATTACAAAACATTAAATTCACCGTTAACACGCGTGCATCGCCTTGGAAACATATTTTCGGAATTTGTAGACATTTTTCGTTGTAGGAGCATACCCGAATTAAAGAATTACAGTTTAATGGACTAAATTTTTACTTATGTTTTGTTCCCCATGAATTATATATATATTTATTTATTTTAAAGTATCCTTATCATCGTTCATTTCCCTTTTAAATATGTTTTGATTTTGTCTTTCATATTTATCTTTTGGTTTATTATATTCGTTTCTTATTTATCTGGTATATTGGTTTAATTATCTTTATTTTAAAGGTCTCTAATTATCGCTGTTTGATTGTGTACAAATGATCGTTTAGATATATATTATTCGTTTCTCACTTCTCATTCACTCTAAATGTGGAGATCTGTAATTGGCCATCTATATTGTATCAATGTTTTCTATGCTTTTTTTTGTGCTGTTGGTCTTCCATAAACATTAAATAAATAAATAAATAAATTTCTATTGTTCATTTATTTTATATTGTTCATTTTATATTATTACGTTTATATTCTTTTATTTAATGTTGTTAATTTATCTTAAATATGTTCTATTTATATTATTATTTTTAATTATTTACTGTAATATGTGTTTTATGTTAGGTATATAAAAATCCTTTTAATTTTTTTGTACTGTAAAAGCCTACTAGGGCGATTGTTATTAAAAAAAATATATATATTCGAAGTCATTGAACGCAAACACAACTGACACACTATTCCGTAATTTCACGCTCACAAATCATACTACAATATTCTACATACAGGTACTTTTTATTCACTGGTTGTCTATGTTCGCACGGATTCGCTCATTTCTCCTCACAGTAAATCTATGATCTAGCACTCGCTTGTCAAAACAAACTGATTCCTCGAGCGTGGCTGCAACCCAATTTAAAATAAATATTTTCTTGCAAAACTTCTTGTATATTCCCGTGCATTCAACAGCCTAGACTTTTTCCAAAAACGTCAAGCGTGTTCGGGAAACCTTCGATTTTATGCAGTTTTTCTCGTTTTTAGAACCTTGTGACAATATTTTCAAGGATAAATCACAAGTGGTTACAAAATTGAATTAATACTTCCACAGTGCGAACTGACTTCCTCCACTCTTCGCGATCCTGTGCCTTGGTTGGAGTCACCTCTCGGACTTGTCCGGTCGCGGTCGCCCGAGTGTGACACGTCATCAGCGCGCGGCTCAGGTTACACGCAGGGGTTGTTATTAATTATTATGTCCCGTGTTTTTTCACGAGAGAGAGATAACAAAATTAACATATATTTTGTTTTCACTTTGCCTTTGTTATTAGTATACTTTTTAAGATGATTTGTTAAATGAAATGTCCAAGTCTAAAATTTTGTAATAATTAATATAATAAGTTATTTTCCTGTTATTATAATATATTTTTTATTTTATGATTATTAATGTTATAATAAAGTATGTAAAACGATATATTTGTGTGTACAATTATGTACAATATAAGTTAACAAATTTTCAATGTTCTATATACTTTTTCTTATATATATATAGCTTCGTCTATGTGAGACCTCTATAATTCATTTTAATTAATAATAATAATCCAAAGTGAGCACATCCATTAATTGTGTTCTCAGAACATACCTGTAAAAATATTGTTAGAATAAATAAGTACTTATTTTTGAAGTACAGCTCTCGAAAATTACAAAAATATTAATTAATAATAATAATAATAATCCAAAGTGGGCACATCCATTAATTGTGTTCTCAGAACATACCTGTAAAAATATTTTTAGAATAAATAAGTACTTATTTTTGAAGTACAGCTCTCGAAAATTACAAAAATAATAATTAATAATAATAATAATAATAATAATCCAAAGTGGGCACATCCATTAATTGTGTTCTCAGAACGTACCTGTAAAAATATTGTTAATAAATAAGTAACTACTTATTTTTGAAGCACAGCTCTCGAAAATTACAAAAATGTTAATTATTAATAATAATAATAATCCAAAGTGGACACATCCATTAATTGTGTTCTCAGAATATACCTGTAAAAATATTGTTAGAATAAATAAGTACTTATTTTTGAAGCACGGCTCTCGAAAATTACAAAAATATTAATAAATAATAATAATAATAATCCAAAGTGGGCACATCCATTAATTGTGTTCTCAAAACATACCTGTAAAAATATTGTTAGAATAAATAAGTACTTATTTTTGAAGCACGGCTCTCGAAAATTGCAAAAATAAAATATGATTTCTTCCGTAGTTTGCCGAAAAAGGGCCGAGTGTTTTCCAATATCTAATAATAATCACTTCTCACAATGGCAGCGAAAGGTTCGCCCCGGGCCGATGTATCGAAAGATCGCGCCCTGATTTGGCCATAGAAATTTAAATGCGAGCCCCGGTGTGCCGCGGTGCGGGAGTGTGTGTGTGTGCGACCCACACGAAAACAGGGGTGGCAATCAATATTCATGCCATGTTGTACCCCCAAGGCAAGGCCGTCCGTGCGGCTGACACCGTTGCGGTGGTGCTCAGTGCAACATGTCAGGGTCATCACAGACCCGGCACATTATCTTGCACATTTCGAAATTAGCACGCCTGTGGTCTATATGTTGGAATACATAACAGATACGCATGTGTGCCTTTCACTGTGTATATGTTGGGACACATAACAGATACACGTGTGCGTCTTTTATTGTGTCTATATGTTGTAATATATATAGACACAGTGAAAGGCTCGCTCAAATGTTACACCATGTCTGGTTGACACTTACTGACAATGGATTAAACTGTTTCCTTTTCCACAGGCCTCGGTCGAGCTAAGGAGACAGGGAACAACTTTTATATTATAACAAACACTAAATAAAATAATAAAAAACTATCCTAACGAAATATTGGTCAAAAAGCATTTATTTTGAAATCTCTAGAAAAGAGGCATTTATTGGAGTTGCGGTAAAAAAAATCTTCCTAATTATTAATTGAGAATGATTATTATTTTTCCACTTATTATTACGAAATATGTTTTACTATCATGTAGTTATTTAAAACGATACGTAATCAATCTTACATGTGCAAATTTAATTTAATTTTTAGGATAGTTTTTAACGAAAAACTTGTACCTATATCTATACATATTTTTGTACTTATTTGATTCGTCTAATTTGTTATAATTATCATAGAATGTGTTTTCATTAAATAAAATAAATAAACATAACAGACACGCCTGTGTGCCTTTTACTGTCTCTATATGTTGGGATATATAACAGATATGCTTATGTGCCTTTCACTGTGTCCATATCGACTGCCCCAACGAACGAGGCAGTAACCCAATATTTTAGTTATTTGAGTTAGTACCATTTTTAGGTTTAAGCCATGATTGCCTACCTTCAGCAAAAACAGCAGTATCTCAAATGCAATATTTAACAGATGAAAATATGAATTTTACAAATCTAGTAAATCAGTTAACCATTTTTTTCCATGTAATATCGAAGTAGGTAGGAATGTAAATTATAATAAAACATCTCAATTACTAGTAAGATCATCTTAAATATTACCTACACACAAAAAAAATTTTGAGAAGATTCAAAAAAGAACTTGAAAGTGTTCCCCTGAAAAATCGATTTATTTGAGTTACTGCCTCGTTCGTTGGGGCAGTCGATATGTTGGAATACATATAGCCACAGTGAAAGGCTCTCTCAAATGTTACACCATGTTTGGTTGACACTTACAGACAATGGATTATCTTGTTTCCTTTACCACAATGCCTCGGTCTGGCTAAGGAGACAAGGAACAACTTTTTTATTATAACAAACACTAAATAAAAAATAATATAATACTATCCTTACCGAAATATAGGTCAAAAAGCATTTATTTTGAAGTTGCGATCGAAAAAACCTTCTAAATTATTAATTGAGAATGGTTATTATTTTACTACTTATTATTACACAATACGTTGTACTATGCCGTAATTAATTAAAATGATACGTATTTAATCTTACATGCGCGAATTTGATTGTTTAAGATAGTTTTTTACGAAAAATGTATAAATTTATCTATGCATATTTTTGTACTAATTTGATGCGTCTAATTTGTTATAATTATCATAGAATGTGTTTTCATAAAATAAAATAAATAAACATAACAGAGACGGCTTTGTTCCTTCACTGTGTCTATATTGGGATACATAATTTATATCACATTATGTTATATACATAACATTATGTCTGTGTTGGGATGTGCCTTTTACTGTGACACATAACAGATACTCTTTAGGATGCTGAACAAATACTGGTAATCACCACAATAAAATATTGTTGGCAGTTAAAAGAAGTTTGTATCTAGAGAGAAGACGAAGAAGAAGAGAAGAGAGAAGTAAGTGAAAATTGGTTAAGGCATTTACCTAGTGATCTAGTGGTCCTGTTTTCATAGCACAAGCGTTCAGCGTAGTGTGATGATAGAATATTGATGTGTGACACAATTTACGAATTTCTAAGAAATGGATACAAAAATAATTAAAAAGAGCATTTAAAGCAGTGTATCCCATGCTGAGGCGTACGCCCCACCGGTGGGGCATAACGCCTCAGAGGTGGGGCACCACGCTTCAGAGATGGGACACATCGGCAATTATCAACTATTCAAATTTATTTAATATAAAAGGAATAATGGCATGGATGTGCAAAGAAACTAACACAAATATCGTAATATTACTTTGCATGCAATAAAATTAATATTACCCTTTCCATTATCTTATTTGGTGGAATGTGACTTTGGCGCCATAAGCGATTAACTCATTAAAACAAGAAATCAATTGGATATAACTAATAGATGGAACCTAGACTGAAATTAGCTAAGTTAGTTCCAGACATAAAATTTCTTTGTAGCAAGCGTAACTGAATTTAAACATTTAATAATGGATTAGGCGTCAAGATGTGTGTGTATGTGTGTTTGTACTAAATTCCAATTGTCACTTCTGTTTTATTATTGTTTTATTAAAAGAGGCGGGTGGGGCATATGACTTGAAAAGACTATGGTGGGGCATGGCATAAAGAAGGCTGGGAAACACTGCTTTAAATACTTTCTAAACTGCTGCTTCTTTTATCTGTGAACTATCATCAAGATTAACTATCCCTAAAGATGTTAAATGGAAAATGACGCCCTTGGCTTTTTGAATAAAGCCTGTATCTACGTTTCCGTAAGCCCTGGTTCACAGTAAGAAAGTACCGTAATTATTTTTACTATACAAATCATTTGCGTGTTGTAAATAATTGAAACGTCGAAATGGCCAACGTTCATTCCGACATTATACGTGCGTGAATAATGTCGAGTAATTTTTATTAATTGAATTAATTGAAATGTCAAATGTGTTGTGTAAGCCTAAATACTGTCACGAAATATCACGGCGGACATTCCGGAATATTACTGTACACAGTGAGGGTATACCGCGACCGTTACGATTGATTTTCCACGCTTATATTAGCTTCACCCATTTGTCTGATTTTATCTGGTCGGAAACTTACAATCGATATTTCACCCACTTACCAAAGCCCGATCGAGCTGAAATTTTGCACACATGTCAATACACAATGACAATATACGAATCAACTATCAATCAGATTGTCTAATTAATCAATAAATCCATCATTATTAATTAATCAAAGTTTGACGTGAGAAATCAATTAATGACGCAAGTTTCCCACAGAAGTGATTTTGTGTGAAATTATATGAATCAGAAATTAGTTAATGAGCTTGCCAATAGATGGCGCTAGTTTCCTACCGAAGTGATTTTGTAGGCTGGGTAATATTAAAACTAAAAACATTTTTTTTTTATTAAAACCACGCTTAAATTTTTTAAATTCATGATGGTCTTCAATTAAAAAAAACCTTTATATCTATTTTATACTCAATTTTACCCTACTTTCCTTACATATATCTTATAATGCGCGCTTTTCAATTGTTGAACTTTAGCGACAGCGTCGCGGATTTGTAGAATGAAAGAGTCTTGCGTTTTCGTAAGAATATTCATTTCTCATCTCCGGAGAGAAGCTCCGGGACAAAGTGAAGGTGTACAAAAATTATATCAAAGAAAATCTGTTAGGTGCGGCGGAAGTCCGCTCGAGACGGGAGTGCAGCGAGAACTAAAGAAGACTCTTTCTTCCTTTGCAAGCTCGTTATATGTATTGAGGCAATTGCACAAGATTGCTGACGAGGCATTACTCCTGATTGCAGTAAAGGATGTCTGCGTTTGCGGTTTGTTAACGTAATTATTTTCCTTGACCAAACGACATTGCCATCGCAAAAATACGTGACTGCATACATCGCGCGTATATCCGCGAATAAATGGCGCGATATGTTGTCAACTGTACGTTATTTGCAACATGGAATTGAGTCAAGTATGCATATTTAAAAAAAAAATTTAACTATTACTTTAGTTTTTCTGATCATACCTTGTCGCCTTCATTACCATATTCTTCTCGCCCACACGTTCCATATGACCAAACCATCTAAGCGACCTTTCTTTATACTATTTCATATCTATACAATCGTTCCTATTTTTCCATTCTTCTCTCTATGTAACATTGATTTTGCATACCCGCTTAGGCGATCGCATTTCAACTTCTTCTCTTTTTGCAAATTTAAGTATTTACTCCCATACATTAGTGTTGGCACCGGAATTCCATTATTCATCGTGTAATAAATAGAAATTGAATTGAATAATTCTGTTTTTTACCACTTTATATTTTAAATTGAAATGTTAGAACGTTTTAGAGCTAACTCTCATTATCAATAAGTTATTTTAAACTGAGAATTCAATTCATGTTTAACACATTAAAACTGAATTTCCCCAATGTTCCGCAAAAAAATTTAGAACATTTGTAATAAAAGTTTTTTTATTACAAATGTTTGTAATTTTTGTTTGTACAGGGATCGATACAAGGAGCCTGTAAAACTTTTTCACAATCAAAAGAATAATATAATTTAAAGAAATTTATTTCACGATTTTTCGTCAAAAAAACGTTCTGGGCTCGATACTGAGGGTAATGCAAAGAAATTTCTTTTTAAATATCGTAGGATTATTATTCGTGGGTTATAAAACTAAAGGCAGCAATATAGAAAATTTAAAAAAATCTTTTGAATGCAGTCATCTAAGATTACTAATTAAGAATGTACTTAATTATAGATTTATCTCTTTTAAAAGCACGTTTCCTTTAAATATACAGGCTATTTTTTCTAAATAATTTCGAAATCAGTACATTCTAAATTAATAATCTACGATGACGGCATTCAAATTTTTATGGATACGCCATTGTCTTTGTACCCCACATTTATCTACATATATTTATATATGAATATAATTCTATTATTGCAACATCACAATAAAATGTGTTTTCATTGAAAAAATAAAATATGTAATAAAACATACTTATTTTCAACATTTCAAATACGTCTATTCAATATCAGTGAATGTAACAAGAGGCAAACCTTCCACCAACTTCGCCAGTTTAGATAAGCAGCCTGAATTTATTTTACATATCTTCTAACATTTTTATTCACCCTTCAGAATACGCGAAGCCCTGAGCGAAGGAAATTCCATTATTTTCAATACACCCTAGCATTGAAAAAAACCTTCGTTAGAGGGGCAGAGGAGGGGAAAGGGCGGCGGAAGGGATGAAAAATGATATGACTAAATAAACCATTCATGTATAATGAAAATTGATGGCGTTAAGCACAGAAGAGAATTTTCCGTCTCTCAAATAACACCTTGAGTCAAACAGGTCATTAATATTTTAACACTGGAATCTTAAGCGCTGAAAAAAAGCTGATTTTTTCCTTTAGTAACTAAAATAATCTTTATCTTAAGATAAATTACAGATGTCCTACAGACATGAAACCATTTGTACGGAAAACGCGTATGGAAGTCTTTATAGGGTAAATCTGAGCTTATGACCTGTATGAGCTGGCTTAAGTGACCACTTTATACAATCAAACGTTCACAATCTACCGTAAGAACATCCACACATCCACTATCCAATTTTTGTATACATATATTACATCAATCATTCAATTAATTAATTCATAGATTAGTTCGATGACAAATCTATGAATTAATTAATTCGTCTTTTACTCGATGACAGAAAAAAGGACATATTTAGTTAGTCAGGTCAAAAAATGTAGAAGTGTTAATAAATAATTTATATTATTTATTAACACTTTTTTTTTTATAAAAACTCATAAATTAAAGATAAAATAATATGAATTCGGCAAATACGACATATATATTAGGAAAATTTTTCATTTCCATTTCTGCCGACAATGGACGTCACGCAAAGGTGAGGTCAAATCGAACGATCCCGTTAATCAAAGCCTTCAAAGCTGACAAGATGATGTATGGGACTGAACCCGGACAAGAGTTGATATTCCTTTCATGCTGCATATATAAAGGACAGTGACATCATCAATATTTTTTACAGTCTTTTTGTGAAAATTATGTAACACCATTTTTATTATATTCAACCCGAATCGAGTTGATGGTATTCAAAAGCCCGCAAATATAAGAGAAATCTTTTAATATGTTTTTAAAGAGAAATTAAAATAAACCTTTCACATAAATAATGTTAGAGGTATATTATAATGTTAAGGATATATAATTATAATAATGCAAGGGTTTACAAATTTTACAAACAAATTGTACAGAATCACAGTTTGATAAATTAGAAATTTTAAAAATAAGTTAAAGTGTTAATAGTTAATTGAATATTATAAATAACCAGGCCCTTTTTACAAATATTTATCTTTTAAATTGGTTTTCATGTTAAGTAGGAACTTCATTATTATTCATTTTTTATATTTAATTTTTCTATATTATAACTGTCTTTACTTCGATTTTTTAATTTAATTTGTTAGTATACAGTTGAATCCTGACGAAGGGGCTATGGGCTCTGAAACACGTTGATATTTTTCAATACAAAAGTGATAAAAACCAAGTTCATTTATATTAATTATATTAATCATGTCACCAAAAAATTATTTTGTTACAAACCCTTTACCAATAATAAAAATATATATCAATCAGTGATAAAGATTGGTAGCAACAACAAAAAAATCACCTTACATAATAAATATAAAAATAAAACACAAAAACAATCCGTGAAATATACTGGAAGCATCAACAAAAACAAACAAAAAATCACCTTGATAGAATAAAATCAAGGTAATATTATTTTCTATGCATTGTTTTATATTCTGTAAAACAACGATTTATTTCTTTTTCTGTGAATTTGTTATTATAATTATTATTTTCTATGTGTACTTTTCTGGAATATTCTGTCGTATGTATCTGACCTCTCTGGTCGACGTTTTGGATCTCATTTCAGGGTCCATCATCCACTCTGTAAGCCGCCGCAGACTTCTTTAATGAGTCGGTAAATAAGTCTGCGGCTCGAGCAAGCAGTTTGGATGAGTCGGTAAATAAGTCTGCGGCTCGAGCAAGCAGTTTGGATGAGTCGGTAAAGTAGTCCACGGCTTCCCATGAACCGAGCGTAAATATGTTTTACATATAATTTCTAAATAATTAATTTAGAAATTTTAGAGAAAACCTTAAAATCGGGTGATAAATCCCAAAAAGAGGCTTTCGAATCAAAAAGAAAGAGTTAAGTACATAAATGTGAATATACCTATATCGCATAAAACAGCCTTATTTTTGACAAGTGAACAACTAATTTTGATAATATTTTTCCTTAACAGATATTTAGGATAAAATTATTTTAAAACCAATTTTGTCAGAATCAATAATATACATCTATGTTACACATATATACATATTTTTGTGGAACAGTTTTTTTCTAAACCCAAGTAATCAAAAATTTAATTTCAACACTACCCCGACTTAACGGATTTGACATTTTCTTCAGAAGTCTGATGTCAATGTTGAATATGCCGAATAAAATTAATAAATTCTACATCAGAACATAATTTCACTCCTACTTCCTGTTACGCGTTTCCGTGGTCGCATTCATGAAATTACTCCCATAAACCGAGCGTAAAGACATAACACATCAATAATTCTTGTTTCGCTCAGTTTAAAAAAATCATTCATTGAATATAATGCCTCGTACAACAGAATTTTTATATTCTCGGTGCGAATTCATGTATTTTATGGAACAGGTCAGATTAGTTTGGTCAGTTGTCTCATTTTGGTCGTCGTTTCAATTATTTAATAATTTTTATTTATTAAATAATTAAATTAAAAATTAAATTAGGAATTTGATAAAATTATTATTTTATATAGAAAATATTGTATAAAAAATGAAAATATATTTTTTTTGTTCTCCTTGAATTAGTATTATCTGAATTTGCTTATTACTAATTATTCTTTAATTTTACTTTGTTCTTAATTTTTCTCTATTATTTTTTTGGTTTATTTTATTTTATTATCTCATTTATCTAGTATATTGGTTTAATTATTTCAATTATTTTTATACTAACGACTGTTTATAAATATTTATTTATTTTAAAATATTTTAATGATTGTTTATTTCTTTTTTATATATGTTTTGTTCTATCTAATATTTTTTTATCTTATTTATCTGGTATATTGGTTTAATATTCTTAATTTATTATTTTTATTTTAAATGTTTTTACCTATAACTGTTTGCTTTTATACTAATCATTATTTATTATATTTATTTAAAGTGTTGTAATGATTGTTTATTTCTGTTGAATATGTTTTATTCCTATTAATTTCTTGGTTTATTGTATTTAGTGTATTTTAAAACGTGTTTTATGTTTAGGTAAAAATATTTGTAACTTTATATACATATTGTAAACGTTCGCTAAGGCGGTGATAATTAAATAAATATGTTTTTTTCCAAACAAATTAATAAAAATAATAAATTGTCATACAATCATACAATAAAATATGTAACTACCCAACTTGACAGGCCTGATTTAGGGCAAGTTACATATTTCATTTTAAAACACAAAATGTAACTATAGGTACTCATTAATATAATTAATTAATAATTTAGAGTTCAATTAAATTAGTACATTATAAAAATACATTACATGGACTTGGTATTTTAGCTTTAACTAAAACACGTACAAAAATATAAATCAAAATTAAACATTAATTAATCTTTAACAGTAGTTTTCCAAATAAGATATAAAGATATGTACGAGATCTCGCAACATTAATGCAAAGGAAGATTGTCGTCAGGGTCTAAGTCAGGAAAAAAGAGCAAACCCTGAGCAGGGCCACACTGCTGTAGAGCTATTTCGAGCAGATAATAGCCATTAGCACTACTAGTGAATACTGGAAATTATGAAAGCACTAAGTGCCAAAAATATTTTTTTAAAGAAAAGTATAAAAATTAATACTATCGTCGTCGCGGATACAAAACGGATATTTTATTTTATTTATTTAATTAATTATATATATTATTCGATATCGATATATATATCATATTATATATAATTATATATATACTATATATATAGACTATTTATTACAAAGATATCTTAAAAATATTTACAATTCCTTTTTTTTATGTGTATACCTCACCAAAAAGAATGACGATTCTTTTGTGCGGTGAGGATAACCACTTAAAACCATATAGGTAGGTAATCTAATTTATTAGACATAAGAAAGGTAATATATTATTTATCTAATATATCAAAAATCTTAATTAATAATACAATACAATAATATAATAATACAATACCGTCATGTAAATAATAATGTAGAATAAGTAGTCTACAGAGACCAAACTCAATCACAAAAGACAATTCTATAATAAATGAGAACCCATTCGGCTTCACTGGGGGAATATGCACACAAGCTGCATTCGCAAAACATTCACCGTCATGTAAAATACATTGAACAAATCGCGTAAATGTACAGGTATCTTCATCGATTCGAGGGAAGTACTCGACAGTATCTCCCACGGATAACTCGTATCAACAATAAGTACTGCATTGAAGTCCTATGTGTATTAATTTCCCAGTTATATGGGAAAGTATATCGCCCGAGTATTAAGTGCATAAGGCACTTAACGACATGAGTAGGTACTTGGTAGTTTTTAGTATTAAAGTAACTCACGTGAGTTTCTGGCGTGCAGTAGTGTTGAAAATGTTAATATTAAAATAAGTATATTGAAAAAAAATGCTCTGATATTGCATATCTCCATAACTATCAGGTCATGGTTCCTTGAACATTTTAGACTCATAATATAGGCAGGAATCTACGTGCCAAGTTTCTGCTGCTAGCTGGTACACCCTATATATAAACCTTTCGTTCATTTTTAGGGGATATGCTAGAAAAATCTGTAGTCTTTTCTCATGAACTAATTAATCTACATAGATTCTGCGGCTACTAATGATATCTCTATATTTTAAAGTAGAACATACCTAAGTATCAGTGGCGTGCAGTGGGTATAAACTTAGGTTTTGCTGTGACCGACTATATACCTGGGTATATTAAAAATATATACATACGCATAAACCTATAAGGGTGTATATACTTTTTTAATTTTTTTTAAACTATATACTATAATGAACTATTTTGAGTAGCTTCAATCCACAAAAATAACTGCATAACTATAAAAGAATAAATAAATAAATATTTTATATAGATATAGCTAATATGGCAAAAAAATTCAATATATTTCAAAGACGATTTATATATAATTAAATCGGGAAGAATACTAATTTCAGATATACGTTTCTTTTGACAAAAATAAATCAAATATTTTGTGATATCATTATGATATGTTATGGTATGACAGATGGTATTTACATTCACCATAGAAAAGACATAGAATTTACACCGAAAGTTTTGGGTGGAATTTGTAAAAGATAACATTTCTGCAATTACGTGCACGTAGTTCTCACTTGGCACAGGACCTTTCGAAGAAGTGCGCTAAATTTACTTGTCTATTACACAAAACTCGCAGCCTTAAAAATACACGTTTTTTCTCGACATGACTATATCTATGGAACAAATTGGTTGGCGAAATAAATGAATAATTGACATGAAGTTAGGCACAGAAAAGTCGGAAATAAAACTTCTAGCCGGAGGATGAATTAAAGCTAGAATTTTAAATCAACTTTTTCTTAAGATAAGGATTGTTTAATTAATATTTGTTTCCCAGACTCTTTACTAGCTTTTTTGCTTGTATGCGCTGCACGCCACTGCTAAATATACAATTTTTGTGTATTTTTATGGGCATTTGATTTCAGTCCTTCGTTAAGCTTCAATGTGGATAAGTTACGTTTCATCTCTCATCTGATCGAGGTTATACTGACATTAAGGAGAGACAAAGAAGAGTGGAGAAAGATTTTTTAACCCTTCTTACAAACCGTCTGTTTTTCATACTCATACAAACCGTTTCCTTCCGGAAAACCTCTGTTTACCGTCCCACCCTCTCCAGTACAAAACCAAACACGGGTCCCGCGGGCGAAATAAAAAATCTTTTGTACCACGCATGAAATATTTTCGAAACGGTGTATCAAACAAACAACTGACTAACCGCGCAAACTCGCCGAAATTTATAATGACAGATAAAGCCGAAAAATGTTCCATAGCAAATTCAAAAAGCGTCCGTCCAGGGCTGGAACATAAAAAAATTCTCATAAATCGCCGGCCCGTCATAGCTTTCAACTTTGTTACGGCGCCGTTTCAAGCTGTTCGCTGGCAGAGGCCGCTCGTCAGGCATTTTGGGACAGAAAAATTAAAAAAAAAACTAACCCATAAAAACTGGTTTGGCGCTTAACCTACGCGTCGGGCTTCGGTCGGGCGACGCCACGAAAGGGAGTAATAAAAAAATCCGAAAATCCAAAATTATGCTATAATCAGGTTTAGTGTCTACCAGATGCGTTGCAGTATCTTCATACAACTTACTTAATTGTATGAAGAAACCATTAAAAATTTGAAAAATATAAAATTATACTATAATTATTAATTTTTTTAACGAAAATCTGATAGATCTTTTTGATCGTCGCCACGAGTCTGCTTGCAAAGTTTCAGCTCGATTTGATCACGGAAAAAGGGTTAAAAATCGATCCGAAGATTTTTCGTCAGATAAGCAACCAGACGCCACGAGTTAAAAGAAAGGGAGTAAAAAAAACACCCCATTTTTAATCTGAGCCAAAAAATATGTAAATTAATACAACTTTTAAAAAGGTTTTCTAACGTAACTTGTTTCATTTCGATCGGTATTACAGTTCTGAACCACGGCATCCAGAAGTTGACAAAACGCGTAAATTAATTAATTACTTCTTCCGCTAGGAGGCACAGCTGTAACAATGTTAAAAAATGTTACATCCATTCTCAATTCATTGAAACTGGTGCATACTATCAAACGATTTCTGGTTTGCATCATTAAGAAGTTGCGCGACTATGTCGGTACGGGAAAATTCCAAAAATTGAGTATTTACATAAGCAGTATCGACATTGTCCGCACAGAATTTTTTTTGATAGCCGGCAAATGCGAGCGAACATAGAAGACCAGCGATTTAAGTACCAGAGTACCTACCAATGTGCATCAGTGTTCCAAGGATAGGCAAATATTCTAGAAAACGAAAACGTTCCAAAAACGAGGGACTTGTGGGAAATATGTGTGGAAATAAAAGGAACAATGCTCCAGTTAAATTTATGAGCAATGACTTTCTGTTTATCCAATAAAAGTAAAATTGATGAGCCGTTCTTTGAGGAACAATAACTTGTCAGAATTCGCCAACCACTATTAATATCAGCCATTCTTTCGATAATCGTAGATTAAAACTACTCTACATGGTGCATCATTAAGGACTGAAAATGAACAGTTTAGAAACCATCAAAATCCAAAAAATGTTAAATTCAAAGAAAACAGTCAATAACGGCATCACATTCCAATTGATGTCTCCAATTTTCAATATTTTTTCGATGAATCAAAAAAATCTTTCTCAAAACCTACATCACAAACCGCTACTTTACTTGAACAAGATGACGGATTTTCTGTATTTAGTTTATTTAAGAATTAAACTTGATGATGAGAAGGCTTCTCGCACTCGAATCTATAGTAGTAATAAGATACAAAGTTAAATTTAGTGTAAATTAAAATAACGACTTGTCTAATTTCATTACAACCTTCTCTTGTTGCCATCACAGCACAATAAAATGATAAATTATTAGATTACACAACACGGTAATCCGTACTGCAATCCAAGGGCTTCACAACTAGCACTGTGTATATATATATATATATATATATATACATTCATAAATGTTGATGTGATTCGATTGGTTCGTCTATTCGCAGGTAAAAAAATATAAATGTGTTTGTAGCATTTTCAAGTTTACTGTTTATTAACTGAAATACCAACTTAAGGAAGGTCTGTGGAATAGAGCCAATATTTCTACACTTGGAAAGGTCTTTATTAAAGTGACTTGGACAATTTTGACATGTCTCGTAAATGCCTGAGGAGCGACTTAGACTGAAGCATTGTAAGACACGAGAGGATGGGAATGCTGAATCTTTGTACCTCCGACCTTCCTAGGACAAGGAAAAAAAAAAATATATATATATAAATAAATTTAACATACGGCAAAATAGCTGTGGAGTCAGCTCAGTAGAACCGCGCGACGGAATGTTTGCCAACTCCAACATTTCAAAGTCGTCATCTGTCGTGTAAGCCACAGGGCCGTCAAAAAGCGGGCAATTCACGCGGAACATTTTATAAAATTAGTATTTTCTCTTTCATAACCCGCGCTCTTTTGGGGTCTGAATAACCACGCACCCCGCCGATAAAACAGGCGTGGAACCTCTATTATTAAATAAGTAAATAAAACAAATGGATTGCGTACTAGCGACGAGCTCAAAATCTCGACCAGTGAGATAATCGCTGATATCACTGATTCACTGTCGCTAACGGGGATTAAGTATCTGAAAACAGCATGATCTGTGATTTTTGTCTCAAAATTTTTGTAACCTAACTATACCTAATGTTTAAAGAATTTTGTTGGCGATTATCTATATTTGGTATTAATTTTTATTTAATTACTATCTGTTCGTACCCGGCGTTGCATTTGTGGTCGGACACAAAGGTTCCATTGTTTTGGAAAGTCAAAAAATTTTAATCAAATCGGTCAAACGATATAGATTTGTATAGAAAATTACCCGCGCGGTTTCACACGCGTAGGTGTTTAGTAACTTTTAGTCATATTTAATCAATTTCTGTATTAACCTTAACATAAAGATATATTTTATCGTGGACTTTTTCACAGAACTTTTTGTGTTCTACAATTTCTCCATAGAAACTATAATATCTCTTGCCGTTAGTTAAGGCAGCGTTAGTAAAAAACCATCGCTGGACCATTTTTCGTCGATTTTAGTTGTAAAATAGGTCGCCACGAAAAGTCCTTTTATTTAAACGGAATAACCTATAGCTTATATCCACCCTGAAATATAGATTCTAAATAGTGGTGAAAGAATTTTTGAAATCGGATTAGTAGTTTCGGAGATTACCTCCTGCATCCAAACTTACAAAATTTACATGTGATGTGTATATGTGGTAGTTTATTTGCATATTATCGTAATAGAATATATATTTTGAACGCCTTGACAATGGAATTTAAAGACGTACTTTAGAGAGAAGATCATTGTCAATTAGAGAATTGATCATTTCGTGCATAAATTCAATTTTGTGCATAATTTTTTTCGCCTTGGCAAACTAAGTACATTAAATATTTTTTGATATATTTTTTAATACTACCCAAGCATTAATTAAAAATATTTACTTAATATTTTAGGAGAAATTCAGTTTGGATCCTTCCCCCATATTACAAATATATTGGTGAATGTTTGGAAGGTTCTTGTTAACCACCCTGTAGCACCCGAAAGCGCTGCTTCCGTACATAGAATAACGCTGTGCTTATCAAGCCATGTACCTAACGCGGTATGCAGTGAAGCGCACTGGATTGGACGGAGCCATTGGGTACAAAGCAGTGTAATGTATTGGAAACGTGACGGAATTATTGTCCATAGATACCGATGCGATATATTACTACCGTGGGTACCTGTCTGCTTCCCCGTGGCAGAGACTGGTAGACTGTGCAAGAATATAATGGAATAGATCAGAAAGATATTACACTTGCTCTCTTCCAGTAAATATTTAGACATATTTAGTCAACTACTAATTGCGAAGGAGACAGCGACCGTCAGACTTACGTTAAAGTATCAAACCTGAAATATTCTATGTAGATGTAGTAGGTAAGAAGGTTTGGATATTATGACATTTGAGTTCAGGGGATTTTGGCAGATAACAGGTAAAACAGGTACAAAACAAGTAAACCGTTTAAATACACTACGTACACTGTAGTAGGTAAGAAGTTTTGGATATTATGACATTTGAGTTCAGGGGATTTTGGCAGATAACAGGTAATACAGGTACAAAACAATATCAGGCATAGCAGGCAAATAAAATATCAGGCAATATTGCTAATTAGTGGACATTTGAGTTCAGGGGATTTTGGCAGATAACAGGTAATATAGGTACAAAACAAGTAAAACGTTTAAATACACTACATACACTGTAGTAGGTAAGAATGTTTAGATATTATGACATTTGAGTTCAGGGGATTTTTGGCAGATAACAGGTAATACAGGTACAAAACAATATCAGGCAATATTGCTAATTAGTGGCCTGAATAGGATATATAAAATTCAGATTTGTAACTCATTATTAACAAATCCTACTCTTAGCAACTCTGCGAATGCTTAGATGGTCGGTAGGAGTAACACCAAAATATAGGATTAAAAGTTAACGCATTCGTGGTAGCCTGGGCATCACGGACGTAAATAGTCAGCTGGAGGAACGACAGTAGAGATGGTATAGGCACTTAAGATGGAGACCATCAGACTACATAGTGAAGCAGGAAACGTCTATGGAGCTTCATCGACAGTCATCTAGAGGAAGACCAAGGAACTCGAGGATGACTCAATGCTCCAAAATATTACAGAGAAACGGCCTGAATGAATGTAGGTATATTCATTAGCAATAGAAAAAACCTGCTGATAATTAACTCATAGTTAGCAGGATGTTTGTTAATTGTAAAATATGTAATAAGTTTAAATTAATTTAAAAAAATAAAAAATATATAATATATTTCTGGTTTGATACCATAACGTAAGTCTGGTGATCGCTGGCTCTTAGTCTTTAACTTCACTGTGGCAAAGTCGTATAAACCAAAGTTATATTTTACTTGTTGTTATACAAACTTAATTTAACGTTATCACGTATCGCCTAGTTGGACATGCCTTAATATATTGCGTTGCGTAATATCTTATACTTAGGCATTTCATATAAGAATAACACAGAAAATACCTGAACATAATATAATAAATATGTTGCATAAACAAAATAAAGTGAAGTTTATTTATCGATGTGTAACATCTTAACGCTCGGTTTATGGGAATAATTTCGTGAATGCGACGATGAAAACGGGTAACAAGAAGTGGGAATGAAAAAATTTTCCGATTTCAAATTTATTAATTTTATTCGGCAGATTCTACTCCGACATAATGTGACGGAAAAAATGTCAGATTCGATAAATTAGGATTATGTTAAATTTAGATTTAAAATATCTCTAGATAACTTTAGTTAAGAAAAAAAAATTATAACATATATTTTATTGATTATGATAAAAAAAATTGGTTGTCAAAGAATTTTATGCAAAATGAAGTGATTTAATAATACGTTATTAAATCGCTTTTCACGGCCGTTTAAAATGTGTAGTTTTCTTGGATATTTTTTCGTATAAATGTGACCTCTCTGGTCGATGTTTCGGATCCCATTGAGGGTTCTGATGATGGACCCTGCAATAGGATTCCGGCCAGAGAAGTCACATATACACGGCAGAATATCCTAAAAAACTATACACAGAAGATAAATAAAATCAGCTGTTCATTTTTCATATATTTTTCAAATATAAGACTGTTTGATGCGATATACAGGGTGTCCCGTATCGCGACGTCAAGCCAAAATTGGGTGATAGGCCAAATCGTAATAGTTATCAGAAAAATATTAAAAAAAATCTAAGTCATGTGTTTCAAAAATTATAAGCATTTAAAAAAAATCAAAAAAATCTGCACCCTGTGTCTTTTCACTCCTGTTACTACAAATCGTTATTTTTCATCATTTTTTTTTATTATTATGTAATCCTGAATAATGCTTCTATAAACTTTTGTCCAAAATTCAAAGCCAACTGCTCCAGCTTGGAAGAAAATGTCACTTTTTGACCTAACCAAGAATTCAAAATTAATACTTTGTCCAGTTTTAACGTTTTTAAAAATATTTTTCTGATAACCATTATGACTTGGCCTATCACCCGATTTTAGCTTGACGTCGAGATACGGGACACCCTGTATATTCACATGCATGTTTAATTGTATCTACCTATCTTTTTGTTTCGAAAATACCTTTTCGTTTTTTTCGCACTATTTTAAAATTGTCTCTGCGAGTATAAATAAATAAATAATTTTGAAATTGTTGATGTGTAACATACTTACGCTCGGTTCATGGAAAGCCGTAGCCTTCTTTAACGACTCGTTCAAACTGCTTACTCGTTCCGCAGACTTTTTTACCGACTAATAACAGATACGACAAAACTTGATGACAGAGCAACAACCTCAATTTCCATCCTTGCATCCTTCTCTAAAGAAAGCAACGGAGTAAAAATAAACACATTCAAATTTGCCACGGTCGGAGTGCATGTTTGATGTACACGTGGGGCTTAAAACACCATCTTCGTGTAAGTGAATACATTTGCAAACATCGGAACGTGTCTTAAACACCTGCCCTGCTTTCGGGAAGTATTTTAGAAGTCAAAAAGGCAACTCCAGCAGATTCCAAATTGGATAAGCGAAGAGGCGACGTTGAAACCAAGTTACCACTTTTAGAAAAAAGAAAAAAGGATCTCACTACAGGATACACTATACAGGATGTAACAGATCAACATTCGAGAATACACGTTCTCTATGTAAATTGTGACGGGATCGCGCTGAGAATAAATAGTATTTTGTTTGATAGCTATAGATAAGCGAATCCGTGAATCCGTGTTCCATAGACGGAATATTCTAGGCGACGAATATAAATCTCTCGAAATCACTAGCTTGCTATTCTTTCACGTCCCATTCAGATCTACCAGACAGAGTTACCTCTTTTCCTTTTCAACCTATCACGCCAATAATAGGAAATCCTCTCCAATCCCACGTATATGCTCAGACTTTAATAACTTTTTGAATTCAATAGATAATTTAATCACTCTTCCTGACAATGTGTATTATATACATTATACGCATTACTAATTATTACTGTATTCTTTCATTTTTCCTCCTTATTATTTCCGAGTTTTATGTTTGTTATTTGTTATTTTTTTATGTTTGTTAAATTAATATTTTAATGTTAATGTTAAATTAAAAAGTGTGTCAAACTGTCATTGACTTATCTGGGTCGTCCTGTAATTTTGGGAGGCATATAACTATTTTTTCTTGTATTCCTTCTTATCATGTCATCCTTTTGGATGACCAAATAAATAAATGAATAAAATATACCAGAGACATGTGAAATATTCTTGTGTGAAATACGGAAGTGTTTCAGCTATAGTTTGTGTGCAGTGATTTGTGTTCAATAAAAGTTTGTAATTACGTTGTAGTACTTTATTTCGTTCCCGACATTTAATTAAAACTCACTGTGATTTTTTAATCAAATTCTTAACGAATTTTGTTTAAATAGTTGATACCTGTATGCTGAAACTCATCAACTCATGATATCGTAAATTGGACCGCACTGTACATTGCAATAGATAATTTCCCAATACCGCACAGGCTAATCAATCTAGATGAACTAATAATACCCCCACTAATGTGCAGATACATCGTGGGCAGTGTTCTGTCCTAAGCCCATTGAAGCCCTCCACGGCGTGAGACAAGGAGACGGATTGGACTTGCCTGTTGCTCAATATATCTTTAGAAACATCAGCAACAACACTGTTGGCTCTCCAACCCCTGGTGGGTCTTGGCCTCTTAAAGAGTCTTCCACGACTGATCTCAGCTTGAGCCAGATAGATACCTTGTATACTTTTATCACTCCATGGCTTATTATTGGTCATGTAAGTAGGGAATCCAATATTTTTCAGTCATTCTCACCATATGACCAACTATCATAATTTTCCCAACTTTATGACGCATAGGTCCTTAAAGCCTCATTGCTATAGCGCCTGCGTCAAAGTCCATTATTTCATACCGGTTCAAAAAATTCCTTTTAAAAACATTCAGTGCTCGCCAGTTCCTCTCAGTCAGTAAGTACCTTTATATCAGCTGCGTGCGTAAGAACTGGTCTGATGAGCATTTCGTACACATATCAAACATAATAATTTCGCTGTCTGTCGCCCGTTCATCCGTCCGTCTGTCTGTCCGTCCCCGTAACTTTATTTGACGTCTGTTATTTCATTCGAATTCATGGTTAAAATAAAATAATTAAACGGCTGGAGATGAGGCTTGAAGCCCGAGGCCAGCAAACCCGAACCGCCCGCTCAACGCGTGGTGCTATCGCCGACTCTCCATGGAGCATCAAAAATATACTATGAATACATACTAGGGCTCAGCAAAGACGCGAACAAACTTCCATCATTTTTGATGGGTTACAACTAGTATTTTAATATTTGTGGACATTAGTCTGGATTTTATCTGATTTAGGAGGCGGAAATTACATCGATTCGCGCTTACTATGCGTTTCTTTAGAAAATGTAATCAAATATTTTCAGCATGCCACGTCATTTCCGTCAACGTCTATGGTATTTTAAAATAGCCATTTGATCGTCAAACAAAAAGACAGGACGTCGTATTTTATGTTTGTTTTCGATTCTTCAATAAGAATTAAGTATCGGAGAAATATGTTTGTATATCGTGGCTCCCGGGCGTGACGTCCACGAATATCTGTAGCCAACATTTTAACTATAGATATTGCAATTGGTTTAATAGCCAAAAGAAGTCGCTTAAAAGCGAAAAGTTATTCTCTAGTCTCTTCTTTTTCATGTTTTTGTATTTATATTTCTTTATTTGTAATAATGTTTTTATGTGTATGTTCTGAAAACACAATTACTGGATTTTGTCCACAGAATGATGATTATTAATTATGATAAACTATAGAAGTCTTACAGAGACGAAATATAAAATATGGAAAACGTGTACTGAAGTATTTATAGGGTGTCCCAGGGTTTATGACCTGTACGAGCTGGTTTAAGTGATTAAGTTACACTACGTAACGATCACCAATTGCAAGATAAAAGCATGTAGATATTATCAAATTTTTGGAAGTTGTATAATATATTAAAAATCAGTTTCTTTCATGTATTCTAATGGACAATGCTAGAGACATCTATAACCCTCCCTAAAACATAGCACGCATAGATTTCCTAGCTGATTGGAACTGGTGAATATTACATTGTATAAAGTGACCACTTAAGCCGATTCATACAAGTCATAAGCCCTGGGCCACCCTTCAAAGACTTCTATACACATTTCCCATATAAGAAACGTTGTCTCTATGAGACTTCTTTAATTTATCTTAATTATTTTATATATTTAGTTAATAACACAATTTATCGTTAACAAATATTAACAATGCAAATTTATATTCTTAATTTATTTTACATACTAGCTCTATTTTTTTCTGTCATGTGATATTTCTGCTTTGAATTACATAGTTCAGGACAGTCAAACACGCTATTAATAATTTTGAATATAAATGCTATGACGCTCACATTTCTTCTCTATGCAATTTATATAAAAAAAAAAATTTTCGGCACTGGACACAAGAATTGCAGGAGTTTTTTCTTAAGTTACATCAACAAATTAAATATTTTGATATTTAATTGATTGATTTGCAGGATTTATTATGAAATAATGGCGGTATTGGAGATGGTGGAAAGTAAGACAAAGCAGATGCGTTAAAATTAATGTGTTTTATCAATCTGCCTTACCTTGTATCTCATCCGGCAATTACAAGATACCACGCAAATGACGTAATTTAAATGTTGTTCACTTACCTGAAACAAATAGAAAAGGTCATATTAGTATCATAAATCATTCTATATAATTTTGATTACATGCATTCCGCAATTAATGCATCGTGTAATTGTGAAAAAATTGAATTAGTTAATGAATACGTATATCTTGGTATTACCATAGATACATTTTTCAAATGGGATATTCAGGTAAATAAGGTATGTAAGAGGTTGAGAACTGTATTGGGATGTATGCACATGATTAAATACTATGTTCCGATACAGACTATGAAAACTATATATCAATCTTTAGCGGAATCGGTAATAAGGTATGGAATAACTAGCTGGGGTCTAACTTGCAAAACTAATATTAGAAAAATTCAAAATATTCAAAATTCGGCTATAAAATTAATAAATAAAGAATGTGCTTCTAAAGATATACAGGAACTCTTCAAGAAACAAGGCTCTATGCCAATTAATGCTATCTTGTGGTACAAACTAATTACACGATATCATGAAGATGGGACATATAAGCATATATTGATTCATAAAATTAGTACCAGATTTACGGTTAAAGAAGGACTAAGAATACCGAAGGTCATAAATAAATATGGACAAAGAACATTAAAATATGTCATACCAAAAATACTAAATAAAATCCCATGTCGTGTCAAAATAAAAAGGGCAAAATACAGAATTAATGAATATGTTATTAAATAAAAGAGACTTATTTTGATTTTGGTAATATTTGTATTTTTTCTTGTATTGTTGTATTGTATTGTTGATTTGTATTTGAGTTTATAAGATCTATTGTGATTAATTAATATGAATGTATTTCTGGTAAATACAATTTATTTATATATATGTATTGATGCACCTACAGACAAATATCAATGTGATGTTTTGTGGGTTTGAGATGTAAAAAAAAAAAAAAATTACATTAAGTGCACTTCTATATTCATTAGAACAATATTTTTCATTCGCAAAGGAATATAGTCAAATGAATACAGACTGCAAATCGAAATTAAAAAATAATATTTTAATTGACAATATGATAGTTCATGCAACAGATGAAACGGCCTTCCTGTGTGATAATACCTTTTGACATGCAGGCATTATTTGACAGTCAGGCAACTATTACTGATGAGCCTGTATCGTGTGCCTCTCAGTATAATGAGCATCCAAAGTTTTCTTGAACCCGTTAATTTCAGTGTCACAAATGCAGACAAACTAACTGCATATAACTGAAATATAATTTATGTCCTAAAGAAATATATGATGACAATATTTTATATAATAATATGTAGGTGACAATATTTAAAAAAAAAATGCTAAACAGAAGGAACTGAACACTGTCCGAACCCCTTATAATGTCTTCTGTGGATAGTTTTCTGGGATATTTTGGCGTGTATATGTGACCTCTCTGGCCGAAGTTTCGATCCCATTGCAGGGTCCATCATCAGGGCTGATGTGAAAACGGCCATGAAAACCTGAGCCTGCCCGTGTAATATGTCACGTTGTAACAACATTATGGAATGTTTTAGAACGCTATACAGTACTCTGGGATTGTCTACAACATTCGGGAGACGTCAGAAACTGTTTGAAAGCGCCGGGACCAACTCCACATACTAGAAATGTAAATAATGTTCTCGAAGATTTGAAAAACTAATGTGCTTCTCGTGTTTATTTTGACGTTGGAACCGACGCGATATTAGCGATATACCGTAGCGATCGATGTGGCCAGCGCATGTGTAAAGTAAGTACTTACTTTTTTATATATTTTTTCGCTCGCTTTACTGCGATAGTTGAAAGAAGTTTTCTGGAAAACCTTAACTAGCGATAATAACGTGTTCATAGATGAATTACGAAATAGTGTGAGTTCGAGATTATTGTTTAAGTTTAATTTGTCCAGTGATATAATATTTTCTGGGTATGTATATAAAAAAACTACTTCTGAAAATGCTTTATTTTTTAATTGTAGTTTCTGTCGTATAAGCAATAAAATAAATAATTTGGTTTCAGCTTTTTTCTTTCTTGCAAGCATTATTTACATAAAAGATAATATAAAATTAATAAATACAATAATACGAATCTCGTGGAAAGCCGGGTGGTAAAGCCTGCCTGTATATAAAACAGTTGCGTTGTATACATTAAACATTTGCGTTCAGTCAGAGCGTGTCAGCCCATCCAAATATCCGCGTATGAACGGGAGCGATCTCCAAAATCAACAATAAATAAATGAATGCGCGTTGCGGCACTGTAGGTATCTGCCTACCCCTTCAGATAAACGGCCGTAAAGTGTGACGCGTTGTGTACCCAAACATGACTAATTTGCAACCGGCCGCGGCGGCTGGGAGGGGTGAACACACGTAAGGGTTGGTGTAGATTGGGGTGTGCCCGGATGCAACCCTGATTTGCGAATTTTCGGTGGGTTCCTGTACGGTCGTCATGACACTACGGCAAATATAAATTATTAAAAAAAATATTGATTATGGTATTTGTATAAATTTACTTATATTATTTGATAAATTTCACCTACATGTTTCGGAAATACCTTTCCATCCTCAGGTTGTTATATGTAATACAAATACTATAATCAATATTTTTTTTAAATGTCAATTTACAATGTTGCTGAATCAATTAAAATAATAATAAATTATTTCATTTTTATTTTATCGTGTTTAGAGATCATCTTAGTTTTCACGTTCTAGTTTTTATAACTAATCACATCCTAGTTTAGGGTATTTATTAATCTCGGATTAAATAGTTTTCAAAAATATTATTTCATTTTTCTGTGTAAAAAGTGAGTAGTTTGTACGTTTTCATGAGTTGGAACAACAAATATAATTCGGAAAAAAATTTAAGTAAAATATATAATTCACACAAAGGGCTTACAACCTGCATAAATTGGCTTAAGTGATCACTATGCACAATGCACCGTTCATCATTTCCATAGTAAGACACAAATATAAATACTTTGATCAAGATATATTAAAGATGTCTCATAGAGACAATTCTATACTTTTTTATGGGAAAGTAGGTAAGGAAGTCTTTTTGGGTGTTCACAGAGCCAACGACCTATCGTACGGCCGGTTTAAGTGATAATTTTACACAATGTAACATTCACATTTCCACCCACGAAAGACTACCACGTCTATCAATTTTTTTGGAATTTGTATATGTGTTTAAGTCACACAACTTGTTTCGTATGTGAGTTGTATTTTTGTGTATGTAAACACAACTCACATTCAAAACATGTTGTGTGAGTTGAACATATACACAACTTCCAAAAAATGTACTATCAACAATTTACCATACCCACGTTCTCATATAAAATATAGCTTTGTCACTGTGAGACATCTATAATATATCTTGATTAATGATGTCCCCCTGGAGATAAAATCTACTATTGTGTTCTTGAAAAATTTGGACATACTCAAAATGTTCTGAATGAATTTAATTTTTTTAATTTTATTTTTATTTAAAGACTATCGAAGGTCAGAATAAACCTAATGGATAATCATTTAGGACATGGTGATTAGTACAGTACACAAAACATGAATACATTATACAATATGAGTATAGTACAATATGCGACTACAGAAATGAAAGAAGTTCACAATTTCCATAGGACATAATAGGCACGTAGGCTCCCAGGTCAACCAAGACAAAAAATGTGAACCCGCGTCTTTGTGGCAATAATTTTTTTTGTTTAGGTTGATTTCGGAAGAGTCCATCGCACACGCTCAAATTAATTTCGGTCAGGAGTGAATAATTTCTCTCTTAAACTGAGGTTGTGTCATGTGAAATATGTCGATACTTTGGTTAAGACGAATGAAGAAAAAAAATCGCAAAACTTCAATATCCTGTACATGTAAGTAATTGAAACATCCAGAGAAGTTTCATATTTTGTATCTCATAATACCGAGAAAGGTGGATGGAAATGGTGGCCCCAGAAAAATGAGTACATCATGGCTGAAGAATTTGAGGCCATGGTTTAGCTAGGTTACTATAGGTCTCTTCAGACCGCAGTAAACAAAGTAATGGTGGCCAACATATTCATAGAATAAATAATGCTTAAGTCTTATAACTACACAGAATGAATTACATTTTGAATCGTTGCACATTTTTCCTTAATTTGCTCCACCGTGCGGCATGACCATAAAGCCGTGTGTACATTGTATAATTTTACTCCAGTGTAAATTTGCTGATTGAAGAGATTTTGCTGATTGGCAAAAGCGTTTAACTTTCATGTTTTTCGGAAGTGTTTACTAGGAAACTGCCTCAGTTATTCAAACAAATCTTTTCTAGCACAGTTTTTAAACATCAAAAAAAAATTGTGGGAGGCATATAACAAATATTATGCATTCTTTTCTCTTATACCGTGTATTTATATCCAAGTAAAATAAAATTAAAATAATGTTTCCAAGTTTTTGTGATTAACTTTGTGGAAGTCAATTGTAATTAACTTTCTAGAATAATTAAATTGAATTTCTCACTAAAACACTTTAATTAATTAAAATTTTAACGTTTTCGGTGCGTATTGCACCATCTTTAGTAATAAACTAAAATATTTTTAGACAAGGAGGTATTGACTACATGCAACAACTTTCCACCTGATATGCTCCCCTACCCCATAACCACCCAATAAATCACAGGAAACGTTGTAATTTTAACTAATTTTATTAATCAATTAGAAAAGACATACAGAAAAATCAAATTAATGAAAAAAAGCTGCTACTGGGATTTGAATCAACGGACCTCCACTCTATCCGAGAATGGCGCGTTATCCAATTCTGCCACGGCAGCTTGGTAAATAAACATAAATTTTTTGAACTTATATGTAGTCTCTTTTTTGTTGAATAACACACATATTTTTCCATTTTTTAAGGAAATCCACTTATATATGTGTTATAATTTTAATTAATTTAATCGTTACAGTACGAAAGAAATAACGTTGTGTTTTATTTAATTTTTCTAAAAATTTAATTAAAATAAATTTCTCGTGAAAAAAAAAGGTGTCCTTAGGTTTTCACGGCCGTTCAGAATCTTCTGTGTATAGTTTTCTGGGATATTCTGCCATGTATATGTGACCTCTCTGGGCCAGAGAGGTCACATATACACGGCAAAATATCCCAAAAAACTATACACAGAAAATTAAAATGGTATCCTGTATTATACACATATTTTTCATAATCTTCTTCGAGGCGAAATCTTCTGCAACCCACGTTATTTAAATATAGTATTACTATGGTTGTTTACACCCCACGTAAGAACGACGAAATTCCAAAAATATAATAGTATATAAAAATGTAAGGAAATTTTCTAAAGCTATTTCGCACTAAGTTTTCGTGACAACTTTTAGTGTTATACCGATTAATAATGATAAAATGTGTTTGAATTAAAAAATTTCATATTTTTTATTAAATATTAAATTAATAACGTCTGCTCACTAATGCTACTCATAACAGAAGCCGACCTAATATACGATGACACACCGTCTTGTATCCATGTCAAAGGAAATTAAGTTTACACGAAGCATCGCGATACGCGTCGTTCGGCGTGTAACGCGACGTACGGCCGCTAAATTATATACAGGCTGTAGCAGACTTAATCAGCAGTACTTTATGCATGGATGTATTAAATTTCAGACTAAAATATTCACAGCATGTGCGTGAAAATCGGAACTAATTGTGCGTTAACTTAAAAGATATTTTATGTTTTAAAATTGCTATTGCATGTTTTACAGTCATGATCTCAACCTTAGATTACGAGTGCGAAAAGTCAGATGCTCTGTGTTTTCAGTATTACTAGCTGTGCCAACACATTCCAACACTCAGTTAGAACCTTATAGAACTTTCGGGAATTTTCTAGAACCTTCTCCTTCCAGAACTTTCTAGAGCAGGTTTTTCCGGAACCTTCTAGACTCACCGACACAGTCGGCGCGCCTATTTTGAAACAATCTGAAGCATTTGCGGCCTTCCCATAACAAAAAAATGTGCTAGAAAGCACATTTTCGTCACCCACTCCCACCCACGCACAGCCACCCCCACCAAACTCGCATATTTTCGATATGACACCAAGGGCTATCCATCACCGTAACCACCAGTGGGTGGTTGTGGCTGGTTGTGGAGAAAACTTGGCGGATAGGGAAACACGGGTTTCTTTATTATCTATATATATATATATATATATATTATATATTAGATAATATCTATATATATATATATATATCTGTACATTTAATAATTAACAAACATCCTTGCTAACTATAAATTAATTATCAGCAGATTTTTTGTGGCTGGTTGTGGAGAAAACTTGGCGGGTAGGGAAACACGGGTTTCTTTTTATATATATATACGTTAGTTCTAACTACGTTGGGGGTAACCCGCGTCAAATTCTGGTCATCAGGACCAGTCGTCTGCCGACGTTTCGAACAGATCTCACTGTTCATCTTCAGGGCGCCTTGTCGATGAGCTGCTTCTCCAAAAAGCGTACAACCGTTTGGGTCCGGAGCTCACCGTCAAGTGAAAGTTTGAGAAATTCTGCGTCAGGTGTTTGTGGAGGAGTGAGTTTCTCCAGCGACGCCGTGTTTACATTTTAATTTTTCAAACTTTCTTGTTTCACTATATTACTATTTGACGCGGGTTACCCCCAAAGTAGTTAGAACTAACACATACTGTACCCGTGAAAGCCTTCGATTTAACATAAATAACCTCTACGGGGAGGACGTGTAAAGTGAAACAAGAAAGTTTCAACGTTGTATGGTTGTACGCTTTTTGGAGAAGCAGCTCATCGACAAGGCGCCCTGAAGATGAACAGTGAGATCTGTTCGAAACGTCGGCAGACGACTGGTCCTGACGACCAGAATTTGACGCGGGTTACCCCCAAAGTAGTTAGAACTAATACATATTGTACCCTTGAAAGTCTTCGATTTAACATATATATATATATATTGATTTTATGAAATGTTCTGAAAATATGTGGATCTGCAGAAGAGTACTCAAAATAAGCTGGATGGACAGAATTACGAATGAAGATGTTATGGTTCGTATAAATAAAGAAAAATAAATTATTAAAACAATTAAAATCAATATCTTAAACAGATGATGAGATATCCACGAGATCGTGCATATTATTGCAGGGAAAGATTCCCGAAAGTCGGGGCCCTGGAAGAAGGATAACACCATGGCTGAAAAACCTGAGGCAGTGGTTTGGCCAGTCTACTGTAGAGCTGTTCTAAACAAAATTCCCATAGCCAAAATGATGGTCAAAGTCTTTTAAGTGGATAAGGTACGAAAAGAAGAAAATTGCTACTAAACGTGAAATGAAAAATATGAATTTGAATATTTTTAAGGCTTGAACCGTCCACAAGACCTAATTGCTGAAGCGAAACACGTCACAAAAATACCAAAGCTGAGTAAATTACAAAAATTTACTGTTACTCCAACAGCAATAATTGAAGCTGGAACTCTCGGTGTGAAAAGCCAGTGTCATGCCCATTGGGCTGAACATGTGTACAATATACGCTAATTTAATGGCATCAAAATAAAAAAACAATATTTGATTATGCCGCGTCTTTCGCGGACGCTCTTTATTCTTGTCAGCTTCAACAATCGACTTATTTATTTACTTTACCATCCTCTCCTAGCTTGCAGACTCCACATAATCAAACCTTCTAGCGACCTTTTCTTAAATCTATCGTCTTCTATCTCTTATGCCAATTATCTAATCCCTTGATTATTACATAAAATACAGCTGAATATTGATAATTTTTAATATTTAAAGCATTAACATTGTGGTTAGACATTTTAAGAAAATGTTATATTATGTTAGTATATAACCACTTAAGGAGATTTTTAGTCTATCGGTTTCGTGACGTACCCGTCTCTTCGTCAAGACAACATTTATATATGTCAATATTTATTCAATAGACAATAATTTACTCAAAATAAACAACATCCTGTACATTGTATAAATACAATATCAGAATATATTTCAACTCTCGGCTTTGTTCAAATTATACACTTTTGTACATTAAAATATGAAACATGGAAATTTTTTTACGATTTCTAAACACACAATATTCATTGTACACACGTATCTACACACACATGTATGTTCATACATGCACGCGAGCCGTTTCACAATGGAACAACAGGACCAATGTTCTGTACACATTTAAAAAATCATTTTACCAATTGGAAATTCGAGAATTTCCCATAAATTACACAATAAGTGAGTTCGTTCGCGTGATTCCCGGCAACGTATAATTTGCTAGGAAATTTCGAAATTTGCAACCGTGATGTGATTTCAAATCGCATCGCGTATTTCAGCAGGAATGTCAGAATATTCATGATTGTGAAGAGCCATGGATGGAGTAACTTTATGTATTTTGCTCGTACTTAATGAACATAATGAGGAAATGTTAATATGTTTATGAGCGAAGTCGAAAGGATGGAAATGGGGATATGTAGTATTTATGTGTGAACTTAAGAGTACAGGGAGAGGGAAATTTAAGTGTATTAAATAAAAATGATAGAAAAAAAAATCTTATATATTTTACTTTTAAAAAATACAATTCGCATCAATATTCTTACGATTTTTAAATTAAGCTACACGGTTGAGCTTGAAAATAAGACTAACTTGCTGGTGTACTGGAATGGAGCTCGAACCACAGACAATTGGATTACTAGATAAGAGCTACAACCACGATAAAAACAAACAATAAATTTACTTAAAGAGAAAATATGTACCGACTTGTGTGACACATATGTGAATTTAAAGGATACTAACGAAAAATATATTTTTTTAGTATTATAAAAAAAGAGATTACATAGTTTATAATTTCTGCAATGTTAAGGCCAAATCCACGTGTATAGTTTAATGAGCTAAAAAAGGATAAAATAAATTTTAGGCCAAAAAATTTTTGCCTCACTCCAAATAAAAGGTTGGCGGGCCCTTACAATATTGATATAGATTACAGAATTATATTTTTGATGGAAAGAAAGCGTAAGACCTGAGCCGATCCTGTAAAAATACTTTCATACGCGTTTATCATATAGCTTAGTTTCAGTGAGACATCTATAATTTGTGTTAATTAATAATTATCCCTTTATGGATAAAATACGCTTGTGTTTTCACATACATAAAAATATATTGTTAAAAGTTAAGTTTTATTCATAAAAAATATTTGGTCAAATAAGTGTCTGTGTTTGCGATTGTCACCAATTGCTTGAATTCCAATAATGAATTATCTTTTTATATCGTTTATTTTTTGTCATAATTAATCTTAAGTAACCTGAAGAATATTTATGTGGTGGTCTGCTGCGATCGGTGCATCGTCGCCCGCGAGCCGGCACCACCCCTCTTTCGCCGATCACCGTAGCCTACGCATACTTACCAATTGTACTCTGTATTCCATTATTGTAAATGTTCTCATCAATAGATCAACCATTTAAATTGTGAGTATTTCTTGCCATTTTGAATCTCCATTTGTCCTGCCTTAGCTTGACATATACATCTACACAGTCAACTTGAGCGCATTCAAACAATTCATATTGTTTGTATATATTGTATATATTGTTGTACCAGGAGAACATGTCTCTAACCAATTTGCATGATATACCATAATACAAATATGCACTTTCAGTATCATTCATCTCCCTACATAACCACAAAAGTCAATTAAACCACGCACACCTCATATGTTAAACTTATAAATGCAAGACATGTTACGAAAATCGAGAGAGTGCAGAAAAACTTTCTACGTATTTTGTCTTACAAAGCTGGTCAACACAATAACCTTCACAGCTACGAAGATCGACTTGCCTTTTTCAAGATGCACAAACTTGAGTCTCGACGGAAAATATCCGATCTCGTTGTGCTACACAAGATTCTCAGCGGAGCTATTGATTCTCTCTCTCTATCTGATATAAATTTGCATGTTAAACCCCGTATAAGAAACCCGGAGTTCTTTAGAATCCGCCAGCACACTAATAATGTCGGTTACTTTTCTCCCATCACAAGGTTGTGTCGCATAAATAATATGTATTGTGCTGACCCTAACATTGATGCTGATATTCTTGCAGATATCTTATCATCGTTCAAAAACCCACTCATACACAACATACATTTTCTTAATGATAACATGAATCTATAGATCTATTAAATCAATTATTTATAAAATACTAATCGCACTACATTCAAACATTAAATATACAATACACATAAATGTTCATGTAAAATATACTTAAATGCAAAAATACATGTTACTAGAGCGTGCCGAAGCCACTTGTAATTGGGATAATGGGCATAGTCTTCACTTATAATGTTTTATTATCAGAATATCATGTACCTATTATCCTGTTAGTATTTCTAATAAATAAAAAATAACATAACTCCAATTTTTTAATTGCTTGTTTATTCAAACCTCGTATGATGTCAAGAATCAATTTACAAAAAGCACTAATAGGGAAATGGTTGCATTTCAAAATCAGCTACTTCCTGTTGGAACACTTTTTAATTCTACTTTTAGTACATTGAAATCATAGGAATGTTCGCCAGCTCCCTCTTATCTTTAGAAAATGAGTAGATTTCTTATTCTTATTTTTATTTCTTCTTCTTCTTTTCTTTCTTATTTCTTATTTCTTATTTCTTTTATATATATTCTTATTTCTCTAAATGTTTTTCAACAGGAAAATATTAGTCTTAAAAGCCCTGCTTCATACAATTCCAATTTACTGCAATATGCTAACAACGTCCATTGGGAAAACAGTTAACTCACAAGCAAATACCCCATTGAACGAAGCGCCCATTCGAAACGTCCACTTTGAGCGCAGGCTGCTTCGTAGCGTGCTCAAGAAGCACCCTCAAAGGGTGGAATATTTACCGGGTGAGCGTTCCATTGACCTCTTGACCCAGATATAGCTTTTCGACCTTTAAGAACATCTTTCCGATGTGAACTTTTCAGCGGTAGGTGTTTTACGAAATGTTCGCGATTCAGGCGAAACTTTCGACACAATGTTAACCGAGGAAAAGGTTGTAGACTCTGTGTTCGACACACCCCATTGAAAAGTTTCATGTCGGGTAAATTTTTGATTTCACCCTCCATTATTATTCCGTTATAAGGCATCGTTGTCGATAAAATGTTCTAGGAAACCAGTTGTATATATTTAATAAGAGCTAAAACATGAAAAAAAATCATTTTTTACTCCCTTTATATTAACTCGTGGCGTCTGCTTGTCTTCTTGTTTTGTCTGACGAAAAAACTTTGGATCCATTTTAAACCCCTTTCCCGTGATCCAATCGAGCTGAAACTTTGCAAGCAGACTCGTGGCGACGATGAAGAAGATCTATCAAATTTTCGTTAAAATTTTTTTTGGATTTTTCAAATTTTGAATTGGTTGAATTTGGAAATATTTCAACGCATCTGGTAGACGCGAAACCTGATTATAGTATGTATACTTTTGAATTTTTGGAAATTTTTTATTACTCTCTTTCCTAGCGTCGCTCGACCGAAGCCCAACACGTAGGTTAAGCGAAAAAAAAGTTTCAGAAAGGGAGTATAATAAAAACTTGGTTTTTATGGGTTACTTTTTTTACTACTTGTTTAAGGAAGAAACCAAAAAAGTTTTTCAGAAAATCTTCTCCATGTGATTTCTTTTTTCTGTAACACTACGTCCACCATGCAAATTGTGTATTTTTTTTTGTTAAACTTAACTAGACTTAACATTGTACTGCAAATACGTTGACTGATTAGGTCAGCTCTCTATACCTGTCTAAAGTATGGAAGTGACAAAATAACAAATAATTAAGTACAGTTAACACTAACGAATAATAGAATACTAACTACAAATAGTAAAGTACACACCAGTTTGAGGAAATCACATAGATATTTTATGTCTTCACATGGAATTCAACCTGGAACTCCCGGAATGAGAAGTCAGTGTCATCCCTACTGGACAACAAAGGACGCCCGTTTTTTTTTAATGTTTTTTTGTTTATACCCGGCATTGCTCGGGTCAAGGATTTAGTTAAAAATATGTTTGTGGGGGGACATAAAGGTTCCATTGTTTTGCAAAGTCTCTAATAAAAACAACTATGCTAGGATGGATGGGATTCTCAGGGGAGAAACATCACCTACGTTACACGCCAGGTTTTACAAAATATGTATGCAAAACTTGGCTCAAATCGGACAATCAGTATAGATTTGTATCCAGACAGACTGAGTTTTATAGGTATATGTAGATTTAAAAAAATCTAAGTGTAAAAAATCAGACTTCAGAATAAAAAATAGAATTAATATATACACGTGGTTAATAAATAATATTGTATATTTAACAAAATAAAAAATTTATTAATAAATAAATTTGTAGTGCATGAACAAACCGAAAAAAATTATATATTTTTTTATTTTTTTAATAAGTTATAATAATTAATTTTTTAAGTTAAGTTATACAGCACCTTGATGATGGAATGGTAATTTCTGAAACATGATGGTGAAAAAAAACTCACATGAAAGTAGGTATATACAAATAAAAAAATCAATATTTTTAAAAAATTATAGGAATTAAAATTTAAATGAAACAGTAACACTATAGCTAAGGACGTGTATCCTTATCGCACAACAATATGCTAACGCTGTTAAAGGCGTACATATACTCTTAAGGAAGCGAGTCTAATCCCACCCTCAGGAGTACGCTGCTAAATCGAAGGGTAAATAAATGATAATTTTCAGGTTTTCTCGATGCCACGGATTTCTTAATCGTAATACACAAAAGAAAAGAGCTAACCGTGCTATTCGGCAATTGTTTGAATTTGCATTATTTAAAATGGCAAAAATATTGTTAGTAAAACGCCAAGAATTACGTACTTTTATTATATATTTCGGCCGCCAGCTAAGGCTGTAAGAACAACGCTATCTAGTATAGCGTAGCGTTTTGATTCATTAGTGATGGACATTTATAGAGAATAACATATTTTGGTTAAAGATTGATAACAATTGATACGAAAAGAATCTACTGACCAGCCCTGAAAAGAGCTTTTCTTTATATTTTGTATTTATTTTTGTTCAGGCGACTACGGCATGGTAACCCGCGATACACCCCTAAACAAAAACAGTCCGTTCCTGTATACTACAAATATGAATATACTTTAATAAAGCTAAATTATAGATACATAGAAACTATTTATATGAGAAACATGTATGGAAGTCTTTTTGTAGGATAACACAGGGCTTACGACATGTATGAGCTGGCTTACGTTATCACTGTACACAATGCGATCTTCACCAATTCCATCGCAAGAACATTCACACATAATCAATTTTTTTAATTTTGTACCCTTATACGTTCTAAATCTGAAAACCTTTCGTTAATTTGAAGGAACAATGATAGAAACATATGTAGTCCATTCTCATGAACATACATGAGTGTACATAGATTTCATAGCTGATAATAATACCTGTATATTTTAAAGTGGAGTATTAAGAAATATCCCTTTTGATGTATACATGTAATTTTTCAGAATTATTTAACAATGTAAAAGCAAAGACAGCAATGTACAAAAAAAATAACGAAATCATCTAGGATAACTAATTCATAATGTACTGAATTCAAGATTTCATCGGAAAAATAGCCTATACATTTATAGGAAACATTATTTTGGAAGGGAAACCTATACAAAATCTATAATTCAGTTCATTTTCAATAAGTAATTCTCGGTAACTGCATATAAAACATTTTTTTAAATATTTTGAATACTGCTGCCTTCGCTTTTATACTCCACGCATATACCATATGAAAGGAGTTAAATAGAGTATTCATTTTATTGATTTTGTATGTCACTAAAAAATCATTTGCTATTATTGAAGAAGAATGTACTTTTTTTACACCACAAATTTTTTGAAAATACAAACATGATTCGGGCCAATGGTCCCTTCACCAGGATACAATATATACTAAAAATGAAAAATCAAAATAAACATATTCACAAAAGAACAAATAATTATATGGAAGATGAAAAAATAATTAAGTCCTCATGAAAAACCAATTTTAAAAGATTAATATCTTTTTTAAAATATTTTATTTACTATTAACACTTTTTCTTATTTCCAAAATTTCTAATTTATTCAACTGTAGTCCTGTTTTATTTGTATGTAAAATTTGTAAACCCTTATTAATATCAAAGTATAATTTATCGAAGTATATTCTTGTTAATTATATTAAAAATGTCACCACAAAATGATTTTGAACTTATTGAAGAAATTATTTTTATTTATTTATTTTTGTCAATTTGTATGTGCCCAATGCATAACATTGTTCTTCCCCAAGCTTCCCTATTCCTCTCCTTTGCTGGATTTTATTTTCCACTGTCTTCCAGGAAACTTCCGAAAGTCATTTACCCTTCTCTGTGGTGGTTTTCCCTGGGGTCTCGTCTTTCTAAGAACAAATTCGCTCTACGCGAACTCATCCTTTCTTACCATTTCTCCCTCATCGTGGGTAACCCTGTTCACAATTTCACTCGTTTGGCCCCTCGTTGAAGAGTTTGTTGCTCTTCTGGCAACCAACTTGATTTATGATTTATTAACAAGGAACACGCCCAATGAAAGAAAAAAGGATGGAAGAAAAGAAGATTATTTCTTCTTTTCTTTCTGCTGAATTATTCTGCTCACTAGATGCATGTACACAATTTTTGGAAGCGTGTGTCGAGAATAGAGCTCCTCAGCCACGCTCACGGTACGGTATACACAAACGGTAAAACATGGTATACGTCATCCTCGTAACGAGGGACCGCTCAAACACTAAAACATGTAAAATATAGAGGTATCATTACCAGCTGCGAAATCTATATATACTATTTCATAGGAAGGACTGCAGATGTCGCTAGCTTTGTCCTTTTAAATATACGAAAGGTTTTCAGATTTAAAACATACTTATACACAACTCAAAAATTTGATAATGTGTGGATGTTATTACGATGGACTTGGTTAACGTTTCACTGCGTAGAGTCGTCGTTTAAGCCAGCTCATACAGGTCATAAGCCCTTTGTCTAAACTAATATATGTGTTAAAAATTCAGTACAACCATACAATTAACAGCTGTTGAGATATCAATGACACACGCGCTATAGTAACGGATGGACTTAATTTTTATTTTCATCAAACTGAAATATTTAAAATCTACTTTAAAAAATCTAATTCAGTGTATTTTATTAAAACAGAATAGAGACAAAGTTTTCATTTTATTTAATAAAAATTTAGAAATCATACTTATTTTGGAAACGGAATGAGACCAGAGAACATTTGAAATTATTATTATAGGTGATGGGGATAGCGAGGTACATGCTGAGATTTTCCCTGTGTAAAGTGATCAGTTATCAAAAATATCACTTAAGCCAGCTCATGCAGGTCGTAATCCCTGAGAAATCGTCTCTGTGAGACGATTTCTATAACTTATCTTAACAAATATGTGTGTTAACAATTAAGTACAACCACACAATTGACAGCTGTTCAGAAATAGACCAACGGAGGAAGCTGTTGCTGTCTGACAGTTTAAACAGTGGGCGTACCATACCCAACACGGCGACTGCCAGTTTAATGAACATGGAGCGAAACGAAATCCCATCAGCTAATGAAGACCCCGTCTTCCACTGTCGGGACGATTTAATTAAGCGAAGAATGAATAAAGTCGGCCGGCCGTTCTGCGAAATGATCAGATTAAGCAGTTGATTGCAGCCCTCCCCCCTCCGCCCTCGCGACCCTACCTGGCATATCATGTCTGACCTAAATCGCAAATTGGCTGTGATACTTCATATTTTTTCGGGTCACGCGAACGAGGGAAGTTTGACTTATTTACGCGAGTTTTAGGCAACTGCGATATTCCTTGCCGCGAATAAAATAAACATTTTACTGCGCAACTTGTTGATGGCAACGATATTGATTTTACAAGTAAGATGTAACACGATATGGTATTGGCACAATGAGAGGGTATTGGCAAAGTGCAACATGAAAGGGATGGTGAAAATCAGCACATGGAATGTTACGAGTATAACCGAGAATGAAAAATTCAAATACCCGAACAATTCAAACACAAAAAAGTAACCCATAAAAACCAAGATTTTACTATACTCCCTTTCTTTGTAAAATGTAAAAATAATTAAAGACGAATTAAAACATATAACATAACACTAAACTTACAGAAATTTAATATATTTCTAAAATGTCAGATGTTTTGAGATGTCAAGATTTTTATAGATTCAATTATCATCAATATCGTACCTTATGAATTTCCAGCGTCAAATGATTTAGTCAGAATCAGATTTGAGTAATGTAAAATTCTTCAAAACTAAGCAGAAATCTAAAAGAAATAAATTATTATTTGATTTTTTCGCAAAAAACCCACTTTGCTGTCATCTGTGAACCAATTGTTTTGTAAATTTTCGAAATTCGTAGTGATGTACCTATTATACCGACGGAGTAATTCAAATTTAGAAAATATTCCGCGACGTTACAATCAAACTTTTGTAATGATTCCAATTTGAAAAAATTAATAAAATTTCTAAAAATCCGAAATTATACTATAATTAGTAATTTTTTTACGAAAATTTAATAGAGTCGCCAATAGTCTGCTTCCCAAGTTTCAGCTCGATTGGATCACGGGAAAAGGGTCAAAAATCAAAAAAAAAGCTTTTGTTGACGGCAAGCAAGCAGACGCCACGAGTTAATATAAAGGGAGTAAAAACCTGAACAATTCCATATAAAATTTGTGCACAATCCACTATTGAATATTTTTGCACTTAATATACCATCCCCTTCAGATGACATTATTTAATTAACACCTCCGACCTCCCCCCACTACTCCCCTCACCATCCCATCACCATAACACACTAGCATGGTTTAACTTTTTCGATTTTAGTTCACAAACAATCCTGAAGAAGAAAACATTGTTCTCGAAGCATGTAGATTGTATAATCTAATAAAGTGGTGAAAAAAAAGTGATTTGTGTTTTATTTTAATAATAATGTTACCATAAAGTTCAAGCCTTCATTCAGAAGAAAAAATATTCTTCGAACAATTGATTCAAATACTTTGAGTGAACTTTTCTAATGAATAAAGTCAGGAAAGTAATTTAGATAGAAGAATCAGAGACGCAGCTCGCATTCTAAGTTCTCTATATAGTCCGTTTGTCCGAAATACTAGTGAGCAATGAATGTTTGGAATAAGTAGATGAGTCCGTGTATTTGGGAAGTATAATATGTTTGATAGAAGAGGTAAGGCTAAGAAAGATAACGAGAGGAGGGAAATTGTAGGGAATAAGGTAAATATTGCTTTAAATGCGATAATTTCTAATTGAAATGTGTCTACCGAGGCAAGACTAGCAGTGCATAATGTCGTATGGTAGTAAAGCCTGGAGTTGGCAGAAGAGATAGTAACTTAGACTGAACGCAGTGGAGATGAGATCACTCAGATGTTCAAAAATTCAAATTCAAAAAGAGTAGCAAATACATTTATGATAAAATAAAAAATGAAGATATTAGGAAAGAATGTAAAGGTGATCTTAGAATAGTTAATAGAATTAAAAAAGGGGCTCTCAGATAGTTTGAGCGTATTGAGCAAATATATGACGCAAGTGTTGACGGCGCCAGAAATGAAAAGCGATCGCGGGAGACGTGGCATGATCAGATTAGTCAGATACTGGAAGATGGTCATGATAGGAGCCTCAACAATCGTCGAGCGAAGATGTATGTATCACGTAAGCGAGAGTTGTGTGCCACAGACGGCAGTAGAGTGTGTTCTATCTTTTCTGCCTACCCCTACTAGGAAACGGTGTCATTCAGTTTTTTTTATAAAGTTTATTTTTTTATGCAACAGACTTACATCACGTTTTTATATATCACTAAAGACATATTTTTTTGTTGTCACTTACTCATTTTCTTTAGTGTAAATATATCTAAAAGACAGATAATAAATACAAATACGAACCTATCGATCAACTCTCTACGACGCTATTTTTTTCCAAGGATGGTTAAAAAGTATACGCGTCATTGATTTTTAAAACAAAATGTTAGTTATGTTAGTACATATATAACCACTTACGGAGATTTTTAGTTTACGGAGGTTTCTAGACATACCCGTCTCTTCATCAGAACATCGTAATTCTTCGTCATCAGGGTACGTCTCAAAACCGGTAGACTAAAAATCTCCGTAAGTGGTTAGATTTTTTTATTACGGAGATTTACGGAGATAAAATATCTGACTACAAAGTTAATGCTTGAAATAAGTAAGATTTTAAAAACTAAATATTGAACGTCTTCTCCTAGTTTTGGCATCATCACTTGCCACGTACATTTTCTTTACCATATTATTCAGATACATACGTTCAACATTCCTAAACCATAGCAACAATTTAATTATTAACAAACTTATTAATCAATTGGAAAAGACATACAGAAAAATCAAATTAACAAAAAAATATTATAGCTGCTACCGAGATTCGAACCAACGGACCTCCAAATTATCCGTGAATGGCGCGTTATGCAATTTCGCTACGTCAGCTTGGTAAATTAATGTAAATTTTTCGACTTTATATGTAGTCTCTTTCTAATTGATTAACACATATATTATTTCATTTTTTATAATGCGATAGTCACAAATTACTTTGTGTATCTTCCGCTAATGGATGCTAGAATTAAATTATTTAATAAATTTTTAATTTTGCAAACATTTGATACAACATATATATAATTTAATTACTCTATCCACTATGCCACAAATAAAATCGCATTTGCAGCGTATATTCTCGTAGATTTTCATTTACGTTCCCATTTATTGCTTTTCCGGCACATACAGTTAATGTAATTCAATTTTTTCTTCAATTTCTGTTTTACCATTGCATTCACGTTGAAACAATAAAGTAAGCTTCTGTGTGAGCAGAATAATGTCACAAAACGACGAAGATCCCACCGTGGTGACCACAAACAATATTAAATTTACGGTGGGACTTTGCTGCGGCTACAGTAATAATATTGCCGTGGACCCACCAAGGTGACCACATAATGCTACGGTGAAATTAAAAATTACCCCAATTTAACCGCAATTTATATAACGAAATGATATCTTTTATTATCAATGCTCTAGTGGGCTTTTGGAGTATTATATAAAGTGCAAGAATTTTATGTAAACGTAACATAATTTTTTTTTTTAAATAAACAATAGTGACAAAAACACGTTTTATAATAATGAACTGAATAAGTAATAGAAATTAATCATATATTTAAAAGAGAAATCAGCAATTGTAAACCACATGTAAACATACATAAACGCACATAAAATATAAGCAATTAGTGAAAAAGTAAACAGTAGGTACTAATAAATAACAATATTTTTATTTGTATGTTTCTCAGAACATACGTATAAAAATATTGTTATTAATTATTACTGTTTACTTTTTTACTTTCAATAGTTTTATATGTATGTTCTGAGAATAAACATGTAAAAATATTGTTTTTCAATAAATTCTAGTCTGTAAAAGGAGTTAAAAATTTAAAATATTGATTTTCAGGCGTATTCTAGTCTATAAGAGTAAGTTGAATAAATCAGAAGAATATCATATAGGTATACACATTAAAAATAATATTGCTTAAAACTCCACATTAAAAATATATTACCATACAAAAAATATATTATAAGTATCATTAGCAGCTGCAAAATCTATACACACTGTTTCATGAGAAAAGACAATAGATGTCATTAACACAGCCCCCTGAAATATATGGATTATTCATATTTGGAATATAGGTATAATATTTTTTAAAAATGTGTGGATGTTCTTCCGATGGAATTGGTGAAAGTTGCATTATGTAGAGTGATCACTTAAGCCAGCTCATACAGCTCATAAGCCCTGGACCATCGTACAAAAGACTTTCAAATATGTTTCTAATAAAAATAGCTTCTTAATTAAGTAATAATTTAACGAACATTTGTTCAGAAAGAAATCATAATTATTATCACACTATCTACGACCCGTCAAAAATGACATAGTTGTGACGGACATCGCTGCATAGATGATAATAATTCATTTTTTGGTTTTCGTTTCCGTAAAAATTTAGTTTATTACTGAAATAATGTTATTTTCGGTAAAAGTAAACGTGTACCTACAATATAGAATGTTATTTCAAAATCGGTCATCACGCCTATTATAAATTTTCTTTGTATGCCTTTATCTTTAGATTATTTGTGCTTTGTAAAATAAAAAATAAATATAAAAATTATAAAAAATTATTTATTATTATAAAATAATAATAATAATTATTAATTATTTTATACACCTCATCAATATTTGCGCCCTCTGGTAGAGTTACATAGAGGATTACGCTCTTCTTTCCTTTTTATATCACATTATTATTTTACATATTCATTACCTGCGCCAACTAGTAGTGTTAGTGACGGAAATTGTTACAATGAGAATTATGAGTATATATATATATATTTTTTTTTTAAATAAATAGAGATGCGAACACGGAATACGTGTCACATCAATATTCTTACTATTTTCAAACTAAGCTAAACGCTTGTGCTATGAAAATAGGACTAACTTGCTAGTATGGGCTGAGATTCGAACCCGCGACCATTGGATCACGAGGCGAGTGTCCTAACCACAAGACCAACAAGCTACTCAATATATTTATATTTATATATTTTAACTTGAGTAAAATTTTTGGAATCGCCACTCAACTAGTCCCTCGCCACGTTCAAAATCAAAATAACAATATTTAATTAATTAAAAATAACATAAAATCTGGTCAAATCCTGCTTTGGAAAACCCCTTCAGACACATGAAATATATCAATACCCAAAGCGATATTGTTTTTCAGATCGCTGTTTTCCAAAAAAAATATTTAAATTTAAATGTATTTGCGTCGAACTCACGCTTCAATATACTGACTGCACGCGCCCGATAATGTCTCATCGCGAATTGTTTTACTGATTTTAAATAAATGTGTAGTACTTTATTTTTGGTTGCCTTAAGTGCTCTCCAGTATAATCACTGCCCAGCAGAATTTCCAACGGCAGGATTCCGACCACATTTAATTAATGGGACCAAGAATCCATTATTCGAAGAAGGAGGCAAACAACCAGTTTTCACTTCATTTGTTTCTCAGGGTGAAGTGTAATTTCAACCCTTGCGAAGGGTGGAGACTTGACGCAACCTTCCGCTAAAGGGCTCTCATACTTTGGGATGCGAACCCCACTCCTCTCCTGGAAACCTGGAAAACACGATTAGAAAAGCAGATAGTTAAATAAATATTGTATATATAGTATAATACTACAGAGGAGATCCAGAAGCGCATAGTGAGCGCAAATCGCTGTTTTTTCCGCCTACAAAAGCAGATAAAATCCAGACTGCTGTCCAGAAACACCAAGATATTAGCGTACAAAACGCTTATTAGGCCAGTGCTCACGTACGCAGCTGAGACGTGGGTACTAACTAAGAGAAATGAGCGAGCACTGGACGTTTTTGAAAGGAAAATTTTGAGGCGTATATTCGGACCGGTTCTAGAAAATGGACTATGGCGCAGACGTTACAAAAATGAGCTCTATACTCTATTTAAGGAGCCAAACGTCACAAAATTTATAAAACTGGGAAGACTTCTGTGGCTGGGTCATGTGGAGAGAATGTCCGAGCATCAAGCTCCAAAGTCCCTTCTGATCTCAAGGCCAATAGGGCGAAGGAGCTTAGGAAGGCCAAAATTAAGATGGAGTGACAACGTCCTCAAAGATATCTCTGCCTCAGAGCTTCGAAACTGGAGAGAGCTGGCACTAGACCGAGATGAATATAGGAAAGTAATTGAGGAGGCCAAAACCCACCAAGGGCTGTAGTGCCAAGAATGATGATGATGAATGATGATACATAGTATACGAGTAGCTTGTTGTCTTGTGGTTAGGACTCTCGCCTCGTGATCCAAAGGTCGTGGGTTCGAACCTCACTCCAGACCAGCAAGTCAGACCTATTTTCGCAGCACGAGCGTTTAGCTTCGTTTGAAAATAATAAGAATATTGATGTGACACGTATTCCGTGTTCGCATCTCTATTAAAAAAAAAATATCGGAAATAATCGACAATTTTCCAACACTCGGAAAGTTTTTAAATAAATTAGATGGATCTAGAACACACTGGAATATCCCGGAATATTCGAGAAATGTCGATTTCTTATAATAGCGGGCCGCGCCATTTCGGTGGTTATGTTTGTTTTGACGTTTGGCGGAGGCGAGAGGTAAAAGTGACAAGTGAAGCAAACTAATAGATGGCAAATGATTGCGTTTATAATCGATCAGTGAAATCTACTGGGCATTAAAAAGGGTTTTAGAGCGTTAAAAAAACGCAATAACAACATAGACAATCAAAGATTTTCGATAGGTACATTTATTGTGAATTACGGAACTGTGGTTACAGTTAAGTTAAGTTGACGAAAAATAAAAGTTTAATTAATTTCAAGTGTTTTATTATCGCCGCATTTTAACCATGATAAAATAAGCCGGAAGGGATGATAATATATTTGAAAGGGAGATTCTCTGAAAAAAAAAATTGTTTCGATTAAAGATAAAAACACGATATAATATCGTCACGATATATCATCAAGCCGTTTCTGATAGAGAGAGGTAGGAAAGAAGAGAGAATTCAGCATTCGATAGGTTAGGTGACCAGAAAAAAGAATTCCCACCCAACCGAGAGAATCCTTCCGTGTTCGTGTGTGTGTGGTCACGTTCATGAAAATGTGAATGATTGTGTTCAACAAAGCTCATAAGATATGGTCAACACAGGGTTCACTGTTTGATGTTGCGGTTTATATGAACAATCTTTACAGGAATATTACTTGCTCCTATGTTCCTGGATATTAAATTTTTCATGTTTCGATTTGCTTATGATACCTGTGTTTACTTTATGCTTTCTTTCTTTATTTCTGGATATGCTTATTTTTATTCATAATGTTTTCTTAATGTATTTATGCTATACTATTTTTAAATATATTGACTAATACATAACTTCTGCACAAATTCCGCATATCTTCACAAAGATTCAACATGAAAATCTCCGTAGATAAGACTAAGATGAAATCGAAACAGCCAGTAGATGCGAGCTTGCAATTGACGATAAAATAATAGAGCATGAAATGAGCTTCAAGTACTTGGGTGTCGAGATATCCAGCAGTAACGACCTCTACGAAGAAGTAAGAGAGCAAGCAAACAAAGCCGCAACTATTGCTGGATGCTTGAGAAATGCTGTCTGGAGAAACGAACATATGCTCAAGGAGAGCAAAGTGAAGATATATAAGACCTGTGTCCGCCCAATCATGACGTACGTTATCAAGACAAGGGCTGACACGACCAGAACTAAAAATCTCCTAAGAAAAACTGAGATGAAGATATTGTCCGATGGGGAAGATCTAGAAGACGTTACTGGAGAGATCATGTGGAGAGAGCTTGTTCTGAGAGAGTAGTGAGCATAGCAGAGAACAAGCTGCCGTCTGGTACCAGACTCCGAGGAAGATGACGAGATAGCTGGACATCTGGCTCCGAGCAATGACAGGACGCAGTCCTAGATGAAGCAGAAGAAGAAGAAGAAGAAGACTAATACTTAAATATGTATTTAATACAAGCAATGATCATTAATAATATGTAGGTATGATCATTTGACGATAATTTTATTATAATAGGGCTGATGACAGTATTAAAGGATTAAAGAATAAGTGGTTTTAGGGAAGAAAATATTTTGAAATGTTTCCAAAAAATAATCCAGTTTTAATATACACATTGAGATTAATAAGATTTTCAATAAAATAAAAGTAAAAAATTGTGCAATACGCCATTTTAACTGAAGCACCGGTCAGAGCGAATGACGTAACGCCTCAGTACCCATCACCGTGTATTTGAACCGTTGAAAATGCAATGTTTACTGAGGCTTGACGAGTCACGTAGACGAAATGACAGCTGCGGGCGTTTTTACGTGAAATTAAAAATATACAGATGAAAATGCAATTATTTGCGTAAAAACTTAGTTTATTACTGAAATAAAGTTATTTTCGGTAAAAGTAAACGTGTATCTACAATATAGAATGTTATTTCAAAATCGGTCATCACGCCTATTATATATTTTCTTTGTATGCCTTTATCTTTAGATTATTTGTGCTTTGTAAAATAAAAAATAAATATAAAAATTATAAAAAAATATTTAGTATTACAAAATAATAATAATAATATTAATCACAATAAAAATAATAGACCAATAGGGAATATTCGGTGGAGTATTGTTTTAGTTACATTACAGTATTGTAAATATATATTTTCAATATATATATTTATTGCTCACAAAAATTATTTACATGAAGAAATCCTGGCGATTTCTCACTTAGGCTAGGCTTGTTCTAGAAAAACCACCTCACATTTTAATGTGTTTTCCGTATTTCAAGGCGTTTTAAGTAGATACTATATTCTTCAGAAAGAGCGAAATCATTTTTAGTGACATTATTAATTATATTAAGTACTATACACAGTATAAAATATACCATATTAAATCAAAGTAATATAAACATCAAAACATAATAAAAACGTATCGTCAACAGTAGGTATTAACAGTATAAAATCATATCATAACACATAAAATAAATAAGTGATATAAATAATATCAAAACAAACGACAAATTAAATAAATTAGAAACAAGATATACATAAAACAATTAAATAGAAAAATAGGAACAAAGCAAGATTGACAAACAAAAGAAATAAAAGAATTCCCACTGAATGAATCATTCGCTTTCAAGCTACTCCAATATTATAAGCATTGAAAAAATTCATCCTCATGGATACTCAGCCATGCATATTTAAAAAAAAAAACTGGGTTATTGCATTTGTTTTTTTTATTATATAACTTTTTTTCTTTAACAGGGCCGATCCCTTTGGGAGGTTTGCTTTCAGAATTACTTTTGTATGTCGTGTTACATATTCTGGGTGGCATAAAATACTGGCAACGTTGTTCAAATGTGGCCCTTAATGTTGGATAATATGGGGGAGCCTTTTTTTACACCCTTAGCGCGGACAAGCAACGCTTGCTGATTTTACGAGTGTATTTATGTGTTTTTGTAATATTACGTAATAAATTTAAGAACTCTGGAAGTTTTAAGCGTATAAAGCTTTCATTTTTTCCATAATCATCTAATCAGTTTAGTTTTTGGTATAAAAAATATATTTTTTTAATTCATTTAATTGAAAATAATAATTTTCAGTCGTATTCTAGTGTAAATGTTAAATAAATCGGAAGAATATCACATAAACATTAAAAAGAATATTTATTTTCCTAAATATTACAATTTAGAAATATAGGGGAATGTTTTAGAATCATTTAAAAAATATATATTTTTGACTGTAATTTCGGATATTTTATACTCACCGTATGTATTACCGAGAAGCAAATCTCGACGCGGGTAAAGGTCGTCCTCCTGATGACGTTGGATACTTATCCAACGTCATCAGGAGGACGACCTTTACCCGCGGAGGTGGAGGTCGGACTGATTAAAGGTGCTGCTTTTTAGGGCGTAAATTGTATGCACTTTGTTGTGGAGTGTTCTCTTCTTCTACAATAGAGGTCGCCAGCGTGCAATATATACTAGTTAGGTCGTCCTCCTGATGACGTTGGATACTTATCCAACGTCATCAGGAGGACGACATTTACCCGCGGAGGTGGAATGTCGGATTCTGATTTAAAGGTGAGATGCTTTTTAGGGCGTTAAAGTGTATAGCCACTTTGTCTGTGGAGTGTTTTTATCTTGTCACATAGAGGTCGACCAGCGCATGCAAATATATACTAGTTAGGTCGCCTCCTGATGACGTTGGATAACTTATCCAACGTCATTCAGGAGGACTAACTTTACCCGCGGAGTGGCAGGTCGGGACTGATTAAAGGTGAGCTTTTTAGGGCGTTAAATGGTATGACCTTTGTTGTGGAGCCAGGGTTTCTTCTCTACAATAGAGGTCGCCAGCGTGCAATATATACTAGTTAGGTCGTCCTCCTGATGACGTTGGATAAGTATCCAACGAAACGTCGAGATTCGCTTGTCGGTAATACATACGGTGCGTATAAAATATCCGAAATTACAGTTAAATATGTCTAACAACCATAATAACAACCTTAACTCTTTAATATATATATATTTTTAATTTTATTTATTTAAACAGTAGAAACATATTTTTTTTTATGATAAATCAAATATATTTTATAACATTTAAAAGACATTATACTCTCCGTAATATGAGCCTTTAGCTCGAGCTTATGAGAGGAGTATTTACAAGCCAAATTAAAGTAAAAAAGCAGAAACCATTTAGAGGTATATACACGTACAATTTTTAAAAAATTGATAATGTGTGGATGTTCTTACGGTGGAATTGGTGAACGTTGAATTGTGTAAAGTGATCACTTAAGCCAGCTAATACAGGTCACAAGCCCCGGGCCACTCTATAAAGACTTCCATGCACGTTTCCCATTCAAATAGCTTCGTCTCTGTGAGACTTATATTCTTCTTCTTATGGTGCCATCTCCTATCGGAGGTCGGCAATTATTCTGGCGATTACGATTTTGTTTACCGCGGCACTTATAACAGTCTCTCAAGTTACGCAGCCATGAGATGCGGCATCTTCCTACGCTCTTTTACCACTTATTTCCCCCTCCATGAAGGAGAAGAATTGGTTTAGACTTTATTTTGGTCCTCTCATAATATGTCCGAGATACTCCAGCTTTCTTATCTCGATAGTTCACAACACTTTTTCCATACGTCGGAAGACTTCATCATTCGTCACTGTATCCACCCAGGAAACTTATAATATGCGTCTATAGATCCACATCTCTATATCCTCAACTTTGCGGATAATTTATTTTAAATAATTTTTTAAGAGACTTGTAGAATTAATTTTTTTAATATTCAGCATCCAGCATGGATTTCTTCTTTTCGCCCCATCCGATCCTACCAATCTCAATCTGATCTGTAATTTCATCTCCAGAGCAAAGTCTCAGTTACTACGCTGCACTGTTTTGTAAAACGTAGATTACGTTTTAAAAATTTACAACAACATTTTATATACAAACGGTACTGACATTTATCTCAATTTAATCTGTGAGATTTATCTAATCGTGCCTCATTGCTCACTTTCAAAAATTGTGAAATAATCTTTCAACATGTCTAACGAATCGTCCTGGGTTTAAATTAATTATTTCGTTAACTAACAGATTTCAGGCTTTTACGTACACTGAAACACGTGACACCTGATATATTACGTACACGTGACAAAGGTCAAATATTTGTGCCTTTTTATATGTCAGATGACGTCATAAAAGCTAAATACAAATTATTTACAGCGGGTCAGTATACAAGCGTTTAAATTATTCATTAAAATACTTATATTTAATGTCAAGTGATAAAACCGGGTGGCTTATGGACTGCCTGGTTAATTAAGGCTATAAAATTCAAATGTTCTTAATGGCTTTGTCTATTGCCAAAATTTGGGGTGAGAAATAACTTCATAATATTATTTCCTTACAGTATGAATTGTCAGAAATTGTCCGAGGGCTGCTGATTAATTTCCGGAAGGGATTTTTGGACAAAATTATCAAAAACCATTTTCGCTGTCTTTTATTATCAGCTGCGGGAAACTTTAAATGAAAAAAAACTCAACTCATTTTGGTCACTGCTGTAAAAGTAATTTACCAATGTAAACTGTATTCAAAGCAAAAATAACGATAATTGACTGAATGCAGTGGAAATACAGTCACTTAGGAGCATTTGCAAAAACTGTGATCTTTCTCACGAATTTAGGTCCGACTTCCCGACAGACCTGATAAGCCAAGTGCCCGTTCTTCTTGTATTAAAAACATCAAATTGATAAATTTTTATAATTAATAGAAATAAACTTAGTTTTCACCACTCTTGTATAAAAAATATCAACATGAAATAAGAAAAAGTGATAATAGTAAATTGAATATTATAAATAACCAAGTCCTTTCTACAAATAGTTATCTTTAAAATTTATTTTCATGTTAAGTAGGTACTTTATTATTATTCTATACTTCGATTTTTAAATTAAATTTTGTTAGTATACAATTGTATCCTGACAAAGGGGCCATGGGCTCTGAAACATGTTGATATTTTCAATACAAGAGTGGTAAAAACTAAGTTTATTTATATTAATAATGTCACCACAGAATTATTTTGCTGTTTTTGAAGAAGTAATACGTTTTTAACTGTGATTGAAGAATATGTTTTTCTTGTGGAGTACGTAGCTGATAAGGGTTTCCTACTAACTTTCATTTTTACTCCCTTTCTTTTAAATCGTGGCGTCTATTTGCTTGTGTGACGAAAAAAAATTGGATCGATTTTTAACCCTTTTCCCGTGATCCAATCGAGCTTAAACTTTGCAAGGAGACTCGTGGCGATGATAAAAATGATCTTTCAAATTTTCGTTAAAAAAATTAATGATTATAGTATAATATTGTATTTTTAGAAATTTTAATGGTTTATAGTATAATATTGTAGAAATTTTAATGGTTTATAGTATAATATTGTATTTTAGGAATTTTAATGTTTTTTTTTTCAAATTGGAATCATTACATTATCATTGATTACTACCAACGGCGGCCTGATGATGTCACGGAATATTTAAAATTTGAATTACTCCGTCGGTATAATAGGTACTTCACAGCAAAATTCGGTTTTTTGGGAAGAAATCAAATAATAATTTATTTCTTTTAGATTTCTGCTTAGTTTTGAATAATTCTACATTACTCAAATCTGATTCAGACAATTTAAATCATTAATATGATATTGCTGATAATTGAATCTATCAAAATCTTTATTAAATTGACTGACAGGTGTTTTTAGAATTTAATCTTCAAAGCATGAAGTGTCTTATCAAAGCTCAAAACATCTGACATTTTAGAAATATATTAAATTCCTGTAAATTTAGTGAAATGTTATATGTTTTAATTTGTCTTTAATTGTAAAGATTTTCATTAGCCAAAAGGAATGTAAGAGGAAATAAAACGAAAATAAAATTCAAATGGAGATAAAGAAATATTTTTAGAGATTTTTGACATAGATATTTTTGTTTCATTTTCAGTCAATTAATTATTTAATTACATGATGGTAAACTTAATTAACAGGAAAATGATACTAAATAAAAGAATCAAGGAATCTTGCAATCGATATTTGAACCACTTTCTGACGAAAAATCGCCCTAAAATTCAGCAGATAAACATGTTTCCGGCGACAATACATTCATCATTTCTTAATTTTATAAAATAATTTTTATTACTTAAGTACAATTTATATTTTAAACTACTGTCACAACAAACATTTTAAACAATTGCGAAAAATTTATTTGTGGCAGTTTTTAAACGATCGTTTCATTTTATTTTCATTTATTTCATTACTTTACCTGTATACATTTGATAAGGTTTAATTTTACTATCATACAAGGGCTACCTGCAATAATCTTGACCTACAACCCTTACCCCGAGGGGTAGCGTGCACTTTGAAATGAATTTTAGCCGTGGGTGGCGTGCTGAGTGGATTTTTAGCGCCACAACCTCACCGCGCTACAACCTCGCCTGGGGGTAAATTCATTACATTCTTTGTAGAGCAACCCTTTCACATTTTGACAGGAATTTACTTTAAATGTATCATGTCCAATCTTTTCATTTGTCTTCATTGTTTTGTCTCTGAGTAATTGAAAATTGTATCTTTTTCAGATTTAAAATACCAGCAGTAGAGCATTACTTTTAAATCGAGATATATATCATAGAGGCCTTATAGAGAAGAAGCTATTTACTCCCTTCATATTAACTCGTGGCGTCTGCTTGCTTGATGAAAAAACTTTGGATCGATTTTTAACCCTTTTCCCGTGATCCAATGGAGCTGAAACTTTGCAAGCAGACTCGTGGCGACGATCAAGAAGACCTATCGAATTTTCGTTAAAAAAATTAATAAATTTTTGGATTTTTCAAATTTTCAATGGTTTTTTCATACAATGTACTAAGTTGTATGATAATATTTTAACGCTTCTGGTAGACATGGAACCTGATTATAGTATAATTTTGGATTTTTGGAATTTTTTTATTACTACTCCTTTTCGTAGCGTCGCTCGACCGAAGCCCAACACGTAGGTTAAGCGCCAAACCAGTTTCCACTGGTAAATGAGAAAGGGAGTATAATAAATACTTGTTTTTTATGGGTTACATTATTTGATAATTCTGTACGTAGTATCTTTTATATATTGAATAAAAAAGTCACCTTGTCATTGTATCCATTGAATAACGCTTATCAGAGCTAAACTAGGGGCAGTGAAATTAAGCCAAGCCTCACAACTGAAGATCTCAGATTATTTGAAGTGTTCCTTTGGGCTACAACCTTCGGAGCGAACTTTTTTATATACCACCGGATCTATCTCTACCTGATTCTCTCTATTAGTAATAATAATAATAATAATAATAAAATAAAAACAAAAATCGCACTTAGTAATAAGTACATTTATAAGATAGAAATATATTTGGTCACACGAGTATTTCCTTATCTTCCCTACGTGACGCCAGTTCCCAACAAACGCAACAATTGCATCTAATATCTCAAGCACCACTTGTGTTGTCGCGGCGGCGATCTGTGAAAATATGTTTGCATTTTTCTCTATTTCTCATCCCTGAGGGGGTGAACCATGATACAGTGACGCGCAAAAATTTTGGGACTGGGAAAATTTTTTTGTCTCCATACGAGTATATTGCATCTTGTCATATATTTGATTGACATGACAACAGTATTGTGATGAAAAATGTTTGAATTAATATTTATGTCAAATAAGAAATTATCATACTGCCTCTAATAGGATATCTAAAATGAAGTTGTCAATTGTAATCAGAATAATATAAAATATTTTTGTAGACCTTTTAAACCAAAAATTTTATTTGTCGATTGAGCAAGATAATCTTGTACTTGATCACCACCATCATATAAATTATTTTATTGTAAGCCATCAAACTGAGTCAGGTTTACAAGATTTTATCTTATTGTGAGTACTTGGAATATTTTTGAGCTTTGGTACATCAAAAATGTTTTCTAAAATAATCAATGAAATTATTTACATATTTATTAATCATTTGGAAAAGACATACATAAAAATCAGATTAACGAAAAAATATTTTAGCTGCTACCAAGATTCAAACCCACGGATCTCCAATCTATCCGGGAATGGTGCATTGTCCAATTTCACCACGACAGCTTGGTAAATAGACGTAAATTTTTCGACCTTATGTGTAGCATCTTTTTAATTGATAAACACACATATTATTCCAAAATTATTTGATTAAATTATGTTTGATAAATAAATCTAACTTAAACTAAAAACGTAGTATAACAAAAACCCTTTTGAGGGTATATTTTCATTATTTTGCGTTGTCATAATAATCAACACTTGACTGCTATTTTACAAAATTTTACACTTAATCTATTTTGACGATATGTATATTTAATATGAACATAAATATTATTTTAAGCATTATGAACAAATAAGTTTGTTTCGCACACAGCTAATAATTTCATCGTCAAAGTATCCAAATATTAAATAAATGTTTTTATTTCCGATATAATTATATAAATATTTACATTTCACACACATCTTGACATGCGTACATTAATAAGTAGGTCACGTCTATTTTATGTTGGGATAATAATTACCAATAACAATAATATTTTATCCTGAACATAATGTTGTAAAAATGAAATGTCGTTTTTAATTTAAAATATTCAATATTCTTAGTATTTTAAATTAAGCATAGAAAATAGGTGTTACTTGCTGGTGACCTAGAATATGGCTTGAACCACCAACTACTGCTTATTACGCGAGAATCATAACCAATACACCAACACGCTACTCAGTGGTGGTAATCAATATATATATATATATATATATATAAAAAGAAACCCGTGTTTCCCTATCCGCCAAGTTTTCTCCACAACCAGCCACAACTACCCAACGATGGTTATATGGTGGTGGATAGCCCTTGGTGTCACATCGAAAATATGCGAGTGTGGTGGGGGTGGCTGTGCGTAGGTGGGAGTGGGTGACGAAAATGTGCTTTCTAGCACATTGTTTTGTTATGGGAAGGCCGTGTTTCCCTATCCGCCAAGTTTTCTCCACAACCAGCCACAACTACCCAACGATGGTTATGGTGGTGGATAGCCCTTGGTGTCACATCGAAAATATGCGAGTGTGGTGGAGGTGGCTGTGCGTAGGTGGGAGTGGGTGACGAAAATGTGCTTTCTAGCACATTGTTTTGTTATGGGAAGGCCGCAAATGCTTCAGATTGTTTCGGTGAGTCGGTGAGTCTTCACTGTGTCGGTGAGTCCAGAAGGTTCCGGAAAAACCTGCTGTAGACAGTTCTGGAAGGAGAAGGTTCTAGAAAATTCCCAAAAGTTCTATAAGGTTCTAAACTGAGTGGCGAAATGTGTCGGTGTGTCCAGAAGGTTCCTGTACTTCGATAAATTTCTTGAAAGTTCTGGAAGGAGAATGTTCTAGAAGGTTCGCGGAAGTTCTATGACGATCCAAACAGTGTACTCAAAATCTACGCGTGCAAAGCCGCGCGGGCACAGCTAGTAGTAGATAATTTGTAAAGCTCCATTTTCGTAACAAACTTCACCGCGCGTGGCTGTAGGTAGAAATGATTACGATTTGAGCCTTTGATTCTTAAAACCGCCTATAATGCAATGTGGTTAGTTTAGGTTAAGTTAGTGTAATATCTCTGCTTTGGATGATATTGTATTGCCTCAAATTAAGCTTGGGATAAAGTGTAGAGACTTTATTTATAGTTCAAAGTGAGGAACAAACGTATATCTCACGGGCGCAAAGCAAAAGAGAGCGCGTTCCTAAAATGGCGGCTTTTATACGCTGCGCTCCACAGGGATACCATAGTTAGGTTAGGTTAGTTTTAATATGAATAAATAATGAAATAAAACAATCAACTTTGTTTTTTTCCACTTATATTTAAGCCACTTGTTTCACTACATGTTTCGGAAACGTCCGTTTCCTTCATTAGGTGAATTAAGACTGAGGTATGTAGGAATGGTTGTCTGGTGTGTGTGTTGTGGATTCGGTAGAAGTGGAGGGGGTATCTAAGTGGTAAACAATAGCACTCAATAACGGCTACAAAATAGATACAATACAAAAAAAAAATTTTAAATAAAAAAATCCAAAGAAACATAATAAAAAAATATATATACAACTCTTTTACCAAAGACACACACAATAATTGGCGAAAAATACTTTATATAGATACAATATCATACGATATTACCAGAAAACTACCAAATAATATAAAACCAGCTTTTTACACGGACAATACAATCGAAAAACAATTGAAAAATAGTAAATCTAAAAATCCTAACAAATTACATTGTAGTGGTATTTATAAACTAGAATGTGGAGATTGTGAGATGTCATATATAGGAAGGACAGGCAGATCAATTGAAAAAAGATTCAAAGAACATAAAAGGTGCCTCACAAATCACAATTTTTCAGAATACGCCAATCACATTATAGAAAATAACCACACTTTCAGCAATACAAAAATACACATCCTACATAAACAGACATACGGCCTTAAACAAAATAATTTAGAAACACTTGAAATTCATAAAAACATAAACACAACAAATAACATAATCAATAATCAAATACAACCCTTCACATCACCCCTTCTTACAATGTTCCCGATCTCCCACCACTTAGATACCCCCTCCACTTCTACCGAATCCACAACACACACACCAGACAACCATTCCTACATACCTCAGTCTTAATTCACCTGATGAAGGAAACGGACGTTTCCGAAACATGTAGTGAAACAAGTGGCTTAAATATAAGTGGAAAAAAACAAAGTTGATTGTTTTATTTCATTATTTATTCATAATGGATTTCCACAAGGTAAACGCCGTAACATTCAATTACTTAGTTTTAATATATTTGATTTGATTTTGTATAAATAAAATAAATACATAACATTGAAATGGGATAATTTTATTTTTACCATAGCATTTTGCAGTTTAAATACATGTGAAAAAAATGGGGTAAGTTACTCATTTTTCCTCTATCAACCCTTAACATTAAACCATCACTTCTTTTCGTTTCTGTAACATAATATCTTATATACAGGTTATTTACCTATCAGGGTTTATACAATAACATAAATTTAACTCAGGTAAGTACAATCCAGCCAATTATTTTTGAGTGCTTGAGTCCCCAAACTTTTACACATCACTGTACATACATGCACACATGTGTACGTGGGTAGGAGTGTACCTAGCTCAGGGGAGAGCGGTGGCATGCGCGCTCAAGAGTGTTTATGCAAGTTTGGTGCTGTTGGGTGTCCACTTGTCATAGGAGTCGGCACACAAAGGGGAGCGTGGGAGCCGTGAGGTATTTGCTTTTCACCACACACATACACACGTATATATAGGATGTCTCAACAAGAGCGTAAGATAAAAACTTTTTAAGCCATCATTTTTAATTTTACTTTAATGTACATTACCGTGTGAGTTTAAAATTTAGGTAGAAATTTGGAAATTTTTTACAATGATGTGACAATTTTTTTATTAGTAAATTAAGGTACTTCAAAACTATTATTGTATTGAAATTTTTTGAAATAAAAACAAAATTTTTACAATACTCCCTTTCTCATTTTCGGGTGTCGTGTCTACCATATGCGTCGGAATCTCCATACAACTTGTATGAAAAAACCATTAAAAATTTGAAAAATCCAAAATTATGCTATAATAATTAGTATTTTTTTACGAAAATTTGATAGATCTTTTTGATCGTCGCCACGAGTCTGTTGCAAAGTTTCAGCTCGATTGGATCACGGGAAAAGGGTTAAAAATCTATCCAAAGTTTTTTCGATGGCAATTAAGCAAGCAGAAGCCACGAGTTAATATAAAGGAATTTAAAAAATGAGCCACATTATTTTGGAAGAGCTCCTCCGCCATGACTGAAATACGATATTCCCGGGTGCACGATTGTCCGAGACAATAAAGAATTCTTATTTAGAAATAAAATATCTTTTCACGCTTCTAGGATAGTGTGACGCCTTAATTAAATAAACACCAACTAATGAATATATGTATATTGTAGATGTCTCATAGAGATGAAATTATATTTTTTTATGGGAAAGAAACTACGGAAGTCTTTGGATGGTCGTAGGTCTTACGACCAATCGTACGGCTTGCTTAAGTGATCACTTTACACAATGTAACGTTAGCCATTTACACCCTTGATAGAATACCACATCTAACAAATTTTTGGAAGTTGTTTATAAATATTTAAATTTTACAACCCGATTCATGTGTGTGTTGTAATTATCATTTTAGCGCCACCAGCGTCCAGAGCCTTTTCATTTTATTAATCAAATGCAGATGTCAATAATGAGGTTATCTATATATTTTTTTTTAATTTTTGAAGCAATATCCTTTATATGTGTAATGAGATTCTCCCGAATTATTAACATTACACTAGAATACGCCTGAAATATTAGTTCAATTTTTAATTCCTTTTTTTTAAATTCAGAATAATTTGAATTTATTCTTTGAAAAATTTGAACAAATTCAAAATATTCTAAATACCAACTAGTTTCGGCTCAAAGCTGAGCTTTCATCTGATGAAAGATAATCTCTGAGACGAAGCTAGTTGGTATTTATTCAATAAAGTGGTGTCAGTGTCATTTTATTTTAAATATATTATGTCTCACCACAATGCGCTTGCTTCGTGTGAAAGCCTTATTTTAATAAAATTTATACTACATGCTCTATACTACATACATAAAGGTGTTATTAATTAATAATTATTAATAACATCTGATAATGAGAGCTACTGCTCTTCTCGAAATTATACTACTGAAAAAATAGTTCTTAGTGTGTGATGTACATGTTTCACCACAAATAAACTACTACATCAGTAAATTATATTAAATATTTTAAGCATCACTTATTCGACAAGTTAATTAACAAAGAATGTTTGAACATAATTAACTGTCAAACAATCACGAAGTTTCCACGCAGGAGTAGAAAGAGACGATAGTGTGCCACATCACAGCACACTACTTTTGCTTCGACCACATTGTTACATCTTCTCATGTACGCTTTAAGATTATTGAAGCTTTTAACAGGGGTATATTCTAATATTTTGGTTATCTGATCACACCAGGTATTTCACGGATGCCCTCTATTCCTGCTGTCTTCTTTTTTTCTTTACCAATTTCTTCTCCTCATGCGTTCTACATAATCAAACCTTTTCAGCGATCCTTTCTCAATACTATTTCTATTATATGTTATAACAGCGTTATATCCACTTCTATTTTGTAACTCCCTTCTCCTCCTCATGCATTCCACATAATCAAACCTTTTCAGTGATCCTTTCTCAATACTATTTCTATTTACTATGCTATAACAGCATTATATCCACTTCTATTTTGTTACTCCCTTCTCCTCCTCATGCGTTCCACATAATCAAACTTTTTCAGTGATCCTTTCTCAATACTATTTATATTTACTATGCTATAACAGCATTATATCCACTTCTATTTTGTTACTCTCTTTATATTAACTCGTGGCGTGTGCTTGCTTGCTTGCCGGCTTGCCGTCGAAAAAACTTTGGATCGATTTATAACCCTTTTCCCGTGATCCAATCGAGCTGAAACATTTCAAGCAGACTCATGGCGACGATCAAGAAGATCTATCAAATTTTCGTTAAAAAAAATAATAATTTTAGTATAATTTTGGATTTTTCAAATTTTTTTCGTACAAGTTGTATGGTTATTTCAACGCATATGGTAGACGCGAAACCCGAAAATGAGAAAGGGAGTATTGCAAAAACTTGGTTTTTATGGGTTACTTTTTTCATTATTCACTCTATTGAGCACAGATTTTGCACGCATGCGCCCAGAAAACCGTATTTCCACCGCATTCAGTGTACTTTTATTCCGTTTTTTGCCAATTCTAGTAATCTTCACTCCCATACATTACAGTTGGCACCTTGATTCGTATGAGAGATTCCTATTGACCATAAAAGCGTTCAGAATACCAATAACATCCCTCTCTAAACATACTTCCCTAATTCACAAACATATTCACATGTTCCAAGCATTCACTTTTTATCACACTTCACTTTTTCATCTTTCATCATTCATCAGAATTACGTGTCGGTACATGTTCTAACATCAATGTCCTAATATCAATAGTAATGGAGATAGGCGACTTCAAAGTTTGAATTTTTTTCCGACTTATCTTCTAGAATTTTTTTAAAACAAGTCAAATTAAATAAATAAAATCTTGCAAAAATTCAAACAGGAAGTTATCTAATAGGTTTTAACCAAGCTTGTGGATTAGATCCTTTTTTACTCCCTTTATATTAACTCGTGGCGTCTGCTTGCTTGCCGGCTTGCCGTAAAAAAAAACTTTGGATCGATTTTTGACCCTTTTCCCGTGATACAATCGAGCTGAAACTTGGCAAGTAGACTCGTGGCGACGATCAAAAAGATCTATCAAATTTTCGTTAAAAAATTAATAATTATAGTATAATTTCGCATTTTTAAAAATTTTATCGGTTTTTTCAAATTGGAATCATTAGAAAAGTTTGATTTCTAGCAACGGCGGCCCGATAACGTCGCGGCATATTTTCTTAATTTGAATTACTCCGTCGGTATACATAATAGGTACGTCACTACGAATGTCGGAAATCTTAATTGAATGACAAATATTTTTAGAATTTAATCTTCAAAGCATGAAATTTTAGAAATATATTCAATTACTGTAAGTACTAAACTTATGTTATGTTTTATGTTTTAATTCGTCTTTAATTGTTGTTATATTTTACAAAGAAAGGGAGTATAATAAAAACTTGGTTTTTATGGGTTACTTTTTCAGAAGTGCATCGAAAATTCGTTCATTATTACTTTCCCAACATTCGGTTAGCAAATATTGTTGGTTATAAATGGTTTATGTCGCTAATAGCAATGTCTCTGCATGACACCTGCGAAATTTTCACCGCCGTCAAAATGACAAAACGAAAATGGTGCACAATTCAAATCCTGCGCCCTTTCTGGTACACCCTATACACACACAGAGGGGATGTGAAACTATTTGCTACGGGGATGAGAAAATACACAGCTTTGGTAGAAATATCTATGGAGCTGTGAGAGAACAGACGGGACTAACACCTTTCACGTATTATATTTTTGATTTATTCATGTCCAGTTCGATTTTATAAAAAAATACATTATTGAAGTTATACTTCTTTAGGCTCGTTTTAAGGCGTAATTTTAGTTATGCGGCGAAATCACACCAAGAAAAACAAGACTCAAAAAAAGGAAATAGCAGAAAGGGAGATAAAAAAGTTAAGAATTACATAAAATAAAGGATGATTAGTTTAAGTGAGCGTTTCCATAAATTTCCATAAAATTTATTTTCTATCGTAACTAAGGAATTTATTATTACATAATATGTGGGGTATAAAAGCAAAGGCAGCAATACCCAAAAAAATAAAAAAATATTTTGAGTGTTGCTGCCTTTGCTTTTAAATATTTTCTAGTAATTATAAAAAATTGAATGCAGTCTTAGGGGATAACTAATTTATAATGTACTGAATTCGAAATTTTACAGGAAACACATTTTGGAACGGCTAGATACTTAAAATCTAAAATTCAGTATATTTTAAATTAGTCATCCTTGGTGAAAGCATTAAAAAAAAAAAATTATTTTTGTTTACATATTACTGCCTTAGCTTTTATACTCCACATATCATAAAGTTACATCGGCTATCACAAACTCTCTAATGTGCAGTTGTCTGGTCACCGAAATGCTGAAATGGGCTGAGAGGTTCATAAAGTTGGACAAAATTAAACATGTTAATAGGTACCCTTTGCTTTATTAGGGTGGCCCTTAAATCTCAAGGAATAAAACCTTCCAACGGCGCGGGCATGTGATGCGAAGGAAGGAAGACCACGTACTATATAAAACAAAGACAAACAAATGAAAGAATGAAATAAAGATCAAGATTGATCTAAAAGATAGAAAGGTGATCAAAAATACGACCTGCCGTATGATAAAAAATATGACGAATAAGCAATAAACAGACAAAAGCGAAAAAAATGTAATCACTTAAAATTTCGCACAGTCGCACTCTAGGACTCTGAGGTGGATAAATTCACCCTACCCACTCTCCAGATATCTCACAATCCCTCCGACAGGACAAAATCTAGCATACATAATTACCTTTATACCGAAAAATAAAGGCAAATAATCTCGCGTAACCAGATATTTTAATGAAAATTAGGCGGATTTGTGTGTCTAGGTGTTTTGGGAGAAACTGTTCACCCGTCCAAAGGCATCTTCTCGTGTTGGTATTTGACGTATATTGTATGAGTGGTGCGTGGTATATGTGAGATAATTCAGCAGAGGCAGGATACGGGGCGTAAATTATACTCATGATTAACGTGGTATTTTTTGGCAACAATTTACAAATGGCGAAAGGAATGTACCTATCGGCATCCGGGGCTTTGTTAGCCGCTTCAAGCCCCTGATATCGCTCGAGCGCTGCTAGAGTCGCGATGGCTCTGGATAATACTAAAGGTAATTACGCCTACATACGTCTACGTCTTATTTTAAACAAAAAAGTAAAACAATACGACATTTTTTTAAGAAACGTCCTGGAAATAAAATTTCTTCTATTAAAGATAAAAAAAATTCCCAGCGTTATTTTATTTGACGTATAATCAACATTTTTAATTATATTATTCTTAAATAATATTATTGTAAAAAAAAGATTCATTGGTCTGAACATATCCGAAACGGAGGTGTTGAGCAGGGTGGGCGAAAAGAGGCGGCTCTTTAACAGAATCGCCCAACAGCGAGCAATTTGGATAGGCCATAATATAAGGTATCCGGGCCTGCTTTTAACCATCGTCGAGGGAAATGTTGAAGGCAACAATCGTAGAGGCCGCCCGAGATTAAGCTACGTAGACTAGATTATCGGAGATGTGCGCTGTAGCAAGAGATGAAGAGGCTGGCAGGTGACAGAGAGGAGTGGAGAGGGCGAGTGCTTGTTGCAGACCAATCCTAAGGTTGCGACCCAAAAAAAAAAATCATACGCATGTGCGTCACATTATACTACACCACAGAAAGGGCAGAAAATTGCTGAGTCATTTTGCTATCTAAACGAAACTACATCAAAAGGGAATGCCGGGAGGGTTTGTTCGATTAAAAAATGGTGATATCAGTTGTCCGATATTCGTTTCATCACGTTGACACAAAAATCGATTTTGCGGAATATGTTTTCTTCTTATGTGGCAACACCGAATGTCTGTATCGAAATTTTCCATTGCACCCTCAAAAAATACCTATATTCAGACATTCTCTCCTCTTGACTTGAAAATTGTCATCTTTCGTCTCGTATTAATTATGCATGTATATATGTAGATGTTCTCGTTTCGTCACCGCCGGACAGCTGGAATTACCTGTGAATATCGTGTGTTGGATCCAACCAGGTAGTTTTAAGTGTCTGGTGAAGTGACAGCTGGAAGAAGCACCAGAGATAATAAGGTTAGTCAAAACGTTCACTTCCATCTCGCAAATTACAGTCCATTCTCATCTCGTCCCTCTTAACCTTTTCTATTTTCCTAGTCCTATTTCCCTCTATGTATTTTCCATTCCTTTTTTCCTAGTTCTATTTCCCTCTACATTTTTTCTATTTTTCAGATTAAAACCAGTGTTAATCTTCAAAAATGGTGATATCAGTGTTAATCTTTAAAAATGGTGATATCAGTGTTAATCTTCTAAAATATGATACCATTGTTAATCTTCGGAGATACCGGGAGAGTGTTAATCATAGGATTTTAATGAACAGAGCCTTCTGGGGCTGTGGAAGAGGACGAAAGTTGCTCAGCTCGAACACTAGACACTCTTCGCTCACGGAATTGACCGTCTTCCACGTAAATGGGAAGATGTAATTGACGTCGATGGTGAATACGCCCTCGAATACTCATTTTGCATGATATTCTATGAGGTCGTTTTCGTGTTCGGTTTTATTCCAATATAATGTACAATAAAGTTCATTAAACGTAGGACAACTATGCTTCAATCTAATACATATAGAAAGATCTCAATTGAGTTGGCTCGGAAACATCTTGTGAGAAGAGTGCCGAAAAAGGAAACATGAAAGGGAAGAAGGTTGATGTGTCGCCTTGGATTAAGTTGGGATAAAGGTCCTTGACTGGTAAGTTAGCACCGAAACGGCGCAAGACACGGGAAGATAAAAGCACCTTGTCTAGTCTCTAATCCCAGTACTCACCTAGGATAAGAGAAAATGATTACAGCATTTAGTAGAAAATCGTAGAATATATTTGTTCGATCTTTAAGACCAGGACTACATGTCCTTACATACAATCCGCCTTCTCCCGCACCTTTCCATAGTACACGCTTTACTAAAGTCTTGTACTATGGCTTTGATATAACATTGCTTGATTTGGGAAAATTTGAATTTCAACTGCTTAACCTTTGAGGATCTTACGTGACCGTAAAAATCAGATAAAGAACAGAGTGAACCAGAAGAACACAGGAAGACGTAGCGCCCTTCTGTTAAGGGAGAAACCAGTCTATGTTCCTGGACCCGGAGGAAAACAAGGAGAGAGCGTGATTCCTTTCATTGCCCATTGACCTCTCCATAAACCTGCAACAAATCCATTTCCCAAGAAATTCTCCATTCTACAATCAGTATTCAAACAATATTTTTTAAAAGCTTGCAATATTTTAATACAGAAAAAAAAATCGACACCAAATATACTCGATTTGTAAGGATACCCTTTCAAGTGTTTCCACACATTGGGGCCTCGGAACAAAAACAGATAAATACGTAATATCGAAAATTTGAGGGTTAACAAAAGGGAAAAAAACGCCACATGGGTGGAGTTCGTTCGTGGAGCAAGGGAATAACTTGAATAAATTGTCGCTTCTGCTGTGTTATTATTAAAAATATGTCGCAAAAAAATGAATTCAACTGGGTTGTTAAAATAAATGAATTCAACTGGGTTGTTAAAATGTTCGATGGAAATCAGAACACGATTTAAATTGTAAGTGGGAACATTGATGTAGATAGGCAATAATCAATTGACCAAACATCCTATAACAGGAAGCATATTTAATAATAAAATATAATTATAGCGCAGTGGGTATGACACTGGCTTCCCACCGAGGGTTCCGGGTTCGATTCCCGGTGAGGTCACAATTTAATCTATGTGATTTACTCAAGCCTGGGTGTTTTGTGATGTATTTCGCTTCTGTAATAGGGCCTCCTGGCCTGTTGATAAAAATAAATAAATAATAGATTATATATATATATGATATATACTATTATATTATATATATATATATATATATATAATTATGAATATGTATACAGGAAACATATTCAAGAATTTATTATTAAATATGCATACAAGAAACATATTCAATCATTTATTATTAAATATGCATACAGCAAGCATATTCAATAATTTATTATTAAATATACGTACAGGAAGCATATTCAATAATTTATTATTAAATATGCACACAGGAAGCATATTTGATAATTTATTATAAAATACGTAGAATAATTTATTATCTCTTACGGTCAAACCATAAATCAATTCAGCAACTGTCCGCGAGTCCTCATGAAGAACAATCTCCACACCTCGTTAACAGCAGGGGGTGGTAATCTTTCATGAGAACAATCCTACCCTTATGTCACCCAATGATGCGGCAAAAAATAGAGGAATCAAGTTGAGAAATTTAGACGGATGATATCAGTAGTCCCGGCAATAGAGCGATTTTTTCAGTGCTTCGCTTAAGGGGGGGTAAGGCTTTTAACTTTTTTTTGCATTTTATTTTTAATTTTTTAAATGAATGTATAACATCGCAAGAATATTGTGTCAAAATTTCAAGTCTATCGGAGCAAAATTGACGAAATTATGAACATTTGAGCGATACTCAGACTGATTTTCTATACCTGCTCGGGCAGCTGAGAGACGCGCTCACCTGAGGACTACCGGACGTGCTATTTGCATTGGAAGAGTTTTGTGTAGACAAGGACAAAAATATGCTGATGATGAAAGCTCTTTGCTGTGTGAACATGGCATCGACGATCATGTGTAAGTATAAAATAAGTGTTGAGTTTTATTTTGAATTTTACAGTGTGCAAAACTTTAAAGCGTTTTCCCCACATCACACGTTTTCAAAGTCGGTGTCCATCATAACTTCAAAACTACTGCACCGATCCTTTTGAAATATTGAACACTATTTCTGTACATAATTTACAAGGGAACGCTGGAGACTTTTTTTCAAATTTGTTATTAATTTTTATTTTTCATTAACAAATTAGTTGATATTTTTCGCAAAAAATCGCGTTTTTCCCTTCAAAGTGTTCCAAAAACTTGAAAAATTGAAAATTCAAAAAACCCTCCCAGCGTTACCTGGGAAAATCTATTATCTAACGAATGAACTTTGATTTTTTGGTTTCAGATGATCTAGCACCAAGTTATGATGGACACCGCAATTCTCCTTTTTTCCGAGACATGTCCGAATAATTGCTGCCATTGCCGTATTTTTTAATATTTCGTCTTGAAAATTTTACACAATATTCTTCATTTAATGTGTCATTGGATTAAATAAAGAGATTTTAACTGTGTCGTCACGAAATTTCACAAACACATGCCTTTTTTTGTAAGAATTAACCTTACCCCCCCCTTAAAGTTTTATTATATTACAATTTGTTTAAATAAATAATTTATAACCGTGAATATTTTTCAAAAAACAGTAAGTTCTTTTTTGCCACCGTGTAGCTACTGTTATTCAAAACTCATATTTGCTACACTCACATAGCGCTCCCTTGAGATTTGAGTAAATCATTTGTTGAAACAACCTCCCAGAACCAACTCTACCATATTGCTTTTTGTTACTTGAACCGAATATTGCTCGCGCTGGGTGTGGAGGCCTTAGGGATATAATGGACCAAGTTTATCAGCGTTTATTGTGACCGACACATGACTTTCTGCACAACTTTTATGTAGAATTTAGAATATACATATGTGGAAGGTTTCAATTCTGAACGTACGTACTCATAAATACAACTTTCAAAAATGTAATGTGTGGATATTTAGAGTATCAAAATTTAAAGTGTCCTAATTATTGTTAATTTCCCTTTTAAATATGTTTTGATTTTATCTTTATTATTATGTATTTTTTTGGTTTATTTTATTTTCTTACCTTATTTATCTGGTATATTGGTTTAATTATCTTTATTTTACTCTATTATTAATTTGTTAAAGGTTTATAATTATTACTGTTTGCTTGTTTACTAATCATCGTTTATATATTAGGTCCTTACATATGAAATTGGCGTTTAGTATGGGAGGAACATAAAGCCGATTTTTTTTTATTATAATATATTTATTTAATCAAAGTATGTACCATTGCTATCTATGCACTTTTGCCATCTCATAGGTAGTTCATCGATCCCTTTACTAAAAAAACCTTTCGGACGGGAATCAATAAAATCTTTGAAGGCGGTTTGGACTGCCCCATCGGAGTTGAATTTTTTCCTTTGGAGGAAGTTATCCAAATTTCGAAAAAAATGATAATCTGTTGGGGAAAGGTCCGGAGAGTACGGTGGATGTCTTAGACATTCCAATTGAAGCTCCTCTAATTTGGTAGCCGTCTGTTGTGCAGTGTGTGGTCTAGCGTTATCATGAAGCAGCAGTGGCCTAGAGCGATTAACCAGCCTCGGTTGTTTAGCAGCAAGCTTTTCCATCATGGTTTGCAGTTGCTGACAATAGACATCTGCCGTAATCGTCTGGCCAGATTTAAGAAAGCTGTAGTGAACGACACCAGCACTAGTCCACCAAACGCTCACAAGTAACTCGCGTTTGTTGATTTGCTTCACTCAATTCGTGAGGTACCCACCTTTCAAGCTTTTTCACCTTACCAATTGCTTCAAGTGGATTAAAACAGTTTTATCACTAACACCGCAGCCTGCAGCTAACTCGGATGTGGTTTGCGATGGATCCGCTTCCACAATAGCCTTCAATTCTTCATTATCAACTTTGGTCTCCGGCCGTACACGGGGCTTGTTCTGCAGGTCGAAATTTCCAGAACGAAAACGTTGGAACCAAAAACGCACTGTGTTTTCTTTTGCGGCACCGTCGCCATACACATCATTAATCCTTCGAGCCGTTTCTGCAGCACTGGTGCCACGGTGGAATTCGTACTCGTAAATAACGCGATATCTCAAGTTTTTCATTTTGTAAACTGAGTGACGCAAAGAAAAAAACAATTGAGGAAAAAACAAATGAATTATAATTTTCAAAACACAAATACATGAGTAAATAGCAGTATAAATTTGGATTTGGAATTCCTAACCAAAGAGAATATATTTGAGATCAAATTTGCCAGTACGGCAAAACGCCAATTTCATATGTAAGGACCTAATATATTGTTCATTTATCTTAAATATATTTTATTTTTGTTATTATTTTTTAATTATTAACTCTAAAACGTGTTTAATGTTAGGTATATAAAAATCTTTTTAATTTTCTTGTACTGCAAAAGCACACCAGGGCACTTAAACTAGCCAAGACTACTCCTGTGGACACCCAATAAATTTTTTCCCTTATATAAATTGCTAAGTCTCTGTAAGACTCCTATTATTAATCTTCATTAATGATTATCCAGACAAGAAATATAAAAATCGGCACCCAGAGCTCTGCGGTGGACAACATGGGATATGAATAAAGGAAGAGCCGTGCCTCAGAAAAGGTGTTATAATCCCCGTTAAAAAAAGAAGAAAAGACTGGAAAACATTAGAAGAGGCCTAGAACCAGCAGTAAAGAGACGGATGAGGAATAATAATAATAATAATAATAATTATCCACTTGTGGACCAAATCTATCAATTGTACTTTTCGAAAATATTAATATAATATATTGTATTTAGCTTTAGTCCTCGTTTCACGTGCACCAGTTTTGATCTGTTAACTTCTTTTTACTTTAAGGGTATCAATTTCTCTTTAGGATAATTCTCGTCGTATACGATATCCCATTACGTATAATTGTACTTGAATACTTTTCACCATGAGCCTCCACACGTGGGTGGGTAAACGTAATTTTGTAATGTGAAAACAGAATGTACTCCTTTTGTATCGCGCCCTTTCGCCTTTATATTCAGCTGGGAAATAATCCTGACTTGCAAATTGATACGAGCTCCATAATAAAGTGGAGAAATTGTGTTGATGTAGAAAGGAAAAGACACTCCAGCCGGCAGAGATGCCAGGCTCGGGGCGAGCATCTGGTGGGGGAAAGTAAGCAAGGATGGAAGAGGAATTCGCGTTTAGTTGTCACTGCAACAAGATCGATAAGTTTACAGTCTCATCTTCAACGTGGGAATTATCCGCCTAGGTTTCAGTGTGCACGATAGAGAAACAAGGAGATGAAAAGAGATAGAGAGAAAATGTAAATACTTGCGAGTGATTAAATAAGAGACAGATTGACATACGGAAGTGTGTGGGAAAGAAATAACGAGAGAAACACATAGAGCTCAGCTTGTTGGTGTAGTGTTATGACGCTTGCCTAATGATCTAGTTGTCGGTGGTTCGACCAGCAAGTTAGTCCTATTTATCTACAGAATACAAGCGTTTAGCCTAATTTAAAAATAGTAATAATATTGATGCGTGTTCGCAACTTTATTTTTATCAAATAACTAGCTGTAACCCGTAAAAAATTACGGTACTCTTACATGTCGGTTCTGAAGGTATAAGTATTTAATTATTTATATTAAAAAGAAAATAAAGAATAATAATATAAAGAAAAAAAATACGTAACAAAAATGAAATAAATTGAAAAAATGAAAAAAAAAAACTTACGAAAAAAATATTTTTTACTATATAGATGTTACATGAATTCTTGGGGACAGACGTGCGAATGGACAGACAACAAAATAATTATAATTGGGATATATGACAATGATAATGATGATTTCTGAGCGAATAACAATGGATACAAAAAATCGGGAGACACTGCCCACACTCCGCCCCACATGTATTATGGATAAGATCTTACGAAGATAGTCTACATCGTATAAAATGATCAAATTGAGATACAATAAATAGTGTCAACTTTAAACCGCTAACAGAATACAATGCAGAACAAAACAAAAGACAGAATACAGAACAGAATAAAATATGTATCAAAAACCAGTGTATGTGAAATAATACAAAACCGTTGGTTACTTGGATACATTACTAATAATATTTCAAATAAACTGTTCAGATGCGACTTAATACTGCGGTGAATTTCTTGAAGTAAAGCACGTTTGCTTGATGGTAAAACGGCCCAAGCGATCGCATGTTAAAACTAATCTTCGTCTGACAACTCGAGAACTAATATTCTGCCCCCCCGCGTTAGGAGAACTATGTTTAACTGGTTGGGTCTTCCCTAACATATTGTGCAAAACACCCCCGTATACGTCAGACTAATTATTAATTTCACCCTCTTCTCCATTTTATGTGAATTAATCATTTATTCGGTATGTCATATAGCAAGGTTCCTCCTATTTATTTAGCATCGCAATTTTTAATATAATAGTCAAATCTATAATAAAAGAGGATACTAGTTTATACCAGGATATTATATTTTCTTCATTATTACATTGCATTATCTTGACAGATCTGCAAAAACCTGGGGCTGAAAGTAAATTAATAAAAAACCAAATACTTGGCTATTGGACGCACCCAACAAACCCGAATAATTTCATATGGAAGCCAAAACTTTGAAACGGTACAAAAATTAATGTATTTTGAATTCAAATAGATAAAAATAACACTTCAGATAAAATCCAGAAGGTCATGTAGAGTAGCCCAAAGAGACAAAATAAAAAGTTCATACACTCGTGGAAGCCTGGGCATCATAGAAATCAAAAGCAAGATGAAAAAATGGTATTATCACGTTGGACGCAGAGTACCTAATCACGTTGTTAACCAGGAAATATCCATGGATCTTTCCCGAACTATATCCAGAGGAAGACCTAAAAATTAATGGATGGTGCAGAGATGGTCAAATACAGAAGCGGATTAGGTGACGTTATCCAGGACAGAAGAATATACAGTCTAAGAACGAGGAGAGCTGATCGACGATGACAGTGAGTTGGAATGAAGCCAGGGAAAAGAAGAAGAAGGTAAAATCCGGACTTCTGTTCAGAAACACTAAAACATTTGTTTACAAAACTTTTATCAAATCAGCGCTCACATATGCACCTAATATGTTGCTACTGATTAAGTGGAATAAGCGTGCAATGGATGTTTTTGAAAGTAAAATTTTGAGGCATATATTTTGATCGGCTCTAGATAAAGGACGTTAGCGTAGCTTAGATGTACATCAATGAGCTCTTTATTTTATTTGGGGAGCTAAGTCTCACAAAATTTATAAAATTGGGAAGTCGTTGGGAGAGACTGAACAATAAAAGAAAGAACAATGAAAGAACTAAAATGGAGTGAAAGTGTATAATAGACATGTCTGCCAAGGAGATCCAGAACTGGATACAGTTGGCGCAAGTCTAAGATCAGTGAAGGAAAAAAACAGTTGATAAGGTCAAGACCTACCAGTGGCTGTAGAGTTGACGATAATTTTGATAATTATTTTCTTTTCTTAAATTCAACAAAATGTTAATTTTCAAAATATTTTAAAATTTCAAATAAAAAAATTTCAAAAAAAATCACGGGAAATAATAATAAATATTTGCCTTGCGTGACCGCGCTGCATATGCCGCGCGCTAATTTTGTGTCACACTCTAATTAACTAATGTTTTAATTCCAGCAATTTACGAACTTCACGACAGACAGACAACGAAATTATTATGTTTGATCTCTCTCAATCTAGGACCAAAAGGGTTTCAACAGAAAAACAAAAATATCGTTCTATAACATTTTGAGGTCAGTAATGCTCTATCAGGCAGCCTTTTATTTGGGTATTGGAAAAAAATATAGTATTTTTTACGGTTAGGCAATTAATTATAGGCAAGGTAACCTTTTTTTCAAGATTTTATACTAAAAAAATATATTGCTTTTTTATGCAAGGTCTTAACATAGCTTAAAAAAGTTTTATATAAAATTTCAAGCTTAAAAATAAGCTACGTGAATCGGAAATAAGTACATATATTTCGCCAAAAAATTGATATTCAAATTTTTGTTTTCTTTCACTTCGATCTCATTTTTCGCCAAAATGGATCCTGATTTTTTTTTAATATAATCATGTGAAATATTCTGACACACACACTTGAAAATACAGGAATCAGGCAAAATTTCCCAATGGACAGAACAAATTTTTTTTGTAAAACAGTGTTATTACAAAAATGCAAATCACATCGCTAATAGAAGTCATCGCCCCAATTTTGTGGCTATAAAGTCTTCCCGACGAGCATAAATCGTTTATAAATAATTGTCCGGAAAGATTTAGGGCAAACTCCAGCCCCGAGTTCATCCCTCTAATGAAGTTTCAGAATATAAACTACCCCGGGGGAGGTCTCGAATGTTACCCCTAATAATGCTAAAATTTCTCACTAGATTTATGACATTTTTCAACAAAGGTTTCGGTGGCACAGTTAAAGAGTTGTTCCTGAGCCAGTTGTTTCAAGTAGCACCCGGATGCCGGGCGAGTCGCACAATGCTCGGATCTGAATGGAAACTTTCGTACGTTAGTAATTATGGAATAAATATTTCCATATTCCTATGCACGGGGGCCGTATGATAATGGAAAGCGATGATAATAATACACCATAGTACTTTGGAACAATCTGGAATCGACGAGAACCTTCTCCTAAGCACTGAAAATTCGAAGAAATAGCTATAAATGAAAAGAATGTTCTCGAAGCATCGTGAAACCAACATGTTTGGCGTAAAAGGACTAGCGCGCAGGCGGCGTACCGAATTTTCTTTTGACATTTTACCGACGTGCGAACATCGAATAGGATATTCCAGAAAGTGATCAAAACGATAGAAATATATACATATAGATAGCGTTAATTAGTGCGAATTAAGAAACAGTGTAATAATAAGCATGTGAAATATTCTACTAGTACCTACATATTTTATAATTTTAGAATCCGATTTTGTTCGTATCCAGTGACTTATTATAAAATAAATAAAAGATTAGATTGTTTAATGAGTGTTTAATATGCCTTTTTGTGAGTATTTCATTCCTGTCTGCCTCACTTTATTTGCTTTCCATTCTTAACAACAGTTACATATCTTACAAAAAAAATTGTAACACGAAAGAAGCCGGGTGTTAGGGGTGAATTTTTCATCCACCTTCTCCGAATTAATGACCACACGCCACGAATTCCATCTAAATATGGTTTTATGTTCCTTTCAGAAATAAAAATTCAATTATTTTAAGCGTAAAATGCGTTCTGCGGTATTTATTGGAAAACCGAAAATCAACATAATATTGCCAGAATAATTCCTCTATGAAATAACCCTCTTTCCACCGACAAAAAGAGCTATCATAAATGAAATATGTCATTAATATCGTGTCAATGTTTTTAATCAACCCATAAAGGGCACATCAAATACTTTATCAACATTAAATTTGCATATTTCGTATTGTGCAGTTTGCCCACGGATGGCGGACATTATCCATTAATGTTCAATTTTTTTAAAGCAGAGGCGTTAATGTTTGCGTATTGACAATAGACCACAGTAAAATTTGATCGATACCGCGTCAAAATCACATGTGCACTGTGTTTAAAATATAAAATAAAATTTCAGAAGTCATGATCCCACTATCTCAGCCATCGGATTGTCAACGGTCATTGATTTTTTCAATCCTTTATATTGACTTACCGCCGGTCTTGATACTAACAAATACTTGAACTTAGCTGCTGGTCCTCATTTCTTGTGGAAAAATCTTGGAAGTGAAAATTAATACACTTCCCTTCATCCAATCGAGCTGAAATTTTACATATCGACTCGATTGTATGCATTCTTACATAAATTTGGACGGCACTTACTTCCCTTTTACATATCGTCGCAGTATATATATAATTAATCCTATGTGACGTTTTAGTACATTCTGAGATAAACGAATGAAACTGTTATAAATAATAATTTCACAGACTAGATTTATAAAAAATATTTTAAATAATAATTAAATAATTACTAGGCAGACTTTCCAGATGTTTTTTTTTTTGTCAGGTAATGTTTTTTTTAGAATATCTCCATTATTTATATGAAAAATTGACAAGTTGATTCGTTCATCTCAGAATGTACTAAACGACACATTTGCTTTATTATATATATATATATATACAGCGACGATATAAAACATGTTGGTTTTGCGATGTCTCGGGAAGTTTCTTTTCATTTCTAGTATTTACTCGACATTTCCAGTGTTTACAAGAATATCCTAGTCAATCCCAGAGTATTGCTAAAAGTTGTGGAGTCTTTGATAGTTCGTAGTTCCTTCTGATTCTTATTATAGTATGTATATTATAAGAAATAAATAAATTTTTGAAAAAGACTCAACTATTTCTGAGGTTGCTAACAGGAACATCTTACAGTATCTGGTTAACTTGATCATGCTGTCTTTCGAGGCTGCCCTCTGTGAGGCCATTAACACTTGCCACATATATATTTCTTACCATTCTTTCCTCATTAATCCGCTCAATAAGCCCAGACCAGCCAAGCGACTCTTTTTTAATTGTATTCGCATATAATTTTTTTTTATAAACTATAATTTTCCTTTTATAAAATGCACAATTGAGTCTCGACAAAAAAAAATCCGATCTTTTTGAACTACATAAGATTCGCAGTGGAGCTAAAGAGTCTCTCTTTCTGCATCTGACATAAATTTGCGTATTAAACCCCGTATAAAGAAACCAGAGTTCTTTAGAATAAGTCAGCGTTCTAATAATGTTGGTATTTATAATGTGTCGTACATTCAATATTTATTGTGCTGACCTTAACATTAATGCTGATATTCCTGCAGATGCCCTATCATTATTCAAACAGTCAATCTTACACAACATCCATTTCCTTGACGTTAACCCGAATCCAAAAAACAATTTAAATCAATCATTTATATATTCACATATTCTTATATGATCACACTACATTGATACACTAAATATAAATATTCTGTCGCGAAATGAGATGCGAAAAAGAATTTACGCACTATCCGAATCCCTTGTGCATGTCACAACACTATCTAAACTTTGAGAACGGCCTATAACAACCTAGGGTGACCTAGAACCCTACAAGAAGCGACTAGTTCTCCTAAACACAGAAAAATCTAGGAGGTTCGATAGCAGAATTTTCGGATATAAATACACCGCCGGCCGCGGCGAGAGTTCAGAGTAGTCGCGTTTGACAGATCGTTACCGTACGAAGTAGGCTGCGAGCCGCGAGGCCAGGGTTGAAGCGATAAATCAGAGCGAATAATCGAGCGAAGTACCTAATTGGCGAAAAGAATCAGCGATAAATACTGCGAGCAAATACTGGATGGAATATTCTAGTGAATGTAAAATACGTGTTACCAAGCGGTAATTAAATGTTAATTTACATGTGATATAATGCGAAAAAGTGTAAATTAAAGAATAGCGTTATGTTTAATTCGTTTAAGTGACTGTGTACATTGAAAAGTTAATTAATCTTTAATAAATAAATCGCTTATTAACTTTCATGTGGCAATACATGTTTTGCTAGAGCATTCCGAAGACACTTGTAATTGGGATAGTGGGATGAGATTTAATAATAATGTATAGTTTTCTTACTCCCTTTCTTTTAACTCGTGGCATCTGATTGCTTGCTTGTCTGAAGAAAAAACTTTTGATTGATTTTTAACCCTTTTCCCGTAATCCAATCGAGCTGCAACCTTGCAAGCAGACTCGTGACGATGATCAAGAAGATCTATTAAATTTTCGTTAAAAAAAAAATAATTATAGTATAATTTTGGATTTTTCAAAATTTTTAATGGTATTTTCATACAACTCAGTAAGTTGTGTGAGAAAGGGAGTATTGTAAAAACTTGGTTTTTATGGGTTAGTTTTTTTATGTATTTTGTACCCAGTGTTCTGTTTACGTCTCATTATTAAGCAAAATAAAAATCTACATTTGATTTTTCTTTATTACGCCAGACTAATATGATTTGGTGAAGATTTCTACTAAAATCCATTCCAAAATTGTGCCAGAAGTGTGATGGATCGGTGACGTAGCGCCAAACAATTTCCGCTGCAGTGTCGCAGCAGCATGAGTAATGGCCATGCTTTGACAACAAGAAAATGAAGAAGAAGAAATTTATCACCGAGATTTAATTAGAATATCGTAGGAAAACAAAAGCCAGCATTTGTGATTTTCTGTGCTATTTCTTTAACAAAATAAAATACCGTCACTGGTTGTGGCTGGGAGACGCAAGTGAAAACACTGGAAATTAATTACCGATTTATTAATTAATGATGAATTAATTATTCAATATATAAAGTCACTTAACACGAATTAAACTTAACACTACTTTCTCAATCTATACTATTCCGCAATATACAACTTAGCCCCCGTAGAATATTCAATTCTCGCACTGGTTTATTTCTCCACATACGTACTCCGCTCGATTATTTCGCTCGATATCTATTTTTTATTTTTTTATTTATTTATTTACTTATCTTCATTTTTAAACATGTCATAGGAAAAGGAGCCGCTCATCTCACTAGGAAGAACCTGCGCCGAGATGAGCAGCTAACAATATAGTGAGAACAAAATAATATAAAATAAAAAACTCCCTGACTGTGAAATTAATCAATTAATTGGGGATACAAATATTAAATGTGGATAGTAAAAATAGTAGATATTATATAATACAAAAGAATAGACAAAGTAAAATTATATATATTATGTAAAGAATCATATGTATGGGATGTAAGAACATGTAAATATTATTGATTACCAAAGCAATAGCACAGTTAAAAAGAATATATATAAAAAAAATGTTTGCATATATGAAATAATGGCAAAAATGTATAATGAGCAATAAATAAATTATAATCTGATTTCGGCAGTTAAGTATTTGTGCAAATGCAGGTGATAACAATGTCTTCACGAATGGTGTTGTGTATAATAGGTAAAAGAATCGCTTCGATTATCTCACGACCGGCCACCATGGCCGTCGCCTGGCGGCCACCCTAGCCGCTGGTTTTATCAAACTTTCTAGATTATTTTAGTTTTTAAGAGTAGGTTCTCGTCGCTTCTAGGCCGTTTTAGTCGTAAGAAGACATTTCCCGAAGGTTTTAGATAATTGTAGACCGTTCTAGATCCTGCGATAGTGTTGAGGGATTCAGACTGTGCGCTATCTTTTCTGCTTGCCATTTCGTGCCAATACAGATTTATCTATGATCACAACCTTTTAAAATTTTCCTTTATGAAATAATGAGCCCCGCATCCGCTGGATGTCGTGTTAGAACTACCCGTTTAATTTGTCCGATTAAGGAAGATAAATGATGGAATTAACCCCGATAGAGACCACATAAAATCATTTTCCAGTGATTTATCGGGTCGTTTCTCTATCTTTGTGTGACGCTCTTTCTCTCCATCAGTCGATGTTTACACGAAATCACAAGGGGATACAGTCCACTATTACGACCTGTTTTTGATCTATACTATCAATTATATTGTTGCTAGTTTTTTTGGTATTAATGTTTTTCTTTTTCACATTTATTTTCTCCGTGTTCTAAAATGTAATAATTATTGGGATACATATATAATTTTTCAATGTGTATTATAGATGTCTCGCAAAGGCGAAACTGTATTTTATGGGAAAGTAGGTATAGAAGTCTTTTGGGTGTACACAGCGCTTATGACCTATCGTACAGCTGGCTTAAGTGATCACTTTACACAATGTAACATTCGCCATTTCCACCCATGATAGAATACCATGTCTACTAATTTTTGTAAGTTGTATATATTAGGTCCTTACACATGAAATTGGCGTTTAGTATGGGAGGAACATAAAGCCGATTTTTTTTATTATAATATATTTATTTAATCAAAGTATGTACCGTTGCTATCTATGCACTTTTGCCATCTCATAGGTAGTTCATCGATCCCTTTACTAAAAAAACCATTCGGACGGGAATCAATAAAATCTTTGAAGGCGGTTTGGACTGCCCCATCGGAGTTGAATTTTTTCCTTTGCAAGAAGTTATCCAAATTTCGAAAAAAATGGTAATCTGTTGGGGCAAGGTCCGGAGAGTACGGTGGATGTCTTAGACATTCCAATTGAAGCTCCTCTAATTGGTAGCCGTCTGTTGTGCAGTGTGTGGTCTAGCGTTATCATGAAGCAGCAGTGGCCTAGAGCGATTAACCAGCCTCGGTTGTTTAGCAGCTAGCTTTTCCATCATGGTTTGCAGTTGCTGACAATAGACATCTGCCGTAATCGTCTGGCCAGATTTAAGAAAGCTGTAGTGAACGACACCAGCACTAGTCCACCAAACGCTCACAAGTAACTTTTTGGGAGTCAATTTTCGCTTGGGGCATGGTTTGGCTGGTTCGGCAGGGTTCAGCCATTGCGATGAGCGCTTCCGATTATCGTACAGGATCCACTTTTCATCACATGTAATGATTCGATTTAAAATCCCTTCATTATTGTGCCGGTTGAGTAATGCAACGCAGCAGTCAACGCACGTTTGTTGATTTGCTTCACTCAATTCGTGAGGTACCCACCTTTCAAGCTTTTTCACCTTACCAATTTGCTTCAAGTGGATTAAAACAGTTTTATCACTAACACCGCAGCCTGCAGCTAACTCGGATGTGGTTTGTGATGGATCCGCTTCCACAATAACCTTCAATTCTTCATTATCAACTTTGGTCTCCGGCCGTCCACGGGGCTTGTTCTGCAGGTCGAAATTTCCAGAACGAAAACGTTGGAACCAAAAACGCACTGTGTTTTCTTTTGCGGCACCGTCGCCATACACATCATTAATCCTTCGAGCCGTTTCTGCAGCACTGGTGCCACGGTGGAACTAGTACTCGTAAATAACGCGATATTTCAAGTTTTTCATTTTGTAAACTGAGTGACGCAAAGAAAAAAACAATTGAGGAAAAAACAAATTAATTATAATTTTCAAAACACAAATACATGAGTAAATAGCTGTATAAATTTGGATTTGGAATTCCTAACCAAAGAGAAGATATTTGAGATCAAATTTGCCAGTACGGCAAAACGCCAATTTCATATGTAAGGACCTAATATTTAAATTATACGCCGCGTTTCACATATGAGTTGTAACGATCCTCATGAAAATGAATGAAAACACTGGTAAAAAGGAGTTTAACAAAAATTGAAATAATATTTCTGGCATATCCCAGTATAATGCCAGTAATTCGGATGAATTTCATTACACAGATAAAGTATATTGTTAAAAAACTCCTAAATCAATATAAATGTCTCATTAGCGACATCTGTGGTTATTTAAGGGGAATGAAAAAGCTTTGGTGCCGGCCGCGCTGAGGATTATTACAACTAATATGTGAAACGTGGCGTATAATTTAAATATAAACAACTTCCAAAAATTAGTAGACATGGTATTCTATCATGGGTGGAATGGCGAACGTTACCTTGTGTAAAGTGATCACTTAAGCTAGCCGTACGATAGGTCGCAAGCGCTATGTATACCTACTTTCCCATAAAAATACAGTTTTGTCTCTGTGAAACATCCATAATATACATTGATCGATTAATGATGTCCCTGTGACAAAAATCCAGTTCTATTCTGAAAAATTTGTACATATTCAAAATTTTCTGATATATAGTTTTGTTAATAATTCAACATAGTAAAGCTCCATAAAATTTCATACTTTGGTCATATAATGAGAGGGTCGCATAGGGGTCGGAAGGAGGCGGCATTCCTGGCTTGGAAACATCCGAGAGTGGACCGGGATAAGAAGCGGGGAAGAGCTGTTCCGCACTGCCCTGGACAGGGAAACTTTCTCCCAGATGATCGCCGACGTCGGGGGGACCCGACAGGACACATGAAGAAGACGAAGAATAATTCAATAGTTTTTATAAATTTACTTATTGTATTTCTGTACAGTATCTATTTTTATGTTAACAACATTTTTTTTTTTTTTGGGGGTCTATCGCTTATTTACATTGTATGCTTTTAAAGGCTTTATATTACGGAGTTCCCGAATAATAGGTTCATATAATTCATCTCGTAGTTCTTGATATTCGTGGATTAAAAGCCAATTTTTCGACTGCATACGGACAAATATAATGTCAAATTCATAACGTAAAAAAGAACCATTAATTTTTCGAGGCGAAACAGAATTGCGCGCGTAAGCCGATACGCGCTTTTTTGTCCCATTTCCCCGAAGAGAAACGGCGGGATCACGGAGACCTTTTCTGGCAGATAGCATCCCTCATCCCTAAATAAAGCGGCATCCCCTATTTGTCACCGGGCGCTCTGGTGTGGCGCGATGTTCCACTAATGGAGCCGGAAGTGTTATCTCCGCTCCGCGCCTGGTCCACTCCGTGCTGCGGTCGGCTCGGCACAGGACACGATTGTCGGAGACGTCCTGGGTCCTGGTAAACTCGGATACGAACACATCAATCGAAGGGTTCGCGGTGGAAGAACATGCGAATACATTGAGTAGGGCTGACGGCCGAAATACGGATAGCGCGAAATGTAATAAATACAACAGGTTACGTGTTCTTTAAATGTACTCCTGCTATTTATTTATTTGTTTATTGTCTTACTTGTATTTACTCTCTTCTTCCTCTTTAAAACACTGATTTACTCGTCATTGTATTTTCTTTTCTTTTGTACTTCTACTTATATTAACATTGTATATGACTTTTGTATCTAATTCTTATATTTATGTATTTTTACATATAAACACTGCAACGGATATGAATGTATTTACCATGAAATATATATGTAATCATGTTTGCCTTAATAATAAAGATGATTCCTTCGACGGGGACAGTGAATGTTTTGTTTCTGCGGCCCGGGGGACCCCCCCCCCCCCCCACCGCAAAGGTTTATACGATCTGAGCGGGAGAGCAGGGACTCGCAATTAAGTTGAAAGAAATGTCAACCTGGCGACGATTGGAGTAGAACCGATATGGAAGCTTTTGCTCTTAGAACGGTCCTGGGTAAGTGGTTGGTACCATTCACTGTTTTTTAAATTTATCTTAATTAAAAGTATTATCACGTGTCGTTGCTGCGGAAGGCAATTGAAAAACACCGAAGCATAATTAGCGATTTATTTATTATTCAATGTACAAAGCCACTTAAAACGAATTAAACTAAACGTTATTTTTATATCTGCACTATTTTGCAATATATCGCTCGTACATAAATTCGTTATTATCGCAGGGTAACACATATCATACGAGTCAAAGTGGTTTATTTCACCACATAGGTACTTCGCTGCTCGTGGCCGACTTCGCGCCGAACGAACTGTAAAAACACGACAACTGCGTGGCGGCAATTCGCGCTATTTATATCCAAGTGTTGGTATTTTCGATCTTTCTAGGTCAATTTAGTGTTTAGGAGAAGGCTCTCGTCGCTTCTCGGTTGTTCCAGGCGTTTTCCGAATATTGTAGGTTACCCTAGATTGCTATGGGCTGTTCTCGATCCTTCGATAGTTTTGTGACATATTACAAAGAATTCTTGGCATTACGTAACAGTATTTTCTTAATTAATTTTAATTAGAGTTATAAAGCTTCGCATTAAAATCGAATGCGAAGCGATATACCTACAAATCATTGCTGTTGTATTTTGTATACAAAATAGGTTGACATAACCGCTACATTTATCGAAAAATGCAGAGGCAGGGCATGGCTGGTCAGTAGTAATAGTAAAAGTAAAAAAGCATACAATTTTTCGTTTTCGTCGCAAAAATCTTTGCTTCTATCTTAAATTTTACCACAACTCTCGATTAAACAATCAACCCATGAACACGCACCATTATAGTACATTGTGACTTATTAATCATTTTCGGAGATCGGAGGTAATTTTTAGGTGCGTTCATTTTTTATGCAAATTTTGATTATTATCACTATGAAATTACGTGCAGACTTAGAGTAGTAGATATCATGGATAGTGTAGCGAAGCTAAAATGGCAATGGGTGGGGAAAATTGCAAGGCAGGATGCCACAAGATGGACTCCCAGATTTTTGAAGTTGTTAGACCCTGGGAGAATAAAAGAGGCTTTTTAAGACCTCAAAAGAGATGGGCCGACGATATAGCCGCTGTGGAGAGGAAGAAATGGCTACAAGAAGCCAACAAAGGGAAAGATGGAAGGGTATGGAAGAAGCCTATATCCAGCAGTGAAGAAATGAAGGCTGAATAAGAAGAAGATCACTTGTTTCTTTACAAAATTTATTTTATTTTTATTATTTTTTGGATAATCCCCCTTAAAGCAATTATTTCTCATAAATTAGAATAAATTAACTTACAAAATTTAAGAATCTTCAAAACAGAACAACATTATTAAAAAAAATTAAATTAAAACTTCCTAAGTAGCCCATATTCATTTTCTTAATTAACTCGCTTTGTCAAGCCTCCGGAAAAAATAATAAATTCCCACTTCGCGGCCATTTGTTCCCGCCAAGAAAACAAAAAAACATAGAAATTGGAATAAAATTTGAATACATTTCTCATGCTAGGAGCGATCATCTCATATCCATCATCCTTGTGGCCGGGAATACTCTATCGAAAATAAAACGAATGATAAATGGCTGTCAACACTACCGCAAGGCCTCGCGTGGTGGTACGCACATAGAATTAATGGTATTTTAGAAACCTCTGACGTAATGCAAAAGAAAATTTTCGACTTTCAAAAAACTACAAGACTTGTTGCAATTTTAAACGCTCACATCTCAAAAAGTATACAATGCCGAGATAAATTAAACGTGTCAATAGATTGAGGTCAGAGACAAGATTTTTTCAAGAACTGGTGAGCTAGCTTTGGACGCTGCGTCTTGTAAATCTTAAAGACGATCGAAACAAGTATGAAAACGAAAATTTTGTATATTTTCTTCAAGCTGAAAAATACTTTTTTCAATAAAGGGATGCTTAAAAATTAAAAAGCTTTTGAAGTTTTCAAAAGACCGCATTACGAATAATTAGAGGTTTTAGCAGGATCGATGAAACCAGACATATGTTGAACACCACTTCGAAAAACAAAATGGATGGGACATATACTCGATCTCTGAATTGGCAAAAACTGCTTTATATAATTTAAAGTTTACTCTAATATAATATTTATTTTTGTAACTACTTAAATTCTTATCTTAATTTAGTATGTATATTTTCTTTTCTTTTTCTGTTCTTTTTCTTTTCATTTTCTTTTCTTTTTCTTTTCTTATTTCTTTTCTTTTTTCTTTTCTTTTTCTTTCTTAATCTTTTCTTTTTCTTTTATTTTTCTTACCTTTTTCTTTTCCTTTTCTTTTTTTTTTGTTTTCTTTTTTCTTCTTTTTTTCTTTTTTTTTCCTTTTTTTTTCTTTTTTTTTCTTTTTCTTTTCTTTTTCTTTTCTTTTTCCTTTCTTTTTCTTTTCTTTTTGATTTAGGTATTCCTATGATTTAGTTTATTATTATTGATCTACTTTCATTCTTACGTTTATACTTTCTTTAATTGTCATTTGTTAATATTACATAAATATAATATGAGAATAACTGCCACAGAACAGGTTTTACCTAGTGTGGCAGTTATTACTAACTTGTATTAACAAATGTAAATAAACAATAAAATAAACAAATAAATAAACAAGTACTCTGGCACAACATATTCTGGAGGGAACGGTTGAGGGAGAGGGCGCCCTCGTCGTGAATATCTGAATATCTTGAGCAAGGATGCCAAGATATGAATTGTGCCTCCTGAGCTGAAGAGGATCGCTGGAGAAGGAGATGTGAGGCTTTGTTGACAACCAATCACACGGATTGAAACCTAAGAAGAAGAAATGGTCATTGTTGTTATGACGTAATTGTGGCTACCAACAATATGTGAAGCTACTGACGCAAATACAGCCCAATTAAGCCAATTTGAAGAGAACAATGGACCCCAAACTGCGTGACCTTTAAAGGCTGTCGAGAATATATTAATGGACATAATAAATGTGAATCCTTGTCAATACATTAGAAAATACAGTGAAGATAAAATTTAACCATACCGAATTGTATTCACAGTATGGCGAACTTTTCTACATTAATACGACGAATCGGATGTGGCAAACACAGCAAATTGAAGGATGTACATAAGCACCCACCATATTCCCCAAACCTTGCGTTTTCCGTTTTGCATTTATTGGGGTCGTTACAAAAAAAAATGACCCTTGATTTATTTTTTGCAAGTCCTCCAAAATATTTGTATTTTTTAATAAGTTGATGCCGTTCATATTAAACGTTGTACAAGGGTGAGATCCAAATATATAAAATGATGGAAATTATTTAATCGATAATAATGTTTGATATTTGTGATTTGATGAAGGAAAATCGATATAATATTTAAATTTTGTTGTCAAATTTAATTTTGCCTACCGCCGTACTTGTCTAAGTATAATCTACATAGTAATAAAATAAAGTATAAGCCTCGTTAAGTTGTAATATTAAGTTTAATGATAAAATAAAGTGTGGTGACTTAAAACACTGATATTTCACACACAATCAAAGTTCATGACTATCCTTTAAAATTAATAAATTGGGTGTTTTCCTATCTTATATGCAAATTTAATAATCAAATTCAGAAACACAAAATGAAACAAATAAATCTACCCTCAATCATCATCATCAACATCAAAATATTTATATGAGTATATAACCACAAAAAAAGTTTCGAGACGTAACCCATCTCTTCGTCAGAACCACCTCTATAAGCATATAAATATCACTAAAATCCACAACCATATTATTATTTATACATCAAAACCTTGACAAAATACTCAAGGCCAACATGCACTAAATTTCTTATCAAAAAGAATTAAAAATTTGAGTAGAGGAGAGAGTGAGACGGGGTGGGGTCTATAGGGGGTATTGAATGACGATAATTTTAAATGAAACAGGGGACTGTAGTGGGAATTTTTCAGTTTTTTGTAGTGGTTGTCCTGACCAAGAGATGGGTTACGTCTCGAAACCGGTAGACAAAAAAGAAATTTTTAGTGGTTATATACTGACATAAATAACATTTTATTAAAATGTCTGACCACAAAGTTCATGCTTTAAATATTAAAAATATTTTTATTAAAATATAACCTAGTTATCATTAACTAGTTATTATTAATTAACGTCCTACAGGCCTTAACAAAGATAAAGGTAAAGTGTACATTAATATAATATACAGTTTAAAGAAAAAAATAGTAATGACATAAAGTAGAAAGAAAATACTTAAAATACAGATACAAATATATAAAGATAAATATAATATAAAGTAAAACGCAATTATATAACAAGCAGAAGCATAAGCACAGACATTCTTTATGTATTCCTATTACTGTCTTCGCCTACCTTCCAGTCATAACTGCTATAAACCTGTATCAAACACAATAAACGGGGTATTAACATAAATTGCCGATACATTGAACTGAATCTTCGACCGAGTCAGATACGACATTCAACCGATAAAATTGTTCAAATGAAACAAACAAACAAGTAGAAGGCGCACTCGACAACCGGCACAGGTAGCAAGAAAGCTCGGTACGGAACGAAGGCGCCGTCTGCAACCCCTCCCACCTGGAGCACACGGGGGTGGGCCAGGGTGGTTGCATGGCGCCATTAGGCTAACTACCCTGCATGATATTCCGCCCTATAAATATGTATTTTACGCAGTTAATTATGCTGATTTATGATACCGTACTGAAAACATGTTTTAATTTATAATTTCCAATATTAAAATTACCGCAAATCGAAACGCCACGCTACCGGGTCGGTGGGAAAGTAATTACGTTTTATACGGGTACGCCGTGATGTTTTTATTATTACCTGCTTATCACTCATCGTTAAAGGAATTCGTATGCATATGAGGGGTTACGGTTACAAAACCGCCATCATCCAATCATCATTGAGATAAATGTTCAAGTTTTTGTTTGTTACATTGTGGAAATTCATTTTTAATATTTTTAAAAATGAGTACAAACAACACTGTTTTATTCCACTATGTATTTATTTTACTGTTAGAAAATTTTCGAGATTTCTCTCATTATCAATAACACGTTTACAACTAAATTTAATTTAATTCTAGACAGTATTTATAGGAATTGGGCGGGTGTAATGGTGGTGGGGGTCGAGGACGGGGTTAGAATGGATAGGAGTGGAGAGGTTATGGGTGGTGTCCGGATGTTAATTATATTTCTATTATTTATTTTATTATTATTAATTTCTAAGATCTTCAAGATGTCTATTCTTCTTCCTTTACTGCACCCATATAACAATTTCGAATTACTATTATCAAACTTTTGTCCCTCCATTCTGACATGTTCTGCCATTTCTGAATTTAAACTAAAGTTCTTTATGGCTCTTTTATGCTCATCTAGTCGTTCCTTTATTTTCCTCCCACTTTGTCCAATATCCTCATTAAGAAACGGTGACATGTTTGATGATAATTATCACTTTAAAGTGGCAGCTTTAGAATTGATAACTTCTCTTAAAAACATGTTTTATGTTTTAGAGAAGTGTTTTATCAAAAGCTTATCAATATTGTCACGAGATCCTTGTAATGTCACATTGAAAGAACACTATGGAAGGCACTAGAACAGTCTACAATTATCGACAACTTTAGGAAAATATCTAAAAATGAACAGAACAGCCTAGAAGTGAATCTTCTCGAAAATTCAAAAAACCAGCGTTTAGGTACAAGTACCAGGACTACGCCGCGGCGCGGAAATTCTGTTTTTCACAGATCGTTCGATACAAAGTATGCGCAAGGCGTTGGCCAGGTAAGCCCAGCCGCGAATTAATGAGCGATAAATACCAGCGAAATAATCGGACAAGTAGGTACTTACCGAAATAAATAAGTGTTACTTCTAAGTGCGAGAATTAAATATTCTGCGAGCGAAAAATAAAGAGTTTCCATCGATAATTAAGTGTTCATAAACGAGTGATATAAATAAAAATATTTTTATTTAAGGAAAAGCAAAGTTTAATTCATGTTAAGCGACCATTTAACAATAATTTATCGCTAATTAATAAATCGATACTTAATTTCCTGTGTTTTCATTTATTTTTCAAAACCACGACCCATGACAATATGTATCTGCTGACTGTAAATTCAGTTCGATGTATATTTATCTCATTTGTTTCAATCGTTAGTGGTTTTGCTTTATTTTGCCAATTATGATATATTAATATTAAATAATGCCTTAATGAAAAAATTAATTATATATAAAATAAAAACTGATGAAAATCAATAAATAAATATAAGAATGAGTTCCAGATTAAGAAGTTTATACACAATACGTAAAACACAATTTATGATAAATTAATAATAATAATAAATAAATGATGAAATTAATCGTAAATAATATTCAGGAAAAAAAGACTGATGAAAATTAATAAATACAATTTAGGAACGAGTTCTTGTTTTAACATAATAAACAATACATTTTTATGAATAAATAATAAATTAATAATAAAAAATTCTTCGTGATAAATAATTTGTAAATAATTTCAGAAAAATATATAGACAATCACGAATCTATATATACAATTCAGGAATGATTTATATGAAGGTATATACATAAATATACTTGTATATTGTAAAACATGCCTGTGCCAAATCCTAAACACACTTGAGAAAGTTAAGTTATTCTGACGTAATCAAAAATGTACGTAGAAATACTCTTACACTTCCAATTATTTATGTTATAGTACCCTTGCTTTTAGTATCCTATTTTATTACCCGGCCGTAAAACTCGTATCGGAAAAAAATAGCAAGCATTAATATAACAGTTTACATCGAGATATCCTAGGTTTATCAAGACTCTAAAAGTTTATCTGTTTTGTTGACATTTTATTTTTTCTCTTTCATCTTCAGACTCGTTTTAAGAACGCTGAGCCTCAGCTGCCTTTTCAGAGTTACGGAGAATTATTTCCAATAAGAGAATTTTCAGGATGAAAATTGGCATTTTAAGCTTTGTAAATTCATTCATCTCAGAGAGACGTCAGTGGTGGCCTTAGGGAGCGGCGAGCAGAGCAATCGCCCGACTCGACTTAGCCAGCGATAAAACACCGTTACCAATGAGCAGATTAAATCGAAGCGACAGACAGCGTATGAAACACTTACTTAAGTGCGGTAAATGAACGCAGTTTTCACGAAAGTTTTAACATGCGGTATTACGCCGGCCGCACACTGGATGCGTTTTCGTACGAAATTGAGTAGTACGTATACGTACGAATACGCAAGTACATTCCTAACCTTCGAAGTAGTATTGAACATCGCACACTGCACACGATTTAGTAGTGCGTGTACGCACGTATAGATATGACGTCCGACACGGTCCGGATTTGTTCGGAAATTTTTGCGATTTCGTACGACGGATATTGAAAATTTTGTCAATTTGACACATGACCACAAATATTTATGGGACCAAAGTGATTCAACTACGTGACCATCAGCGCAGATCATGGCGGAGGATTCTCTATTATTTCGAGATAGGATAGAGATTTCTAAAGAACTAAAAAACACCTGTAAGTTAAATAATTTTGTTTAATGAAGGTGAGGTATAATTATGTACTTCGAACAAAAAAACTTTTAAATATTTCTCCGATGTTATGAGCTTTCGTTGCACTTCGATTCTCCCCAGCATTTGTGAATCTATTAGATAGATAGTCATTAAATTTGTCATTATTTAAGTCTGCCATAATAGAGCTTTCCAGAAGATACAGATTATTCATTTGGCACAAACGTCGTTGGAGAAATGTCAAAGTAACTGAACGTGACAACGCAAGACGCAATCAGTGTGCGCGCTCCAATACGTACGAAAATAGTCTTACGAATACGTACGTAATAATTCGTATCCAAAGTGCGGCCGGCTTTAAACTGTTTCACAGACCAGTGATTAGTTGAGAAATTGTGTGAGTTCAAGAATAGTGTTTAAATTAAATTCATGTCCAGTAAATGTAAATTAATTAAAATAACAATATTTTTATCAGTAAGTATGTTATAAATACACAATTACTTTTTTTTGTCTTTTTTTTGTCTCAGAGTGATGATTAATTAATTTAGATAAATTATATATGTCTCACAGAGACGAAGCTATGTATATGAGAAAAGTATGTAGAAGTCTTTTTGTAGGATGGCCCAGGACTTGTGTGAGCTGGCTTGAGTGATCACTATTTAATGTAACGTTTACCAATTTCATCGTAACAATATCCACACAAAATTAAATTATGAAATGTTCAAATCAAAGAATCTTTCCGTTATTTGAATTGAATATGCTAGAGACATCTGTACTCTTTTCTCATGAACTAGTTACACATAGATTTTCACATTTTCTATATTTTTAAAGTGAATTAATAAGCAATATAATTTTTAATACAGTCATGAAATTTTAACGAATTATTTTATACATACTACATACATACTAGAATACGTCCGAAAAAATTTATCTTAATTAGTTGAAATAATCAATATATCGGAAATTAATTTCAGTGTGTTCACTTGCTTCCCATGGCCAAGTTCTGTGACAATATGTACCCATCTCGAGTTCTAGTTGAGGTTTGATATTGTATTTGACAAAATACCAACTGTACTGACGATACCAACAACTTCGTATACCATCCAAACAACTAATATATTGTTAAGAAGTTACATTCTGGAGACAGGCTTTAAATATTCTACAGCGAAACTTCCATGCATGTAAATTAGCTCAACAAGTTCTTATAAGTTTCCAAAGTCTACTACTTTGACATTATTACAACAAAATTTAACATTATTTATGAGAAAAGTCTCCAGATGGTAATATTTTTTGTATGAACGAACGAAATATGCAAATCCAAGTCTTAACTGTTTCAAGTACAATATTTGGCAATGGATGTTAATTTTTTACTGCTGGAGTGGGATGGGTAGAAGATCTAATAAAGAGTGGGTTATAATTCATACTTCTTTTGCAAAGTAAACCACGTGTTGTATACCTTGCGTTGGAACAGACCTGGACAAAATGAGCGTGCGTATATACATAACCCTGCCCCTACAGTAAATAAATAACTACTACTCGTAAGTTCGCAGTCTGTGTCTTTTACTTTATTTTTATTTATTTATTTTAGGGAAAATTAACAGCATATTAACATATTAACAAATATAAAATAATGGATATTAAAATTATGCCAATTACTAATTTTGAATATAGTAATTTATTATAACATAGTTTAATTTATTAGAATATGGTAATTTATTAGAACAAGTGTGACTTAGTAAAATAATTTTATCAGCGAGTGGCGAGGGTGGAGGGGAATGTGGGACGGGAGTAGAAGGGAAGATAAATAGTATGAATTAGTTTGGGTGCGGTTGTGTAGATATTGTTTGTTTTATGTCTCTTATCATTGAGTTGAAAATGTCAAGTGGTGATAGTTTATGATGAATTTGTGGATCTGTATATACAAGTGAACTTAGGCAGTATATGAAGTATATACATTATACTCTCTTCGACGGTCCGCTCTGTGGTACAAAAACTTCCGTAGCATGATGCGCGTTCTCCGCAGCTATATAGTTGCGGAGAACTATAATATCAAAAACAACGGTTGATCCACACATGACTGTTATTTTGAACGTGGGTGCGTTAGAATGAATGAGTACAGCGTGTTTGTCTGGATGTTTATTTTCGCTGGAGAGAAGCTCCGAGAGCAAATGAAGATGTATAAGAAAGATTAAGTCTGCGACCCGACTAGATGATGGAGATTCAAATCGATGGGATGATCTTCTTCTTATTCCAGCTCTTCTGAGGTAATTGCACACGATCGCTGAAGAAGCATCAACTTGATTACAGTATTGCGCCCCTAGTCAATTAACCTAATTATTTCACCTGACCAGGCGATATTGCCATCGTAAAAAATATTGCTCGACTCCCGTACATGACCCGTTTTTCGCGAAGCAAATCTTTTGACAACTCCATTTTATCGCAACACGGAATTGGGTCAAGTATGCAGCACGAACAAAAATATTGTGTTAAGTCACCACAGAACTATAAGCAAAGGCAGATTTTTTTTAAAGAATTTGTATATTTTACTAACCTAATGCAAACTTACCTATTAAATATTATAACAAGATGTTAAAAAGAATTTACGCACTTTCCGAACTTCTGGTGATGTTTCACTTCAAGAATTGAGAACGGCTTAGGGTGATCTACGGCCTTCAGGAAGCGTCTAAAACGTTCTAAAAATACCTAGAAAAGCCTAAAAGCCACGATAATCAAAACACTAGAATAATCCAGAAAGTACGAAATTATCAGCTTTCGGATATAAATACACGCCGTGGCGTTTGTCGTTGTTGTCGCGTTGACAGTTGAAATTGGCCGCAAAGTGCGCAGATGTGCAGAATGGTGCTGAATGTGGCCAGTCATGAGAAAATTGAAGCGAAATAAACCGGAGCGAATAATCGAAGCACTTACCTAAGTGGCGAAAAAAAATTACAACAATCGAATAGATAATACATGAGAAATCTGCTCTCTCGAATTGATTAAGATATTTAAATCATATCTGAAATTAACTGTCTAAATAAGTATTTAGGTATATATATTTCTTTTGTCAGTGCTATTAAAGTATAAATAGCATTTATATGATAATTTCTAAGTTCTGTGTCAACTAATAAAACATTTTTAAAAAGATGTGTCAAAAAGGTGACAATTACCAAAAGTTAGTGTACATTGAATTAATTGAAAATGTACAGTGAAAATTTATATTCTATGTACATACATCACATATATATACATATACGTGATATTGAAAGATAAAAACAACCCTGAAAGACGAAAAAATATAACGATATTTAAAATAACTGTTGAATTCTGATCACCCTTTACTAAAACACCGAAATCTTTTCCCATTTTCGAACCTTCGATATAACACATTGTTATATTTCTCTAACAAAGGGCGCGTCGTAAATCATGTTCATAGGAATTTTCGCACCACCAGCGTCCCACAGGGAATATAAATTTGTCCCTTTATTTCTCGAAAGAGAAAAAGCCTTTATCCTTATATTTGATTGATTGATATTTGTTTCGCAAACAGCCTATCCGTGAGAGCCAACGAAATTAATTAACGCACATACCTACAATTTTACCAATTAATGGGGTATAGTTCGCAGACAATTATTAATGATTGGCTCAGTAGCAATGATTCCTCTCAATTTGCATTGAACTGTTTCCTATTCAAATCTATTCCAATTAGTAATATTGATTTATACAAGTCGTAACGGGAGTATTGGTGACATAAAACGATTATTTTAAATATTTTAGTGGAGATACAAATGGATGTGCCTACATAATTTAAAACTTTCAGAATATTTCGAGTATGATAAAATTTTTAAAGAACTCAATACTTGATTTTATCACAGGGGAGACATCATTAATCTAGTTTTATTATAGATGTCTCATGAAGACGAAGCTAATTTTTATATGGGTAGTAGGTATAAAGTCAATTTCTTGGGGATTTATAGGGCTTGCAAACTATCGTGTGGTTGGCTTAAGTGATCACATTACACAATGTAACATTCATCAAGCAGTTCAACAAAATTTGATAGATGTGATAGTCTATCATTGGTGAAATTGGTTAACACATGGATTACACAGTCGTAAATATGAAAGCTTTAAAAAATTTCATAAGATATTGATATCTCTTTACCAACGGCGACATCTATACTGGTTTATGAGGATGAAAAATTTCATGCACAGGTGGCGGTAGTAAAGTACAACTCGCATCGTGCAAGTTTGACATATATACAATTTCCCAAAATTTGGTAAATGTGATAGTTTATCGTGGGTAGAATTGGTGAACGTTACACTGTGAAAAGTGATCACTTAAGTTAGTCGTGCGATAATTCGTAAACCCAAAATAAGTACAGTACAAGTGGCTAAAAAAACTGTCTCGGGATTTTCAGTCATAGATAGAATAAAGAAAGGAGAGCTGAGATGGTTTGGACATGTGGAAAGTGTGAGCGAAGAAAGGATGATTAAGAAAATATATGAGGCGATTTTGAAGGCAAGAGGAATAAAGGGAGTCCACGAAAGACCTGGCATGAGGATGGCCCTGTTAAAAGCCTCAACAACCGTAGAACTTGTATGAAAGTAGCCGAAGCAAAAGTGGTGTACCAAGATAGAAGAATATGGCGTTCTATTCTCTCTGCCTACCCCTGCGGGAAAACGGCTAATGGTTAGTTTGTAAGTAAGTTAGTTATGTTCTCCTTCTTCTATAGCCCCAACATCCAGCAACCTTTCCCTACAATATGAGATGCAAGATCTCGTTGTTTTTTGGATGACTTATCAACCTTTCGGTTTGTTATTCTTTAACATGGATTCTTCGGAACTCTTATCATCCACATCTTTTCACATACCGGCCAGGCCAGAAATAAGCATTCTTTCACTGCAACAAAAGCAACACATCTCACCAAAAATACTCCATGATCAACAAACTTTCCATTTAATGTACTTGTACAGATAGATATTGTGTTATAAATTTTATATGTTATGTATGTATATGAATACATTTTTAAACGATCATGTAAGCAGATATTATTCACATTTATAATATACACTGTTATCTAGATAATATATATAAGTTTCTTATATTATTGTAATAGGTGTAAACAGTAGAAATAAAATAAATAAATAAAAATTACTTATTTTTATTTTATTCATCCGAGCCACAACATCTTCATCCATAACTCTGTCCACCTAGATTATTTTGGATATTCTTCTGTATATCCATATCTCGTAAACATCAAGTCGCCTTATTAATTCTTCAGTAGACGTTCATGTTTTCATTCCATAAAATAATATTATAATACTATAATATAATATTATAATAGGCATCATCTGCCCATTCGCATTCGTATTCCAAGGTTAAGACCATAACTGCAGAACATATTTTTCATGCAGATAAAGGTTGCATGATCTTGCTCAATATGGCATTTGATCATCATTTTTCATTGACATTAAAGTCCAAGTATAAAATACTGTCACGTGTCATGGCTGGGAAGGAATGAATGAAAACACTGGAAATTAATTAGGGATTTGTTGATTAACAATTAATTTACAAATCACTTAATACGAATTAAACTTAATGCTATTATTTAATCTACACGATTTTGCAATATATAACTCATATATAAACACTTTATAATGGCTGGGTAACATGTATTTATCACTTGCAACGCCAGTAAGGTACTTCACTCGATTATTTCACTCAATATCTGGTGCTTCGCAAATCAAGCTGGCCACCCTGGGCATTGTCTCACGGCTCGCGCGTACTTCTAACTGAGTCAAACTGTCAAACATGACAACTCTGCGCGGCGGCCTTGATCTGGGCTATTTATGTCCAAAAACTGAAATATCGAACCTTCTAGATTTTTGTAATGTTCAGTGAAAAAGGTTCTCGTCGCTTCTAGGCTTTTCCAGGTGTATTCCAGAATATAATGGAAGATCCTAAAGGTTTCGATGTTAATGTCGTCATTGACACATTACATAATCTGTGAGTAATCTCTTTTGCAACATTTTTTTTTAATAAATTAAAGCTGTTAATAAAGCCATCTACATAAAGTACTCACGCGTATAACACTGTTGATATGTTAATACCGAGTATTTCTACGGACCATTTTTAGCTTGATTTCTATATACAGCAGTATCTTGTTTTTCTCGCAAATCCTGCATTTTCAAGGCTTGGATTAACCATTTCCTCTCACAAGAGCCTTTCTCATCCCTTATTCCCCACCCTCCCCGCAGACGCCTTGGACCCACCGTAATGCAGGGTGTGTTTTTCCATTTTTGGGTAAACATTAAATAAAAAGCTCGCCGGGCAAGAATGAGCAGAGCCACAGGTGCACGGCGTATTTTTGTGGACACAGCGTGATTTGTGTATTCTTTTGTGTGGAGTTTGCCTTTTAATAAAAAAATATCCCGCACGCTAGTGAAAAATAATTAGTGTACATCATTTTAAATTTCATGCGAGATTTTTTCTAAGCGCAGAAATAAAACACGAATTACAGAGAGCACTTTGGATATTTTCATGTGCTGTGTGCCTGGATATTGGTACAATTTAAATGCCTCGACAATAATACGGTAAAATTTAAACATGGTCAGGTATTCTCCGAAACAAACAGCCGGCCGCATGACCCACAATCAAGAATTTACCGTAATTACATTATTTTCTATGTAAGTGTACAAAGATAATAATTGTTTGTTGTAGATAAATAAACAGACAACAGGGTTTAGGGGTTAGGAGGTGCACTGGAGCAACTGCTTTTAGGTCACCACCGTCATACGACGGGAAAGCTCCAACGGCTAATAGAATGTTTGATGATTTACTATCTCGATAAAACAAGTACAAATTATACGTGAGTACGATTACAAAGACAATGATAGATACTTGAAGGGCTATAGCCTCCGGCCACCCGCCGGAGGTCGATGAGAGACTAACATGCCCACATAGTGTGTGGACCTCTTTTTATATGATTTAGGACAAAGGAGTTTTCTGAAGTGCGGTTGTATGTTGAGAATTCATCGGAAAATGCTGATGATGCAATGAACTGTAGGCCGTGCGCGTGACTTGCTCATGCCTCGATTTGCTTATGTTGCATTCCTTGCCACTGTGTGTGTGTGTGGTCTAGATTGGTGGTTTTCTGTATTGTGGTGTGAATTCCACAAGGGCTTTCTGCAACGCTTCTTACGCTGCGCTGGCCTCAGTAACTTTCATTGGATTCCAATGGGGTACTTATACATGTCGGTTTCTAAGGGATAATTTTATGTATTTATTTACTTATATTAAAAGAAATAAAATAAAAAAAATTAAAAATTAAAAGGTATAAAGAAATAAAAAAATTGCTTTAAAGAAGTTACGGACGTTACACGAAGGTATGATGCACGGGCGGATATACAGACAACGAAATTATTATAATTAGGATTATTATATTTTTTACAATAAAAAGGGAAAAAAAGCATCCAAGGTTTGCGGAAGATTTAAAAGCATTATCGAACGGTCTGGGGGAGTGAAAAATTGACCCAATGTTTCTAGGCACTGAAGCTTGCGCGGGGGCGGGACAGCATAGCTATCTACAGCTCCAGATTCCAAGATAAAATTGCGTACAATAAACGATAATTTTTGGGCGCAAATATTCTAGAGATTTTTTATTTATAAACGTTTATCATTTACCAAAATATATGACAATATATTATAAACGCATATAAACTAATTATATTTTTGGGCGTGATTATCAAGGCTTTGGGTAAATTGAACTAACAGGGAAAGTAAATCTTTCTCAGTCACAGGAGTCGAGTCAAAAACCTCATAAAAAGTTTACTCCCGGAAGTGGGCCATTAGGGTGTTGATTTTTAATGGTAATACCCCCATCAAAATGTAATACGATACTTTAATTATTGACACAAGTACAGTTGGTATTTGGATCCTTCACTTGAGAATTCAGTCCATCATTGTCAAAATCAAAGTCAATCCCTCGTCAAATTAGATATCGAAACTTGGATAACAACTATCCCGACCGATAGAAATACCAACACTATTTTCAAAACAAGCACTTGAATAAACCATACAGGCATAGTCCAGAGGTTTCTGATACAACCCTTGTATCAGCAACCCTAAAGGATTATATTAAGTGAAAGACCTCAAAGAAGATTTTGCGATATATCGATATGTCGTCATACGTACCATAAATACATAAGCCACCAATCTAAGCCACACACACACACAAACGTGGCAAGAATGCCGCGTAAACAAATCGAGGTACAGCAGGGTACACGAGTCTATACAGATCATCGCACCGTCAGCAATACCCACACAGCTAGACTTCAAGAAAGTTTTTTGTTCGCAAAACATATATAAACTAGCCAACGCCCTATACGGGCATGTCAGTCTCTTAGCAACCCCCGGCGTAGGCTGGAGTTTCTAGTCCATCGAGTATCGCTCATTGCCTTTGTAATCGTACTTATGTGTAACTTGTAATTGTTTATCGAGCGAATAAAATCATCAAACATTTCACGACTTTGGAGATTTTCCGTCGCAGGACGGGTGGTGACCCTAAAAAGCAGCTTTTCCAGATACTTCACACACACCGCCACAAACCAAAAACCCCCTTAATCGAGAATAAATTTGATGTTCACCTACTATTGTAGGACCTACTATGGATGAATGATACACGGTAGTGTCAATTATCTTGACAAAGCCCACATCTTCAATACAGTTAAGCCACGTGATGGTGTTGACAACACTCCGTGAGACATGTTCCGGAAGCTGATAGTGGCAACTCTGAACCGCTAGCGCGGAGCATTGTTTATGGAAAGAAGACGGACAACATCAGAGAGAAACTATGATGCGCTGATTCCGTTCTCTGATACCAACGCGATTACACGCTTTTGCATCTCTCTCTCTCTTCGTGCGTAATTTACTTTGTTATCTATCTAATCTTGTAAATCATTAAACAAAAATTGTACCAAGGGAACCTGATTTGTGAAATAAACCAACACGTACAATAAATAAGAGTTTGTATTAATATTTTATTTAATTGATTCACCATTTCTAACATGAATCTGAAGGGAGTGCTGATAGCCTTACATAATATTACCAGCTATATGAAGAGAGAGTGAGAGAGCTGGTGCTCACTCTTTTTTTAGCAGCGCCACCTTTTACTCCCATTAAAAGGTGGCGCTTTGAGTGCCAATTGAGTGTCAATTAAAGAGTAAATCACAAAACTTAACATTAATTATTGTCCAGCATTTTATAAAGGTTAAACGTTACATTGTTTTATATTAGTTTTATTTATTTATCTAATATGTTTAATATTAGAATTAAAGAACAGCTAAGATGTCTTTTCAGAATTTTCAAACCATCTATTAGAGACAAATTACATTTTTAAACAGAAAAAATCTTTGAATATTTACATATTAAAAAAAGGCATCAGATTGGAAAATTAAGAAAAGATAGATATAAAAAAGTCTCTCCACACTAAATCTCATGTAATTAATAAGCAATAAAATTTAACAATAATAACCCATTATTTAATGCAGTATCCATTACAATGACTGTTCCTACATCAAAATCGAGCATTTGAATCTTTACATATTAAATTTATGTAAGTTACTGCGCGTCCGTTCTGACATAGATACAATAGCATCGGAACCGGTAGACGTTTAAAAATAATCAATGTGGTTTATAAAAAGATTTTTCATTTTTAAAAATTAATAATCGAAATTGAAATTGTGCAATTGTCTCATTGCTTGTATACAGTACACCGTCTCTGCGCCAGAAATGAATTTAATATCGAAGACCACCGTTATTCAGCCACCGATTGGAAACTAATAGACTTCCCCCGATCGTATAACACGGAGGCTATCATCCCGGAAATACTGTTTTATTTCACGAGCCTTCCTGAGAGGACAAATATAAAAATTCATTAAAATCGTCCAACCGGGAGTACTCCAGTGGAGTAGCCTCTCGCGAAACTTAATTGATAAACGTGGCTAGTTTCTACTAGACTTTCTTACCATTTTTTAAACAAAACTAATTTTTAAAAATTACCTTACATAATAATCCCTCTTCAGTTGATAGGGATCTCCAATCCTTTATGTAACGCGGTTACTCAAAATCGTGTGGTGGTCCAGACCCGTCGCGACTCTAGCCGCACGCACCGAACCGGCACCCACCAATCAGGGGCCGTATGCGGTTAACCGATCCCGTTCGTCATTAAGTAATACTATAATAACCATCGCAATATGTACTCAACGCCACATCTGAAAATTGTTACCAATAAGTACCACAGCTGACCGTGAATATTATTTACGTCCTGTATCCATCTACTTATCCTGTCTCTTCTGAAACATCTCACGTACGCACCACTCACAATGTCATGTGCCGACACAAGAAAATTTATTTGTACGGGTGGGAATTTGCTTCTTAGAAGTCTTGACTTCTAAGAAGAAAAATGCTTCTTAGAAGAAGGATATCAAGTCCCGCACCACAAATTCTTAAATCTTTTGTGGTGCGGGACTTGATATCCTTCAAAAGTACTCATAATTCTCGAATCAGATAACTAGCAGTCAGTGAAATAAAATTTTGTCAATACTTCATGGTTCAGTGATACAATTTTTATTATAATTTAGCCTAAATAAAACTTTATAAAAACCTTGAGTTATATTTAAGACTCCCTCTCACCATCAAGTATACTTGATAATTAACCAACAATACTTTTACATCTGAGAATACAATAACTATAGATAGAGGGATAATTATTAATTTTGAGCAATCAAAAAAGTCTCACAGAGACGAAAAAGAACTTGAATAATTCTTATTGATTAATTAATATTATTAATAATTATCTATTCACAAGTCTAATAATTATTAATAATTAATAGACTTGTGAAACTTTAATTGATCCTGAACATGTTTTCTCTGATGACCAAAAAGAAAATCCTCCCCGTTACGTGACCCGCTACTCTAATTCGATTTTTTTTTGGTCTCAATCCTGTTGGTCTGCACCAAGCACTAGTTCTCTCCACTCCTCTCTGTCACCTGCCAGACTCTTCATTTCTTGGTAGCTGCTACAGCGACCATCTCCGATAACCTGGTCTCCGTAGCTTGATCTCGGGCGGCCTCTACGATTATTGCCTTCAATATTTTCCTCGACAATGGTACAAAGCAGGCCTGGGTACCTAATATTATGGCCTATCCAATTCGCTCATTGTTGGGCAATTCTGTTCAGGAGCCGCCTCTTTCCGCCCACCCTGCTCAACACCTTGTCGTTTTTAAGCAGTTCTTTTCATCATCAGGTATTAATTACAACTAATGATGAAAAGAACTAGTCCTCTCGAAATTATATAACAAATATAACACAACCCAGGCGCATTACAAGCTTAATTTAGAGTGAATTAAAAAAATAATTACGGTGCACCACAAAGTAACTACAATATCAATCAATAATAAAAAAATTTAAGTTTGATCAGCTTACCTATTTTTGATTTCTGTTTACAACTAGAATAAAAAAAATGCACCTACGCAAATTATATTGGGTGATGTATTCTGTATCGAATTCGATTTCTTATAATTACTTTAAATCGACGACTTTGATATATGAAATAGATTGTCGACTATACAAAGAGGTAACTAAGCAGCCGATTGATATCAGAATGAGATAACGTAATTTCAAGAGAAAATATTGTAACGAGATGCTAAAAAGAATTTACACACCATCCGAACCTCTGGTAATATGTCACTAAAAACAATACTATTGTAGAATCTAGAACGATCTACAATTTCTACAGAAACGTTTACAAACGTCTAAAAACGCCTGGAACAACCGAGAAGCTACGAGGACCTTCTCCTAAATACTAAAATAATCTATAAAGTATGAAAATACCAGCGTTCGGTTTAAAATACGTAACCACGCCGCGACGAGAGTAGAATTGTCATGTTTGACAGTTCGATTCAGTACAAAGTTAACGCGAGCCGTAAGACGACGCCCAGGGTGGCTAGACGTGAATTTCGAAGCGGCAGATAGCGTGTTAAGTGAATTTTTACACTAAATAATTAATTGATCATTAATTAATTAATTAATTATTAACCTTAATTTTATTATAATTATTAAAATTAATTAACTTTTTCGAGTCTTTGGGCCCCCGACCCTACAAGGACAAGGTGATAAAGATGATGATGATGATGAATTGATAAATCGCTAAATAATTTTCAGTGTTTTCATTCATCCCTCCCTAGCCATGATATGTGACAATATATTTTAAATAATTTTACTAAAATATTACTTTCACCATTGTAACGTAGACGAGAGAGTCAGAGGGATGAAAACATTTCTCGCAGTGACACAGCGGTTTAATTAAAACCACCCTACTTTGGGCCTCTTCCGCCAGCGCTCCAAATCCAACGGAGGCCTGGCCTCGCGGATCGTGTTCAAATTCCCTCGAATAGTAATCATATTGTCGGGAGAAAAAACTCCCTCCCAAAATCACTCTAACGTCGATTCCTTGTCATATTAACGTCGATTATTCAACATTGACCCTTTTTGTTTGACGTCACGGTTGGTTTAATTTTCACTAAAGACAGAAATTGAAAAAGCTTCAATTTTTGTGAAAATAGTAACGGAGGCATATTAGTTAAAATAAAAATATTTCTGGACAGCATTGATAGTAATTTCATTACAAAATATGTTGTACAATTTTTCATATTTATTTTTAATTGATTTAGTTTCATACTACGTATATTCACTAGGGAAACAAATATACAAGAATAAATACTTTACCTGCAGTATACATAAATGTGTCTTACTTAGTCTTTAGAATGGAAATTTTTCCCCTGCGATTCATTCCCCTTTCCTTAAAAAACTTTTAAGTTCTTTACACTAGAGATAACATTTATTCTCAAAAACATTCTTCATTGATTTTCAATTCTTTCCGGCATTTCATCGTATATTTTCATTTCTCTATACATTGAACAATTTTATGCGTTGTTTTTCTATGTGTCAATCTTATTTTATTAACGTTTTTGGTCTTATACCTAGTTCTATACACTTTTAATAAAGGAAAACTCATTTATAAAATATTTCGGCATTCGGTAAGTGAAACTTTTTAAATATTAAAATATAAGCACATTGTTCAGCAGTCTTCTTTTGATTAAAATCCACTCTTTTCTAATTTGATTTATTTTTGTATCTTTGTGCGTATTGTCACTAACTAACTAACTAACTTAACTAATTAAGTAACTAACTTATCATCATAGAATTTTCCCATTAAGCTGAAAAGAAGCGCCACACTCAACTCTAGCCTCATCCGCATCCATACATCTTTTATGTTCTTAAGAACAACTTTCAAAATCTTTTCAATTATTTTGAAGGCACCCTTATCTGTCAGCAGTCAAAAGGAGATAGAATAATATATCACCAAATTAAAAATACTTTTTTTTTGTAGGGGTTAAAATTGAAAGGGTAGGATTACGTCACATAATTAGGAGAAAAGATGTGCGGTCAATCGTGGATCTGAAATTTCTTTAGAGCTCCTAGAAATAAGAAATAAGTAAGCTTGTAACCCAAATATTAATTAACCTAAGAAAAACATGTTGAGCTCAATTTAATTTCTCTTACTTCGGTTACGAACTATGGTGAAGCCTCCCGTCGTTGCTGTGGTAACTTCAACTAGAACGCGTTGGAACAAATGCTGCGCGTGCATGTCAAAAAGCCTAGGGGGCACGGAGCGCACGCGGTCCACACAAACCGCTTCTTCATTTGCTCATCGGCCTTGGCCTCGACGGCAGTGATACGCGCTCTTCGGTAATTAAATATAGAAATTAACTTTTGAAACTTGCTTAACAAAAATTAACGCTATTTTGTAAGTAATTTCTTTGTATATTACATTATTGTTGCATATTATAACTCCACTTAACACACGACACATACATAGAGATATATTAGAATTATCATGCCAGGAATACCGAAAGGTGCCTAGATATTAAAGGCAGATTGCTTTAGCACATTTACATACCTTCTGATACAATTTGTCCTCAGAATGAAGAGGTTTTTTCATTCTGGTTATCTATTTACATTAGTAATTTCCACCAACGTAGATTAGGTCGTAGTTTCTTATCTCTCTCTAAACAAACTGACTCGTCATTGCTTGTAAAAAAACAAAGTTCCAGAACGTGCAAAAAGCGATGACCGAGAGCAAAGGAGTTCTATAGAGAAATAACGGGCGATGCCGCGGTGGCATCAGTCGTGTCTCTATTATCAAATCGGGCTGACCTCCACTGCGCGCCCTGTCTTTCCGTACTCACGTTCCTTGTGTTGTTTACCTTGGGTAACATTTCACATATTGAACTACTTATCGTTTCAAATTTACTTGCTTGAGAAGTAAATATTGATGACAATGAACCTACAAACTTTTCCTAAAGAACAATTCCTTATAGCCGAATTGCCGAAAAGCCAATTGCAATTTTTTTTTTAAATTTTTAAATCTCAAATGACTTTTCCCAGTTCACAAAACAAATAAAGTTACATCCCACGTTCCAAAGTTTCTTTTTCAAGTTTGTGTATCTTGCACATCTAATATTCATATAAAACTACCCAAGACGTCAAATATTCCTTAGATTTACTTTTTTTCTCTCAAAAACGGGGTTGAAACGTATCAAATAAAGAAGTGATATAAGAAATTCACGATATTCCGCAAACATATGTTACAACATGAATTTTGGATAGGTTTAAAAAAATTTACAAAGACTGCTTAAATACTGTTTCAAATATGAAAGATTGTAGATGGTCAAGATCAAAGACTTTTTAAATAATTATTTAAACCTTTATAATTATAATCTAAAGAATTAAGAAAATTTCAAACAAAAATCTTGAGCCATTGGTTTGAGATAATTAGAGGTATTTTTCCAAACATACATAGTTATTATATATTGTGGAAGATTTTATTTAAATTTGTAATAAAAACACATGACTATACCATGTGATACATGGTTTTAGTGTTTCATAATGCATTTTTTATCAATTTCCCCTGAAGCATTGGTAAAGAAAGCGTGATTTAATTTATATATTAAAGAAAGTACATTATTATTGTGATGTTGCAATTTCAGAACAAAGTTATATTGGTATAAAAAGGTCGACCACAATCAAAAGACCATTCCTTAACTTTGTGCGGTAAGAAGAAAGCGGGAGAAATGATGCCTGGCAAGCCCGTATTACAAGCCTCAATATGATATTCCAAATAAATATATATTTTTTAATTTAAACAACGTTACATACTTACTAGAAAAACTTCTTTTGTGTTCTTTTTTTGTATCGTAACAACACACATATTTTTTGCGCACATTCTTTTGAATGCAGTCTGGCCATAATTATATTACATGGCAGAAAATTCAAAATCTTCTTCATTAAATTTAATCAAACAAATTTTTATTAATCAATTAGAAAAGACATAAAGAAAAATCAAATTAACGAAAAAATATATTAACTGCTACCGGGACTCGAACCAACGGACCTCAATTATATCCAGGGATGGTGCGTTATCCAATTTCGCCACGGCAGTTTGATAAGTTAACGAAAAATTTTCGACCTTTCTGTAGTCTCTTTTTAATTGATTAACATTAAGCCAACTCCAGATAGAATGGAGATCGTTGGTTCGAATCCCGGTAGTAGTTAAAATATTTTTCCGTTAATTTGATTTTTCTCTACGACTTTTCTAATTGTTTAATAAAAATTTGTTTAATTCAAGAAACATTACATTACGATACAGAAGATTTTGAATTTTCTACCATATAAGCCTTGTGGCCAAACAATTTAAGGATTTTATCGGAAGGACATTAAATTATCTATGTAATGAAAATAGGATCAATATTGACAGTTAAATACTAATCCGTATTAAATTGATCAGCAACCCTAGCGACCGACAAGGGGCGGAAACCACAGGGTTCAATATTGATTTTAAAAAAGTAATTACGCGTCTTAAATAAATATATTAAACAGCTTCTGTGTTTGAGCTGGTGTAGACATAGTCTCTCGAAGGCTTATTACCAACGAATTTCACAGGCTTCATTGTCTAATTATATTAGCGAAGGTCGTTAATGTATGATTGGATTTGCCAAATTATATTGTTCTTGTTACCAGGCATAATGTGAAGAAACATGGCGAATAAATCCATTTTAAATTTACCGACGTATTAACGTATAAGTGCTGTATTATTATGTAAACATCATTACGTTCTGTATTTAAAACAGTATGAACTATTTTGATTTATACTAAATTGAACTTTGTAATGCTCATATGTTGAGTTAAGGGGGGGTAAGGTTTTTAACTTTTTTATTTTGCATTTTATTTTTAACTTTTTAAATGAATGTATAACATCGCAAGAATATTGTGTCTAAATTTAAAGTCAATCGGAGCAAAATTGACGAAATTATGAACATTTGAGCGATACTCAGATTGATTTTCTATACCTGCTCGGGCAGCTAAGAGACGCGCTCACCTGAGGACTGCCGGACGTGCTATTGTATTGGAAGAGTTTTGCGTAGACAAGGACAAAAAGATGCTGATGATGAAAGTTCTTTGCTGTGTGAACATGGCATCGACGATTATGTGCAAGTATAAAATAATTGTTGAGTTTTATTTTGAATTTTACAGTGTGCAAAACTTTAAAGCCTTTTCCCCACATCTCACGTTTTCAAAGTCGGTGTCCATCATAACTTCAAAACTACTGCACCGATCCTTTTGAAATTTTGAACACTATTTCTGTACATAATTTACGAGGTAACGCTGGAGAGTTTTTTTCAAGTATGTTATTAATTTTTATTTTTTAATAACAAATTAGTCGATATTTTTGCAAAAAATCGCGTTTTTCCCTTCAAAGTCTTCCAAAAAATTGAAAAATTGAAATTTCAAAAAACCCTCCCAGCGTTATCTGGGAAAACCTATTATCTAACGAATAAATTTTTTGATTTCAGATGATCTAGCACCAAGTTATGATGGACACCGCAATTCTACTTTTTTCCGAGACACGTCCGAATAATTTTGCCATTGCCGTATTTTTTAGTATTTATTCTTGAAAATTTTACACAATATTCTTCAAATGTCATACTTTAATGTACCATTGGTTTTAATATAGAGATTTTAACTGTGTCGTTACAAAAAATTCACAAAAACATGCCTTTTTTTGTACGAATTAACCTTACCCCCCCCTTAAATCATTCACCACTATACTTTCTAGAGGAGCAGTCTCTCTCATCAGGTGTAATAAGATAATATAGATAAGACCTGATGATAAGAGAGACTGCTCCTCTCGAATATAGTAGTGATAAATTTAACCTAATGTGTGTGCATTACAAAGTTTATATTAGTGGAAATCAAAATTCACATTGCACCACAAAGTAACTGTTATATCAATCAATAACAGTACGGCTAGTTTATTTTGAAACGTTTGAGAATCGCATTGTCTATCCTTATCTAGGAGGATTGTTTTATCTTTTTTAGTATTATTTATTTATTAAGTAGTACTTTGAAATAATTTAATAATAATAATCTCATGGATAAAACTTGTGAACCAGTTTTAATGCTTGTTTAATCAAATAAAAAAATGATGGTTTAATAATGAACCGTTAATGTTGTAACGAAGCTAAAAAAAGAATCATGCACTTCTATCAAAGTGACAGTTGTTTGAAGTTGGCACAATATTACGGAAGGATCTGGAATCACCTCCGACTTTCGAGTGACGTCTGCAACCTTCCAGCAAAATCTGTAAAGTACGAGTACTTGCTAATAAACACTGGAAACGTGTGGATAACAGCATTAGCCATATAAATACGACACACGGGAGTAACTTGCGAGTTGTTTTCTGAAAGCGGTTGAAGGCGATAACAGAAGCGAAGGTAGCCGCGGGCAGCGGCGAGATAAACCGGAGCGAATAGTAATAAGTGCGGGAATTGATGGAATATTCTAGTGAACAGTGAATAAAGTGTTAAAGCGAATATAAAGTGTCTATTTACGAGTGATAAATTTGCGAAACAGTTTAATTTAAGGAATAGCGTTACATTTAATAGCGATAAGTGACCTTGTACGTTAGATTAATTAATTAATCGGTATTTAATTAATCCTGTATTAAATCCCAGCATTTTCATTAATTCCTCCTGCAGCCACGACACGTGACAATATATTATAGCGATACTGTGTACCTACTGAATGCTGATAATAATACAACGGTATCACGCAACGGCGGCGGTCAATCATCCATAAACGAATATTAGCACTCAACACAGAGTCAGTGAGGCGTAACCGCATTATCTTTCTTGAAGATTCTAAGATATACCATGACAACCTAAAATGCCTCATGTAAAAGCCTAGAACTTTCTACAGGCTTCTCGTCACCTCTAGAATAAACTTTTCGAAAGAATTCAGCTATAAAAGGAGTCAACGCGACGCGAGCTTAAGCCATTCTGCTCGTGACGACAACAGTGTGACATTGAAACATTGGGAGTAGCGTAAAACAATGATCTGTGATTTTATAACACGCAATATTAGTAAGCAAGCAAGCACAGTGTGACTACCAGTGATACTAGTGGAATAAAGGAAGAATACCGGAGCGAGTAGTTTCTTCGAGCGAACATTGAATGGAATTTACGAGAAGAGATCTAAGCGATAAAACAGCGTTAATTAGTGCGAATTAAGGAACAGTTCAATAATAAGTGTGTGAAGTTTTCGGGAAACATGTAGCGACTGTAAAATTATAAACAGTACTACGATTTAAGTCGTATTCAGTGACTTTCTTAGGTAATTTTTTTAATCTATTGTAATTTTTTTTTTCTATTGGTTGAGCAACTTTGTAGATTGATATTATAAAAATTAATTTCATTATTTGTTTTCATTTAGGTATATTCTTTAATTACACCTGCATTTTTCGGAAAAAACCTTTACGTCGTCAGGGTCAAAAACATTTTAATTTCAGACTTTCTATTTTACACATAAATAATTATGATCTGAAATGGAATAATTTAGAATCATTAGAAATTAGTAAAGCATGTAAAAGTAAGCAATATATTTTTAATAATCAATTAAATTTAACTACTTGTCCAATTATAAGTTCTCCAATAATTTTGTGTAATCAAGAACTTCAGCATAATATTAAAAAAAATTTTTTAAATAATTTAGAAAACCAAAAAACAAAAGACGTCATTCCTTTTTAATATTTTGACATTTATAAAACACCCTGACGATGGAAAGGTTTTTCCGAAACATGTAGGTGTAATGAATGAATAATAAGTAGATGAAAATAAATAATAAAAATTATTTTTAAATTAATTTCCAAAGTTAATTAATTTTAACTTTCGTGACTTAACTTAAGCGTGAAAACGATTCTAAAAATATATATGGTTATTGAAGAGAATTTAAATTTTTAAACACCCGTACATCCGCAAAGTATTTTTTTAATTGGGGTGAATATTTAAAATGCCTCCAGAATGTGCTAGGTGGGATTGATTATTCGGAAAACTCGTAAATTTGATACGAAATCTGATCATTTTAAATAACCGAGGGTTAAATCCACGTACATCATGTAGCTTCGAGATATAAATCAGAAGCAAATTAGATTATACAAATGTCGATACTTTGAGCCATTTTCAAATTCGATGAAGGATCGAAAACATTTGGTACGTAAAATAATATTAGCATATAAATCGGTTTTGATTTATATCCTATAATTCAAAATACACCCAGTTTAGGTCGAGACAGTGTTGAGCATTTTATAAATGAGCCATGTTTTGTATATTTATGTATTTGGATTAATACAGACATAAAAATATTCTCAGTTCTTCACGGCCGTTCAGAATCTTCTGTGTGCAGTTTTTTTGGGATATTCTGCCGTGTATATCTGACCTCTCTGGCCGACGTTTTACCTATTGCAAGTTCCATCATCAGGGCTGATGCGTAATAGTCCAATATGTCCAGAGAGGTCAAATACATACGCAAAATATATCAGAAAACTGCACACAGAATATAGACATATTCCACAAAATTTGATTGGTACCAACAACAGTGTACAGAGATGAACTTAACCTATTCTGTATGCGACGGGATTGGGCCCCAGTCGAAGTGTCTCTCCCTCGCGTATATTTAAGACATATGCATAGTGCAGTTAAAATATTTATTCTTTCATAATTAGATCCCCTAGTAAACAAAACGTATTTATTACAATAGACATTGCTTTTTTTCATTTTTTTTATTTCGTTTCAAACCAAGTTTCTTCAAGTAAAAGCATATTTTTGTAATAAAACGCGATATATTAACTATTATTTTTAAGAGTAATAAGTTAGACTTTTTCCAAGTTTACATGCCCTTTGCATTTTTAAGGGAGTCAAACGTATTGGAACTAACCGTAAAACCAGACCGTGTACTGAGAAATTTACGTTAGTTCATGTCGATATATTTTGGTGTATTGTGGTTGAAAAGAAATAAAATGAATCAAATTTATTTGTAATTGTATTTGTTTAATAACCATTTGAATTTATTTATTTCATCCAAGAGTATCGCAAACTATCATTTCCTAAAAAAATGTTTTTTTCGTTTACAAATTATTTTTTCAACTAATTAAAAAAACACGGTGTATGAAAAATGGGGAATAAGTGAATTTTAATTTGTTGTTTGTAAGCTTAAATTAATTCTATCAATTGCATTTTTTTACACAGAAATAAATTTTACACATGAATCCAATTTTCCATTCAATAATTATAAAATTCTACAAAATCTAGTTTATTAAAACATCTTAAACGATATTAAGTTCGATGTTAAAAATTTGATGTATTTTTTCCAATGTAAAAAGTCAGAGTCTTTACAACAAACACCCTTTAGCCTTAAATAACTAAAATCAAGTGGTTATATAAACAAAGTTCACCAAAAATTTTATTAAAATTAATAACCACCATGTATTTGTATTAAATATTAAAAATTGTAACCATCTGTGTCAGGGAAAATATATATGCTTATACCGATATCTACGTAAAAGTCGTTTAATTTTTCCAAAAGAGGTCAAATTTTGCCGAAAATGTCTTTCGTTTGAATTCCTCGTAAAATTGACCAAAATGAGTAATACTACAAAGAAAGAAAAACTTTGACCATCAATCCAGAAATGTTCAAAAACCCCTATAAATCTCTACCTTACATCGAGTTCGGCCAATAAATTCACTTTTAGGACAAAAAAGACCAATTTATTTGTTCTAGAGTTACACTAACTATAAGAATATGATGGATCCGATCAAATATTTTTACTTCAAAGCTCGGGTGCTATTCAATTGTTAACCAAGATACGGAAGTATAATAAATGTAATTATTTATTAATCAAGATATATATCAGTTCTGTCATAGAGACGAAATTACTTTTTTAAATTGGAAAGTAGGTATGGAAATCTATTAAAAAATTAACCGCCATAAATAAAAGACCAAACAGCAGAATTGCCAAGACGAATAGGAATGACTGGGCTGCTTTTGGCAAACTCAAACACATCTTCGAGAACAAAGAGATCCCAATTAGCCTAAAAAGAAAAGCCATGCATACTGCCAGTGATGACGTATGGAATGGAGACTATGCCCCTTACAAAGAAAAGTATAGAAAAGCTCAAATACACGCAACGATCCATAGAGAGATCCATGCTTGGAGTAAGCCTAAGAGATAGAATTAGAAATGATGAAATTAGGAGCAGAACTAGAGTAGTGGATATCATGAATCATGTAGTTAAAATTGCAATGGGCAGGACATGTTGAAAGGCAGGATGCTACAATGCCTACCAGAGTTCTGAAATGGAGACCTTGGGAGAATTAAAGAGGCATCGGAAGACCTCAAAAGAGATGGGCCGACGATATAGTCGCTGTGGGGGGAAAGAAATGGCTACAACTAGCAAACAACAAGGAAGGATGGAAGGGTATGAAAGAGGCCTATATCCAGTAGTGGAGAGATGAAGGCTGAATTAGAAGAATATTAAAGATGTCCCCTTCAGGATAAAACCCAGTATTGTATTCTTGAAAAATTTGAATTTACTCAAAATATTCTGAATAATTATTTATTGTTTTCAAATTGCAGAATTGAGATTATTCACAGGTTTGTTGAGCTACTTGTAGGAGCACATTTTTGAAAGTGACATTAGTAATTATACGTAATTAGTTTAATTATAAGTAATACGTACGCAATATATGACGGTACATATATTTAGAGTTCTTTCACCCTGTTGTCGTGGGTATAAAGATTGATTTTACTTTGAACATCAGGGTTTATTCATTCACCCAAAGAGCATACGTGCGATAATTTTTTTATTGAAATCTTGAATTCAAAAGTAAATCTGTAAATGAAACATATATTGAAATCTATATTTAATATTACCGATATTTGAGACACTAAATCAAAATTTTAAGCTAGTCTTTTACAAATTATTTGGTCATCCTGATATCTTTAACCAATTTACTGTTATCCTTGAAACTGAAAACATTATATAACAAAAAATACTGAAAGTTAATTTCTAAATCGTAAGATGATTTTCGGTCTAGTCTGTATAAGTACAAATTGTAAATACAAAACTGTGCAAATTCAAACTTAATTTATTCTGCAGTTGCGTGTAATGGTATGGAAATACCGGTACTCTGAAAATAAATTCCGGAGTTCCGCAAAGTAACCATTGAAAAAATCAACATAAAGCAGCATAACCGCTTCGTTTGTTACCCAGTTATGCTTGCATTGCTTCTGGACGAATTTTGGATTATTTGACGCAAACATTGCTTCTTTGTACCTACTAATAAAAAATCCAGGTTTGCGATAGGTAGATAATATTTCATTTTAAGTGAAATATATATTCTTTATATCATGCGGAAGTAATGAATACATTAAAACACGAGTAAAAATATTAGATTGATGAATATTTTTTCTTAAATACTTGCCACTGCCCAGACTATGCCCCCGAACAATAATTGTATATAATATCACATATATTACTAAAAACAAATTAATTAATCAATTTGAAAGAATACAGAAAAATCTAATTCACGAAAAAATATTAGGCTACTATTGAGATTCGAACCCAGGTCACCTCCTTTCCAGGGCCGATGCTCTGAATATATCGACCTTATAAGTAGTTCTCATTTTTATTAGTTGATTAATTTTTCTTTTTGTCCATAGAGCAATCCACTTTTTTGATATTGTTGTATAAATGTATGTCCAAATAAAATGAATAATTCGATTAATTCTGGCGTCCATCTAGCGGTGGCATTGCAAAGTAATTTGAACTACCGTATCAAAAAAGTGGATTGCTCTATAGACAAAAATAAAAATTAATCAATTAATAAAAATGAGAACTACATATAAGGTCGATATATTCACGGAAATATAGAGGGCTGCTATAGCTTAGCGGTCAGAGCACCGGCCCCGAAAGGAGGTGACCTGGGTTCGAATCTCAGTAGTAGCCTAATATTATTTCGTGAATTAGATTTTCCTGTATGTATTTCTAATTGATTAATTAATTTAGTTTTAAAATTTCACAGAACTTTGTTCTGAAAAATTACAACTTCACAAATATGAATGTGTTCTTGAATACACATATGTTATTCATTAGATTTTTTTTAAATTCAATAATAATAATAAATTCAAATAAGTAAACAACAAAAAACAAGCTTTTTGATATAAAAACATTTTTACCACGTTTTTGAATTGAGTTAAAACCGTTTTGTAACGTATATGCGTGACGGTAACGCTTACGTCACCTCCGACAAGTTCCTGCCTTGAAATGGATTGTCTGCCACTGCTGCTGCTCGCTTGTCATACTCCAGTCACTTGATTGATGGGTAGAATAAGAAACGAAGGTAAAATATTAGGATGTATCTACCGCGAACCTTAGATTCTGGCAATTCTATTTTTAAACGGCTTTGTAATCTCTCTCGTTCCATAAAAAATATATTAAAATTGATTGTAAAACAAAATTGTCATAACAGAGTGTAAGTTAACTTAGTAAAAACTACTACCAGACTTTAGATCTACCGGTTTCGAAACGTACCCGTCTCTTCGTCAGGATCAACACTACACCACTATGTTCACAACACTGTACATCACAACCATAGTATTGGTACATTTTCACTTATATTTATCACATGCGTGTTAATGTTGTCAGAGACAAGCATGCACTAACTTGCCTACAGAACAATCAGGAAAGTTAGTGCATGCTTGTCTCTGATAAGATTAACACACATGTGATAAATATTGGTGAAAGTTTAACAATACTGTGGCTGTGGTGTAAAGTGTTGTGAAAATATTAGTGTAGTGTTGGTTCTGACGAAGAGACGGGAAAGTCTCGAAACTGGTAGACCTTAAATCTGGTAGTGGTTTTTACAAAGTTAACTAACACTGTTATAATATCTAACCGCAAAGTTAATGCTTTAAATATTAATAACAAAATTGTTAATTTACGATCTGTAATATCGCATCAGTGTAGCCTTCATTCTCAACCAGATTTAAATCTAAAGGAGTGCCCGCATAATTTCACTCAAAATTCTTTAAAATTTCATGCCGTTTCAGACAGCGAGCTCTAACACACGATCCATTTATCTATTACAAGTAGCTTGTTGGTGTAGTAGTTATGAATCTCGCCTAGTAAACCGGTGGTCGGTGGTTGGAGACCTATTCCGGGAGCAAGTTAGTCCTATTTTGCTTATTTTGAAAACAGTAAGAATAAGAAGAGAGCAACACGGAGGTGCTTCAGAGAGCTAGTAGATAGCTACTGTCAAATGTTATAGTGATGAAGGTTTCTTTTTTGGGTCACGTGATACGTGGGGGAAAATATCGCCTCCTCCGACTAAGCTCGAGGGCAAGATAGAAGAAAGACGGGGAGATGGTAGAAGGCAAAAGTCCTGGCTGCGCAACATCAGAGAGTGGACCGTAATAAGACAGGTATTGGATTTGTTCCGAGCAGTGCACGACAGAGGTTTTCGCACAAGTGATTGCCAACGTCGGGGGGACCTTATAAGGCACAGATAGATGAAGAAGAATAGCAACTGGCTTGAAGCCTGGCGCTAGGCTTCAAGCCAGTTGCTAGTCTGGCGCCAGCCGCAAGCGTGCAAATGCCGCAATTGACTTTTAACGATCAAAAGTGATGTACGTTATATTAACGCCCGATTTCACGTATATTTTAATTAGTTTTTGACATAAATAAGGGATAATAATAAGCTAAATCAAACTTAGTCGGAGAGTTGTCTGATTGGGTATTTGTTAGCGCTTATTTAGGTCATTCTGTGAGTTATAATGTGTATTTTAGAAAAATTCTATTAATTCACAGTTTATTTGAATCTTGGAACTGCACGCGAGTTAATTGTGTGTTGTGGTGTGAATATATAAATATGTTTGTAATTATTTATTTAACAATGCTGTCGAAAAAGCAAAGGTTACTTAATCGATACTTAATTTAAATAAGATATTTTAACAAAATAATAGTCATATTAGCATGTAACCACTTAGTGAGATTTTTAATCCGCCGGTTTCGAGATGTACCCGTTTCTTTATTAGGACAACCTCTACACTAGCACGTAAATTTCACTACAACTCAACCATAGTATTATTCACACATTAACACATGTATTTCTCACACGAATATCTTTCACGCTGAGATTGTCTAGGAGTTTAATCATCTAAGATGATTACTGAGAAAATTACGAACTAAGAATTAGCGTTTTTTTTTAAATTACAGGATACGGAAAGCCTCGTATTTTAAACTCGTGTATGCTCTGGTATAATCAATATTTTATCTACGATATGGAATCATGTACTCAATGTAAATGGAAAGAAAGTGAACTGATATACCTTTGAAAGCATATACTCCATAAATCAAAGACACGGAGACGCACTTTCCACTTGGCAAGAACAGTACTTGAACGATCGCACCATGCTGTAAAAATTTATTCACTACCTCCTAGAAAACTTCTTTCGGTTCTATATAATATTTCTTTATTATATAACAAACAGAAAATCAAGGCAAGATAATTTAAGCAAGGGGACTAAACAAATATTGAGCACTTCCGAGATGAAGACACTGAGGATAATGGCAGGAAAAACGCTAAGGGATCGCGTGAGAAACACCAGAATAAGAGAGATATATGAGGCTGAAGATAACTCAAAATGAAGAAGATAGTGAAGGAGGAACTGGTCTGGTCATGTCCAGAGAACAGACAGCACCAGACTCCCTTATATCAGACTACATAGTCAGCCTCACGGAGCCCGTCCTCGCGGAGGACCTACCAAAAGATGGAAGGACAGCTGGGAATCCCCCTCACAGGAGATGCTATCCTCCAAAGAACAGACCTCATAGGTTGAATAAAAGGATGAAGAAGTAGAGGAAGGTAACCGGTTGTTATTGACTCCGATATAGCTGGCGGTGTGACAATTTTTTTAATTTATAAATAATCGATAATTTACAGCATAATTTATTGCAAAAAAATCTCACTTATCCGCGAGACCAGTTTGTCAGTAGATTTTTTCTCTTTATTAGGTAAATTAAAAACAAAAAAAATAGATAATATATGCTGATGAGGTCAGATTTGACAGTTTATTACATCGGACGACGCCGGAAACAAGAGCCATTTGGTAAAAGAAAAATTGGAACATTTCCAAATTCTGACAAGAACAATATTTTTCGGCTCAAATTACAGTAAATTTCGATCCACACCAGAAATACTACAGAATACGAGACTGCCATGGTAACAAACATACAAAAAATATACACATATATTTTTCTTATAAAAGCCAACAATAAAATACGAGTTGAGTGTCTAGACTAAACTGACTGCTTTTGAAGTTGTGTACATATTAATAAATGGTCACCAAATATGAGTTAGTGCTAAGAGCGTGAGATCAAGATCCTAGGCTATCGTAATAAATCATCTTAGGGAGTAGAACATTAGGTATTGCAATACAGATAGAACAATGATCATACAATTAGGTGAAAAACGTTAGCTTTATTACCTCTACGTGAGTTAAATAATATTTTGATATTTTACTACTTAATTTTCAATTACAACTCATTTTGTCAGTACCTAACTGTAATGTTCTCTTCATTTAAACTGAGGAAAAGAACCGTGGTGGAAATCGAGGATCCAGATAAACTCGATATTCTTCTTGAATATAATTTAATGACTTGTAACAATAGAAATCCACGCGACAATATTAATACGGTTTAAAAATAGTTTTTTAACAAGTTGTTACTGACGCGATAGGTTAATTGTAATTGTAAAGAGAGCGCGTCGTTGTGGCGCATCCTTATTTATACCCATTCACTCTCTCATACTGCATGTCTTTCTCATTCATTCCGACCTATATCCAGATACATTTCAATAATTGAGCCCTTGCCCGGAATAACGTTGTATCCAACAATACTCTCATTCCGAGAAAAATTGAAAAAACGAAACCAGTTACAATTTATTACATTTTATATTTTAAATATAACAAACATATAATTCTTAACGAATCTTAATATAAAATAGGAAAAAAAGGCAATTAAATTTGAATCTATTGTAAAAAAACATGCTGAATCAGTGGAAAAACGTTGTATAAGAAATTTTCACAAACAACGTTATTCCGCAAAACGTTTTTTATTTATTCTGCTTTACTTAATAATGATTTTTAAAAGCAGCATGCTCATCTAACATGAATTCACAAATGTCATCGAGGTCCTTGAGCTTAGCAGCCTTATTGGCAGTGGATTGGAATTCATTAAAGTTAGTTCCAGGCTCCCTAACTGCATGCTTTTTTCCATACGGTAGCTAATCTTCCCCTTCTTCTACAAAGAGTTGGTAGAAGGCTATAGGAGGTCCATGATTCTTATTCTTTGTGGAAGGTTCTAGCTCTGATTGTGATGAGATCATCAGTAGGGAAAGAGCTTTTATGGAACGATAAGTATCTCCATCTGTTTGCTGAAGTGGCGTCGGACATTCAATTTCTCATGATTACTTTTTATTGTAATTAAGTAACATGAATTCTGATTGAATATTTATATTGATATTATATTTATATTGGAGAAAATATCCCGGATTTAAACATTTTTGGCTCAAATTCGACCCTACGAAAAAAAACGAGGAATTAAGTAAACTTTTTGTATCGGTATTATTTTAAGTTACGATATAAAGAGCACTAATGCCAGCATCATTATCAAAAAGCATTTCAAATATCAATATGGATAAATAAATTGAGTAAAATCCGTTAACGTTCGACAAAATAATATTGTCACATATGAAATTACAATATCAATCAGAACTGCCAAATCGTATACAACGTTATTCCACAAACATGTTCCGGCGGGTCAATTGCAGAATTGATAATATTTTTTCTGGAAACACTCCTTTCCTGCATCCTCCAACTTATTGGCTTTGATATCTTTCCAGTATAAAACATAAGATGTTCGTTTTCTCCCTTTATTCATGTGAATTAAACCACGCTCCACGATATTGACGAGCGGCGACGCCATTTTGAGAAACAATGTACAACGTTCTTCCACAAACCGATAACTTTAAAATACAGCCAGAAGCCTAAATATTTTTTTCTTGACATATTATCTACCTTAAACGATGCATAATAACATACCCAACATAACTGCATCAATAACTCAAAATTGACATTTGTGTTGGATACAACGTTATTCCGGGCAAGGGCTCAATTAATTATTTGAACCGAATCAATGTAAAAATTCTATATTTAAACGTAGTCAGTTTATTACGTCACCTAACTTAAGTTCTTTAAGTAATTTAAGTAGTAAAATATAAAAATATTATTAAACTCAAGTAGAGTTAACAAAGTTTTTGTTTTTCACACAATTTAATGATCATCATGAATATATCGTATGAACATATGAATAGAACTTTCAAAAAATTTGATAATTTTTGGATGTTCGATGAAATTGGTGAACGTTACATTGTGTATAGTGATCATTTAAGCCAGCTCATACAGGTTATAAGCCCTGGGCCATCATATAGAGAGTTCCATTGATATTTCTCATTTATAAATAACTTCGTCTCTGTGAGATTTCTACAATTCATGTTAATTAATTAAAATCATTCCTCTGGGGACAAAATCCAGTAACTGTGTTCTTTGAACATAATTGAAAATAATGTCCTTAAAATTCTTCGCAATAGTCTAAAAAATTATCTTTATCTCTCAGTTGATTTTTATATTCTACTACCTTATTGAAAAATGGATAAATATAGAACAAGCAATATGGCACGTCTTATTTTTTGACAGTTTAAATAATATTCCAAAGTTTCATTAATAGATTACGATTTAATTGACATCACAAGCTGAAAATACTTGCGTTGTTACAGAATGTTAGTAAACTTAGTAAAAACCACTATCAGATTTACGGTCTACTGGTTTCGAGACGTACCCGTCTTTTCGTCAGGACCAACACTACACTACTATATTCACAACACTATACACTCCAACCATAGTATTGTCAAACTATAAACTAATAGTGGTGATGGTGATAAGAGACGGGTAGATACGTCTCGAAACCGGTAGACCGTAAATCTGGTAGTGGTTTTTACTAAGTTTACTAACATTCTGTGATTACGTTTAACCACAAAGATAATGCTTTAAATATTTATAATATTAATAATAATACTTGCGTTGATCTAAAAAAATTAGTAAGAATAAACTGCGTTAATTTTATGACGCCAAAACTCACCGCTTGAGAGTATTTGCTGCTTCAGGTTATCCGCTTTATACTATATATAAGATTGGCAAGGGTTAATTATAGAAGCGATAGAAATAAGGTGGTTATAAGTAATGTGATAAATATTAAGAAAATAGCCAAACAGTGTACTTACTTAGAAGTCCACCCATTTCCCTTGATGGTCCCTACTTCCGGGGGCAATAACACGGTTCTGCAAAATATATTATTTACTCACAGCAAAAGGAAGTTGAGAAATGTCGCAATCAAGTCAAATGTGAAACCATTCTTCTTTTTTCTCGCGGAAAATGGAAAATGAAAAATGGCAAAACATCCTGAATACATTTATGCTCTACGTGAGGGTACCGGGTCAAGGTCAAACACATCTGTTGGACGTAATATCCATCATTTAAAAATTTCCATATTGACTTTTCGGGGCCAAAATGTGTGTATGCTTTTAAGATTTTTTGAGGTTAAAATATTGTTTCACTTATACGGATAGTGCAAAATCAATTAATTTTGTACGAAAACTTTATAAATAAAAGTTGAATCTACTATATTCTTTCGTCTTTAGTCACTCTTCGTAACATGTCAAGCCTTTAGGGGCAGGCAGAGAAAAAATAACATAATTATTGCCCATTCACTCGAGTATTACCATACTCGCAGCTACCATCTCGTCAAACCAAAAATTTTTCATTCTTTTGAACCACAGCCACCCGACTTCATTACATTTCACATCGTTTTATTCATCTTAATAAACACAATTCCCTTACATTCTTACATTAAGTTGTTTCGAAAATGATGGCCAATTTTAATATAACATATTTTAAATTATCTTTGTCGAGAGATATTTGTTAATATATTTTTGTTCGTCATTTAAAAATTATTTAAATTCTTTTAAAAAATGGCACTTCAAACTGAGAAACTTGCTGGTCTAGCAATTCCAAGACACTTGCCTAATGATCGAGTGATCGCGGGTTCGAGCCTCATTTAGACCAGCAAGGTATTCCCAATTTCCATAGCATTGGCGTTAAACTTAGTTTGAAAATAGTTAGTACATTAATATGACACGTATTGCATGTACGCGTCTCTATTTAAACATAATAATTAAAAAGAGACTTTAAATTTTGGCATTTTGTTTCTCAATATTAACCGAACATGTGGTGTAGGAACCACTTTTGAATGAACAGTGCGGTATTCGTATCAAAATTTTAAATATGGAGATGTTATGTCTTAAAAATACCAGTAGGTACCTTCATTATATAATAAATTTTATTTTCTCTTAAGTTATGTGTTATTAAGTGCGATAATTAAAATTGGCCATAACTTTCGGAACAACCTAATATACTATTTCTTGCAAAGCGTTTTCAATGCTGTAAATAAATTGTTATTAACTTCTTCTTCAAATGTAGCAAATTTATTTTGTGGTAACATAATTATAATTAATATAAATTAACTTTGTTTAAAACCACTTATTTATTGAAAAAAATCAACATGTTTCAAAGTCAATGGCTTCTTCATCATCGTATATAACTTTTTAATATTTTGATCTATACTTCGATTTTTAAATATTATTTTTGTTTTCCTGATGAAGAAGCCATTGGCTTTGAAACATGTTGATTTTTTTCAATAAATAAGTGATTTTAAACAAAGTTAATTTATATTAATTAAAATTGTTATTATTTTTCTTCCATACTCCTGTACGTCTTTTTTTATTAAGAATCCATAAATATAGCACGGTTCTATCTTTACTTCTTACGTAGGACTACGTATAACATTGTAATCTTTTCAAAATTATACAATCATAACCACAGTACAACTTTTCAAAAATTCATTCAGATAAAAACATTTTCAATCCATTTTTAAACCAATTATTTTAAAAATAATTTAAGTCAATTTTCCATCCATCTTTATTTCAATAGCAAATAATATCGTCAAGATTCATGACACGGCTGGCTTTATTTTCTATGAAAGCTGTTTCACCCACTGCCGATCTGTCCTTGCCAGGAGAAACACTCCTCACAAAAGGTTACAAGTGCAATTGATAAAAGCCTTAGAATTATATATAGATACAACTTAGATAAGCAGGTGGCACTACATATATTTTACACTACTTGATTTCTCACAAACAACAGTGGCCACACAAGCAAAGCTTAAATGTGATTTTCTTAAAATAAATTGTTAAACATAATGATTTCGTCAATTTAGTTTCATTTTATAAAATATAATAAGAAGATGTATCAAATAAATTTAAAAAAAAGTAAAACATTCTGATAAATAGTTGAAAAAAAATTCTATGAGTGAAAGGCAAGATGTTTAGAGAAAATAACGTAAGTATTTTTTACTAAGCTAATTAGGTAGTAATACTACTAATAGTAATACTAAGTCTGTGCCTGGTACTTAACTTCTTTATGAACGTTAATGATTCACATATATAAAGGTATGATCTTACTTAGTACTTCTTACTAGTAGTCTCAGACTTACTTGAATAATTTTACAATACTTGGAATAATACGCCACTACGTGTGTATTTTTATTTATCAAAAAATTGCTTAGTAATATAAATTTTATGACGTCTTATTTAAATGATTACAAGTATTATTCGTTATAGGTATTCATTCCGATTAATATTTATTAATAATTGTAGCTAAAAAATATTTAAAAAAATTAATTTCCGTTAACAGTCAGTTTTCACTTAACAACCATGTACCATTTTATCGATGGACAAGCGAATTGGTCGATTAACAAATTCCTCACAATTTTAATATATTAAAATTGTGAGGAAATTATGAAAAACACTGTTTTTTTCCACTTTATATTTTATTTAATTGTTAAAAGTTTTCGAGATTACTCTCATTATCAATAAAAAGTTTTCAACTAAATTAAAAATAATTATAGACAGTATTTATAGGGATTGGGTGTATGTAATTTAAATTCAGAAATAGTGGAACATGCCAAAATAGGGGGTCATAGGTTAGATCATTATTATCATTTTAACAATTAAATAAAATATATAGTGGAAATAACAGTGTTTTTCAGTTCGATTCATCCTTCATATATTAAAAATGAATTTCCACAATGTTTCATAAAAAAACTTTGAAAATTTATCACATTTTTATTTTATTTTCTGCACCTGCTTTCACCGACATAAAAAACGGAATTCCTGTTAAATATAGACAACGCGCACTATAAACTTAACTAAGTAGGATGCAAAGATCTGATAGCTTTTGAATAGAGTAAAGAGTGGGTAAGCACACTTTAATAGAGTAGGTATAGTAAGTGTAAACAGTCGTTGAACGAGATGATTATTAATTGAAGAGCGACTGTACACGTAAAAAGCCGTAGTAATAAAAAAATTTGTCTAATACCTGTCTGATTTGGAATTTTAAAATATATAATTATTTTAAATTTCTTTTTATTATAATGATATAAATATATATCTATATTATATAAAAAATATAAAAAAAAAAAAATATTGCTGGAAATATTTCATTGCTTTTTGAAAATATATATTTTTTATATAAATTATTTATACTTATTGGCATGTGCTATCCAGGCACGTGCAGTAGATATATTGAAGGATGACATTTGCGTAAATTGCGGAAAAAATCAATATCAAATATTTATCAGTTAAAATATTATGATAATAATTGTGACATATCTTTAAGTACAAGTCAAGCATCAGTGTTCTAAATGCACGTCTCTACTAGATGTCTGGTAAGATAATTTTGTTTTCCATAATAATTTAGTTTTATTCATAATATTTTTTAATAAAACAACATAATTTTTAAATAAATATACAAATATTTCATACAGTTGAATTGTTCAGTTTGACTCTAGTGCATTAAGGTAAAGCAAATTGCCTATCAACAGGGGTCGGTATAATTCAGGCTTCGTAAAATTAACTCGATACCCGACAGCCTCTGTCAGTCTATCCGTCCATCATTCGATCCACGGTGAATTCAATAAGGCTTTTATTTTTTAATTCTTCCTGTTTGTGACTGCGCAGAAATTTGTACGGTTTATTATATTATTGAAATTTTATTATATGGTCCTTTCATGTTATGTTGTTCCCATTTGTTATCATTCATCAACGTGATTTTTATTTGTAATGTAATTATCCCTATAAATAAATGAAAACAACTAAAAAATGTTTGTTTATGTAAATACTAACATCAAAAAATAAAGTGTCTTAAAATGGAAACAAAATCCAGGATATTGCAGATCTAGAAGAAAAGCCATTCTACTACAGAGATTTTACAGACCGCAGTTAATATAGAAAAAATAGCCAACATATAAGCCAATGCTTATGGAATGGATAATAAACAGTTTTGCCTAATCGGGCATCCTAACCAAGCAGATAAATTCTCTAAATTCCAAACTCAACTAAGATATTTCAGTTGAGTTTGGAATGGAGTGGGTTGAAGGATTGACGATTCAATGGTTCAATAACAAAAATGTAGTTTAAAAATGGCTTTTTTGAGAAGAGTAAGCTTGTTGCTTAAGTACTTCTATATATTTTGATCAAAATCGATGAAACTTTACCTCTCGCCGAACATTAAGTAAAATATACAGCAACGATTTTACAAACTCCCTAACAAGATTCTTTTGTATAATGAGACGCTACCTTATAAAAGAAGGCATAGTAGCTCGTATTCGTGGCGATGGGGTTTAACCCTTAAATGCATGAAGTCTGATTTTTGTATGAAAAAAATATATTTTATAGAGCTTCACCCGTAGACTAAGGAAAAATTGTAAAAAAATCATTGTTTTATTTTTTCATTTATTTAAAAAAAAATTAACATGTGCCGTTTTCGGCATCACATGCATTTAATACTAAATTAATGCATTACTTCCTGTGCATTTAGTATAAAATAGATAAAAATAATTGTATGAATACAAAATTGATAAACATACCTGCTCGTTTTATATTTTTCTGGGTAATAAATCTGTCAAATAATCAAGATTTCTTTAGATCGAATACGGCTTACTTCGCTTCTCGATAAAGACATCGAATTTTTCTATAATTTGATAGTTTAGTAAAAAATGGCCGTTTGGGCATGGACAAGATATTTACTTTTTTTAAATTCAATGACTAAGGAATACTTTTATAAGGATCGATATAAAGAATGACAAATATTTTGTGTGATAATTGAAAACAAACTCAATGTTCCGTTTTCGGCACAATATGCATTTAAGGGTTAAAAAAAGTACTCGAATAAATAAAATCGAAATCAAAAAACTTAACTTGCAACTATTTTATACAATAATTGTATTTCTAAACATGCCAGATCGCCCTCGAAAAATCACTTGCACAATTATTCGCTTCGTCATAAACTTCGTCCGGTGGAGTGCTATTTATAGCTACACTGAGCACCCAAACCACCCCTGACAGTGGAAGTATTCAGCAGTTTTTAGTGTACTCAATAATCTTCATAAAATATACTTCTAGAAACATCTTTGTATATTGTGACAATATTAAACCTCTCATTTGCATAGACGTCAATTTTCCACGAACTCTAAAAAGTGATAATAAATAAAAAAACAAGACAGTGGTAAAACAGAGACTGGCCTTATCGAACGACCTGCTGTAAAAAGGAAAAACCCGCAATTAGACTGGCACAGACCCAGCAAGTGCACTGTATAGCCTACCGCTCAAGGGAAAACCCTAATCGATAAAACAACCAGACGTTGTACTTGAAGCGTGACTGGAAAGCACTAACTCTCCTTTCACAAGGAACGCCTATCGCACGACCCTTAGAAAAGTAAAACAAAAACTTTATTTTATAAAAGACTTAAAACCGAAATGAAACGAAACATTCTAAAATTTCAATAACGAAACTATTGTTTTCTCTTGAAGGTTCTTAATACATTATTATCGATTTATAATAAATTACCACACTCAAGGGGATTTAAAACAAAAACGCTACTATCGAATAGACGCAATTTAGTTAAATGTTTTAGTAACTGATATTAAAGCCAGAGAGAAGATTTTAAAATTAATATTCTTTTGATAAAATGATTCTAAAACACTTTGTTGTCTAACCAAAAGCATATGTTTTACATAGAAAATATAGATTTACAGTGTCAAACAAAGTGATATTTTTTTTGAAGATAAATAATACGCTTTTAAATTCAATTAAATTGATTTGTGAAATTGACACTCTTTGCTAGATAATCAAATATGTCACTCTTTATTCGCTTCTTAATTCTATCGACACATAAGAAATGCAAGTAATTACTAGTATTTACAGCGGAGAAATGAAGAAAAAGTGGACCCATTGAAAAGAGACAGTTGGAGCCGTTCGGAGAGAAATGGTGGAACTAACTTTAATACGATTTTCACGTGGCGTAGAGAATCGTGTTTAAGTCTTTGAACCTTAATCAGAAAGTTTGTCCTATCCTATGTGCAATTTATCTTTCAAATATATATACCTAGGCGCTAAAGAAGTGACTACATACTACTGTTTTCAAATATGTATTTTATTAAACTTTTTATTTGATATTTTAATATGTTCTGATCTTCGCTGTAACATTTTATTTCTATTCAATGTATTTTTATCATCACTCTTGGCTCTACAACCCCTGCTGGATCTTGGCCTCCTCGAGAGTCTTCCTCCACTCATCTCGGTTTAGTGCCAGCTCTCTCCAGTTCAGAAGCTCAAAGGCAGAAATGTCTTTGAGGACGTTATCGCTCCATCTTAATTTCGGCCTTCCTAAGCTCTTTTGACCTATCGGCCTTGAGTTCAGCAGGGACTTTGGTGCTTAATGCTCGGTCATTCTCTCCACACGACCCAGCCACCGAATTCTTCCCAGTTTTGTAAATTTGGCGACGTTTACTTCCTTAGGGTACGAACATGCCGAAGATGCTTCACTGCGATACCTCGCGGTCGCGGTTTCAGCTCGCTACCTCGATGACGATACTTGCTATTTACATGGATGGCAGTGCAAATGTCAGTCGCACCCCGATGTTGACACTCACCAAAACGCAAAAACGATTCGTAACACCTTTTTTGCAGCTAATCCGTTAAGTGAAAACTAGAGAAATGTAATTCATATGTAAACATTTAAGTAATTAGGTTCATAAACATTTTATTTACTTCTTTTTATTTTTCTCTAAAATTCCTAGATACTAATAATTTTTACCGATTCTCTAAGCGAATTTAATAGATACAGAGTGACATGAACGATGCAGGATTAAAAATGATAACGACGCCTTTTATTATTTATTATAATATATATATTATTATATAATATTAGCTCCATTGATTTTATATTATTTTTCAAACAAAGGAGACAAAGGGTTGACGGCAATTTGGTTAAAGGCAAAGATTTCAAAATATATCTTCTGTCAATGAACCACGATAATATGAACAATATAAACAAGGAATCGATTTGAAAGATTTCGTTGACGCTAAATATAAACAATTAGCGTGGAATACCTACTCATCCGAATTCTGGTCCCACATAATAGTCGAAAGATATTCACAACAATACGATAAGCCGAGGCGAATTTGACCAATCGCGAGCCAGATCACATTGCAGTTCGCCGTCGACCGCGATGTAAAAACAAAATATTTTATTTTCACGTAAGCGTCGAGGTAAACCTCCATGTAGGCCGCGATATATCGCAGTGAGATATCTTTCAGCATGTGCGTGCGTATTTACTAGCATGCGTTTGTTTTACATGAAGGTGACATCGAGGTAGCGAGCTAAATCGCGACCGCGAGGTATCGCAGTGAAGCATCTTCGGCATGTTCGTACCCTTAGAGTATAGAGCTCATTGTTGTAACGTATTTTATTATCAATCTAAAATTCTTGCCCATTTTAGTACATGGGAGTATAATATGTAGGCTACGGTGGGTATATCAATTGTAAAATTTTTTTTTTTTAAATTGTCACATTAAATGGTTAGATCCTTTCAGAAAATTTTAACAGAATTTTAATTATAGATAAGACATCTTAGAAAACTTGTCGTTTTCTTGTCGCCAAATTATAATTAATATTCAAACGTCTTTTATGTCTCCTTTCCTGCGTTGTGTGACCACGCCCCTACACCCGTCCGTCTATTATCTCCCCTTCCCCACTCTTCATGTCATCCTTAAGTCTAAAATTTAGTATTAGTAATATTACTGAAGAAAATTTTTCAGCATTGAAAACGTTCTAGTTGCTGTATATAAACAGTTTTATCATTTTTGAATATAGTTAATCCAAAAATATTGAAAAAAAGCAAAATTTGAAGTACCTACCTAAAAAAATTATGTCATAAGGTAGAAATTTACGTGAAAGCTTTGTAGACTAGCTCTGTTACGCATTGAAAGCAAATGTATTCAAGAAGTAATCTTCCAAAGATTAATAAATAAACATAAAATGCTCTTAAGCAGGTATTTTTCACAAGAATTCGTTCGGCACTCTAAAGATTGATTCAGCTGACTCAATTAAGCCACACGAGTAGATACCTGAAGCGAGGCTCTCCATTGTTTCGGGCGTGTGAAAAAGAACTTTGCAACAGTTCCTTTGTATGCATTCATGCCCTGCTTTCGCTCGACAAAATAATTGGTTGATACTTAAAAAGATTTTCAGCCACGGGTTTAAGACGATCCAATTAACACTGAAAGAGTTCGAAATAGTTGGTTCGCATTCTTGGTTCGGTCATGCTAAAGCGGATTTTATTATTTAAGGCGTCCCTATGAAAATGGTCTACATTGTACATCAGGTCACAGAGTGATTTTATTATTTTAAATTGGTCTATATAGCAGTATACACCCTGTGCGATATTTTTTTCATGATTTCAACTCAATTGAGTAGCTTGTTGGTCCTGTGGTTAGGACTATCGCCTCGTGGCCTCATCCAAAGATCGCAGGTTCGAACCTCACTCCAGACCAGCAAATTAGTCCTATTTTTATAGCACAAGTGTTTAGCTTAGTTTGAAAATAGTAAGAATATTGATGTGACACGTATTCCGTGTTCGCATCTCTATTTGAAAAAAAAAGATTTACTGAAATTCGACTTCCAAAGTTAGCTTACGTTAAAAAAGGGTCTAAATTCGTGTAAATTGTTGACGAATTGATGCCAACAGTTCTACGATGTCATTGGGATTGCTTAACAACATGAATCTACAAAAAGTTTGTAGAACTTCATAATAACACATATGGAAATAAAATAAAAAAGTTTTTAAGTTCTACCTTTTTAATTTTCGGAGACGCCTTTTGCGTTATAAGGGCATTATCAATAATGATAACGAGATTGATAATGCCCTCATAAGTCTCAGAAAATTAAAAAGGAAGAACTTAAAAAAACAATTGTTTTTATTTATATATGCATAAAATTCATGTCCATAATTGGCGAGTGAATGTTATTAAATAACAAAAAACTGAAATTCTGTATTTTATCTCTCAGCTGTAAAATTTTGTTTTTGCATATAGACCCTTTTTATGGGTAAGCCTTAAATTATTTTTGTATGGAATCTGTAATAGTATTGTATATTTAATCATGGAATTAAAAAATTAGACAAGATTAATTATCACTTCTAAAAAATTAACAAAAATTTAAAAAAAACAGACTGTCAACAAGTCGTAATTGATCTTGATAGATAGTCCTACTTTAGGTAGTTGTACTTCGTGCAGTATAAATAAATAAATTTACCGATGAGCTTTGGCTCCCTTGTAATTTACTATTAAAAAATAATTAGGTACTATACGTCTCCCAATTATTTTCTTGCAATCAACCTTAATAATTGCAAGAATACAACTAGTTCTATAAATAACGTAGGTACTTTGATTATCTTTATTACACTTTCGCCACAAATTACATCCCTAATGATATAACTATTCCCACAATTTCCTCTATCTCCAAGTCGTAAATAACTCCCGGTAAAAGTTCACGAAGAGTAACAAAAAACGTTTATTTTCATCCCCTAGCGATTGTCTTGAAGTTAACAGCCTCACACTATCTGTAGTGTTTCATTCATCACGTAGTGTTTCTTTCATCGCGCGAGAGAATCAGGTAGAGTAGGCGATAGATCGGGCGGCATATAAAAAAGTTCGCTTCGAAGGTTTCGCCGCAAAGTAACACTTCGAATAATCTGAGATCTTCAGTTGAGAGGCTTGGCTTCATTTCACCACCCCTAGTTAAGCTCTGATTAACCTTATTCAATGGTTACAATGACAGAGTGACTTTTGCCCATGATTTTTATATTAGGGGATTAGAAACAAATCGCCAATATGCATATTGTAACGAAATGGTAAAAGAGACTACGTGCAGAATCCTTCGTAATACGTCGACGACGACAAAAACATCGAAACCTCTATTACCTTCTAGAATACTCTACAATTATCTACAACCTTCGGGAGACGGGAACCTTCTCCTAAGCGCCAGAAAGGAGAAGAATCTTCCCGAGAATTCGAAAATACCAGTTTTTGAATATAAATACCGGGACTACGCCGCGGCGAGAGTAGTCTTGTTTTGACGGACAGTTGTGTCGACAGCCAAGGGTGCCCAGTCGTGAATTGCGAAGCGACAGGTATCGAGCGAAATAATCGGACGAGTAGTAGTTACCTTAGTGGTGAAATAAATAAATGCGATAAATAATGCATGCGAGAATTGAAAGTTCTACAAAGAAATGAATAGAGTGATACCCAGAGATAATTAAGTGTTTATATACGAGTGATACATTACGAAATAGCGTGATTTAAAGAATAGCATTTAAATAATTTACCTTGTAAATTAAAAAATTAATTGATCATTAATTAAATAATCGCTAATTAATTTCCAGTGTTTTATTTGTATTTCCCTACCCACGACCACCCCGTTGGCCCCGAAACATGTTAACAATTCAATAAATAGTGGTTTTATACAGAGTATAGGTATCTTTTTATTAATACAAATTACGTTATCATAAAAATATTTTTAGCATTTCATGATATATTTTGACTGTCACTGAAGAAAAAAAAATTATTACAAAAATTATTTGCGTAACCTGTTAGCCGTTAGTGAAGAATATTTTAAGATAGAGAATTATCCTTATTTTTTCATTTTCATACCTCATTATTTATACCTCATCTTTATTTTCTCCATCTGGTAGCGTTAGTGATGGTCATTGTTGCATAGAGAGTTATGCTTTTTATATCTAATTGTTTATATTTTATACCTAATCACTATTTGAGCTATTTGGCAGCATTACTAATGGACATTGTTACATAGAGAATTATGCTTTTTATATCTATTTTTATTGCGTTCTATCATTATTTGAGACATTATTATATGTATTTTTATTCTATATGAACGTCTTTGTGCCCGATTAGTCTTTCGTTATAAATAGTAAAACGTTTAAACAGGATCATCCTTAGATTATTAAGAAAACAAATATCGATTTCAATCCAACCAAGATATCGTCGTCCTGGGAGCTGTATGTTATGATCCTCAAATATAAGTGACTACAAGAAAATGAAATCATCTATATTCTACATTACTAGGAATACATGAAAGATCAATTCAGTGAACATGAAAATCGAATGACTTGGACGAATGAAGAAAACGAATGATGATGAAATCCAATGCGAAAAGTAGCATCCAAAAATTTCTAATTTTAATTAATTTTTTTAAATTTAATTTTATCATTTCATAGCAAGGTAGGAGGAACGTTACTCTATTTGCTGTACACTTTTACTGTATTTACTCTATGAAATTGTCTATGCAGTTGTTTGTTCTATGCTACTTGCACTCGGGGCTTGTTATGCGGTGGCAATGTTGCAATGTTTGCACGTGTAATTTTGTTGGAAAACGCGATACCGCAGTTCACGTGGTAATAAATTATTTTTATTGCATTTTATTCGTTGCAATATCTTGACGGAAATAACACTTTAGATAGTTTGGACCTAAAAATGAAATTTCGAATTGAGGAGCGGACCATTTTTCCAATATACTGTTGGGTATTTATCAGTGGAGTGGAGACAGTTCTTTGAAATAGCTGTACTTAAGATATATTATAGCTGACTCACAGACACGAAAATATTTTTTTATATGGGAAAGTGGGTATGGATCCAATTTTATAAAATTTGATAGATGTGGGAGTCTATCATGGGTGGTATTGGTGAACGTTACATTGTGTAAAGTGATCACTTGAGCCAGCCGTACGATAGGTTGTGAGCCCTTTAAGCAGCCAAAATACTTCCATACCTATTTTCTATATTATATATTTCTCATAATTGTTATGGTATACCTTGTTTTATTTTATGGTGTTCTCTTAATGCAAATACTGTAAGCATTAAAAGTGTATATTGTAATATTTTTGCATATTAATTTGACAAGATGTCATATTTCTTATATAAGAAAACAATCTCTTTATAAATAAAGTAAAAAAATTTCGGCCAACAATTTTTTGCATCACTCTCCAAATTAAAGGTGAATGCTTACGATATTGATATAGATTACTGAAATCTGTTGTTGATGGAGGGAAAACGCCCACGATTTTATTTCAGGGGTGAGACAAAGTTACAATTTGTAGAAACTTTGGAGAGTCCAACACAAGGTTAATAATTTTATATAGACACATTAATTTACTTACAATTCTCCTACACGATAGCTTCGTTATGTTAAGTATACCTCTTTCCATTTAAGAAAAACGAATGAATTTGTGTAAGCCGTGCGTACGAGGCACAGTGTTTGGTTGTGTTGGTTTAAAAACGAGTATAAAAACCAACACAGCGAAACAATGTGCGTCGTCCACAAGGCTTACACATACTAATGCGATTATCTTTCTTAAATGGAAAGAGGTCTACACTCATAATTTATTTGGTCCGAATTCATGTTTAATCTATGATATAAGAATCTTAAAATTTGTGTTGAACCCTTTTGATCATCAATTAATGAACTTTATATAACGGTGACCATAGAGTAGAATTATATTCTAGATTGCTACGAACATCAGTTGTGTATATAGACTTGAAATTTTTGACTAATTTTAAAATATATCCGAAACATAACAATGCTTTGTTAGTTATCTCGGTTATCATCAAATAATACAGCAAGATCTTCTATTAATGCTACATTATACTTAATTATTAGATTATAGTTGTCAGTAGTATGTAAAATACATTTTTTTACTACTGATTATGCAAGAATATAAACTACATTATAAATGTGTTATAAATAACGCGACGGGGGAGGTATTTTCACTGTGTCCCAATACTAAATTCAATCAATTATAGAAGGGGTTTTGTAAATATCTATACAATTTTATACTCAACGTGGAATACTAGCTATTTTATGACCTTCATGCAGAGGTTATGGGTTTTCCTTTGCTAATTTATTTTTATAAAAATCTAAAATATTATTTTCAAAGAAACCTTTTAGACTTTAAAGGGCTCATTTTGAGCCTATTGAAATGGCGACAGATGAAAATCCTTTGATGACAACAGCCTTCCAGTAATTTGTAAAGAGTGTCGACTATAGTTCTGACACATTCATCAGGCTCAGAAGCTACCCCAGACTCTGAAGAAACGGGAGAAAAAATCTCTTGGCACTTAACCCTCCAGCGAACGCGCTGGGAATAATCTGCTACTGCTGATAAATGAGTAGGAACGCGTCTGCTGACAAATGAATCGGGGTGGTTCCGTGTATAGGCTGTCACAAGCGTAACCCTCCTCAAAGCCTTCACAACACTAGCACTTGTTGATGTTTTATGACACATATTCGTCTAGACATGTGTGGCTATGGATTTCAGACTGTTATTATGAATTTATTAGGAACTCCATTATATCTCTACCTATGTCTCTAATATGTCTACCGAGGCAAAACTAGCGGTATATAATGGAGTTCTGGTACCGACACTAATGTATGGAAGTGAAGCCTGGAGCTGGCAGAAGAGGAACGAAAGTAGATTGAAAAAGATGGGGTCCCTTAGACGTATGTGTGGTAAATCAATGTATGATAGAGTAAAGAATGAAGATATTAGGAATGAATGTAAAGCTGATCGTAGCATAATACATAGAATAAAAATAAGGTCGCTCAGGTGGTTTGGGTATGTTGAGCGAATGAATGAGGAGAGAATGGTAAGAAAGATATATGATGCAAGTGTTGACGGCGCCAGAAAGAAAGGGCGACCACGGAAGACGTGGCATGACCAGATTAACCAGATACCGGAAGATGGTCCTGTTAGAAGCCTGAACAACCGTCGAGCTTGCATGCGAAGATGTATGAATGTAGACGAAGCGAAAGTTGTATGTCAGGACAGAAGAGTATGGCGCTCTATCCTCTCTGCCTACCCCCACGGGGAAACGGCGTGATGGTAAGTTAGTTAGTTAGTTAGTTCCATTATATCTTCTTCTTATAGCGTCATCTCTTATTGGAAGTAAATGATCATACTGGCAATCATGACTTTATTCACCGTCGCTCGGAGTTAACGAGCGTCTACAAGGCCCAATCAACACAAAGCTTTGCGTAAAATAAAAAATGTATTTTTTTTAATATTCATAGTATTGAAATGGAGTGGTTTATTTCATATTATGTTCAAGTGACAACAGGCATGAAACAATGGAGAATGTTTTACCACAAAAATTTATTTAAATTCAAGAAACAGAGTATATAAGCAGTATTAATATAAAAGCACACCCAGAAATATAAAAGAAAATTGGCACAGGCACTATGGTCTCTGGCACGATTTTTATCCAGCATTATGGTGGGATTCTCGGTGATGAAGGCTTTTGCCGGCAAAAGCTCGACGGCATGAGCGATGAAATCTCAGCGGAGAGACTTTTCGTAGATAAGCACACGATAAGATTCAAGCTTCTCAGTCACCCAAGAGAACTCTCAAATGTAGACATGATATGGTTCTCTTGTTTCGCCAGGAATATCTTTCGGACACGTCCTAGAAAAGCGAAGCCTGTTGGAGTCTTTCAAACATATTGACCTGCCTGGTAGTACCAGCAGACGATTTTTATATCTTTTCAGTGATGGTGGGAACGCATTAGAAATACAAATGCTTCCTGTTGCCGAACGGGGTCTGCGACTGTGAAATTCACCGAATATTTCAACCCTCCACACAAGAACGAATACCCTAATTACGGCGCCATAAATAGAAAAAAAAAATTGTACAAATCAATCACAAATGCCTTCAAAACATTCTCCATAAACCAGTCCGCAGTACACCGTTAGAATTTCTTTTGTTATCGCAACACAATAAATAGCCTGTGCGTACTTACAAAGATGGGTTATCTTTTACACCGTCAACAGCTTTCAGTTGTTCCTGAATCGTTGACGGAGTAACTACGCTCGACCTATTTTCTTAAATTTAAAATTATGAAAATATTAAAGCGTCAGGTATGTACTTTAGTCTGCATTTGTTGTTAATATAACAGCTATATATCATCATCATCATCATTCTTGGCACTACAACCCTTGGTGGGTCCTGGCCTCCTCAATAATTTTCCTTCACTCATGTCGGTCTAGTGTCAGCTCTCTCCAGTTTCAAAGCTCTAAGGCAGAGATATCTTTGAGGACGTTAGGACAGCTATATATATAATAAATATTTTATGAAGTACTATTTTTGCTTAAAAAAAAATTTAATGTTTACTTCAGCTAGAGTTATATAAAAAATTCCTAAGATGTCACCGACATCCTTGTGGTAGTTTGAAAGAATATTTTATTAACATTATAAAAAAGTTAATTACTCGTCCTCCTATATTCTCCTGTGTTAAATCGAGCGTAATATTTTCAGGTAGTCGTGGTGACCCCGCTATCAAGATAATGAAGATTAAGAGAAAATAACTATTTATGGTTTTAAAAAATGAACGTTTACGTATGATGAGGATGAGAATAATTTTTCAATTAAAATTGTATATTTTGTACATATCTCCCTCTTTAAAACATGGATATAATTCAATATGAAATTGTTTTTTTTAGTGAAATAGCACTCAACCCAAACCAATCCTAATTAAGTATTTTTTCTGAAAGATAATTATTAATTTGTCTCCTCATAAGCATTTCTGATCAGAATATCAAATAAAATCATATTTTATATTTTTGTCGTCGTAAATTCGTAATCTGTCCTTGTGTGCGCTCGGTCGGGTTTAAGTACTTCCAGGAAAATAACAGGGATTTTTGTTTATATAGTATTATTAACTTTTAAAATACTATTAGGAACCCTATTTGGTTTATGAAATTTTTTTTTATTATATTTCTGGGTTTTTGAATCCTACTTAACGCGGTTGCTGCCGGGTTAAAGGCTGGATTCTCGAAAATTCTCCATCATAATGCAAATTTTTTAATATACATTTTTATTTGCCATGTCTCCTTACTCGAGACAACGAAAATATGCCATAAAAAGCCATTACGAGACATATATATATATATTTTAATACCAGCATACTTATGCACATAAAACCGACGTACACGTAGGTACATAAATTTACCAAGTCATAAAATGTTTTATACCATCCTTCTTTGAATGAAAAAGATAAAATCACCCCACAGGGTGGTACAAAAAACCTAACAAGGATGGGATCTCGTTATACAGGGCGAGCAAAAAATTTATCCCCGCCGGGTGATATCAATTCGCGAAGGAAAAGAAAACCCGTAACTGATGTGATCAAAACATGAATTTCTTATACACACTGTAGCGGTTAAAGTTAGCTCGGTAGTTTAGCAATTTTATCGACTTCTGCGTTGCCCCTATTAAAATTTATTGTATTAAATGTTTAAATAAATATTTCAGGATTGCACCGTTTTTCTTAAAAACTATATATAAATGTCAGCAAACAGGTCTTCGCAACCAGCGTTAACAAATAAAACATAAATTTTTGAAGACATTACTCGTTGCTCAAAACACGGCAAAAGAGCTGCAGAAATACGGTTTAGAGTATTTTTTAATTTTATTTAAAATATATTTGGAAATCTAAAAGGTTTATGGATAACATTTTTAAATAATTCAATATAAGAAATAATAATAATATAATTTAGATACAGTCATTTTTTTGTAGTTGGCCGAGTTTTAGCATTTTTGTCACATCTGTTTTGAATTTGTCAGTGGTCAGTTGTTTGGTCTGTTGTGGCAGGTCATTGTATAGTTTTAATCCGTTGCAAATTAGTCAGGATTGTCCTGTTTTTGTTTTGGCGTGTGTTATGTTATAGTTTTGAGCCATTCTAGTGTTGTGTTGGTGTTTTTCGTGTATTTTGTGTAATTTTCTATCTTCATCTTGTATTTCGCTAATTGCTGGTCTGTGAATGATTTTTAGTGTTTCGATTTTTGTAATGCTTTCGATTTGTTTAATTGTTGTGTTATACGGTATACAGTTTCAGTTGGTGTCCGGTATTTCAGATCGTAGACCATTTTTAGTATTTTGTTTTGCTGTCGTTGGAGTCTGTTTAGGTTAGTTTTGTTTCCGGTTCCCCAGAAGGGCATCAAATATCCTATTCTACTCTTCACATATGCCTGGTACATCCGAATTTTTACGGTCTTTGGTGTGATTTCGTATATTTTGTGGAATAGGCTGGTCAGTTTTGTCAGTGAGTCAATTACTTTGTCTATTTGAAAGGATTCGGACCATTGTTCATACAGTTCGGACCTTTGGGCTGAAAACGCAATCATAACGGTAAAAGTATCGACGAAACTATCAAAAAATGAGGGAACAGTGATATATTTTCAAAGCAATTTAAATGTTAGAGAACTACGAACGAACGAACTTGGAAAGACTTGATCTGTGAACTATCTAAACTTTCAAATTTCAAGATATGTATTATAGATGTTACACAGAGACAAAGTCATTTTTTTATGGAAAAGTAGGTTTGCAGGTCTTTAAAAAACATATCATCATGCATAAAATTCATGTTTTGTGCTTAATAAAATGAAATAAAATAAAATTAAACGATGAAGTATTCTATCAACATATAAAGACCTTATGAACGAATCCGACAGGAAAAATGGCCGCCATATTTAAATTGATCGTAAAGAATTGAAAAAGAAATTTGTGTTAAAATATTGAACGAAGTAATGTAATTTAATTAAGATGAATTATAGAAGTCTCATAGAGACGAAGCTGTGTGTATGAAAAACGTGTATGGAAGTCTTTTTATACGATGGCCCAGAACTTAAAACCTGTATGAGTTGGCTTAAGTGTTCACTCTACACAATACAACGTTTACCAATTCCATCATAAGAACATCCACATATTATCAAATTTTTGAATTTTGTATATATTATGTTTCCAAATTGGAATCATTCATATATTTTATGGGACTATTCTAGAGACATCTGTAGTCTTTCTCATGAAACAGTATGCATAGGTTTTTGCAGCTAGTAATTATACTTCTATATTTTTTAATGTGGAGTATTAAGCAATATTCTTCTTAATGACATGCTTATCAAATTATTTAACAAATACACTAGAATACGCCTGAAAATCGATATTTTTAATTTTTAACTCCTCTATATAGACCAGTTTACTTATGCTTATCAAATTATTTAACAAATACACTAGAATACGCCTGAAAATCAATATTTTTAATTTTTAACTCCTCTATATAGACCAGTATATACATATATTTTGATTTCTCTTTTTGCTTTGTATATTTTCTAATAATAATGATCTTAGGTTTTCACGGCCACTCAGAATCTTCTGGGGTATTACGCCGTGTTATTACGACCTTTCTGACCCATTGCAGGGTCCATCATCAAGGCTGACACATCATTATACACTACATAATACCCCAGAAGACACAAGCCAGAAGATTCTCCATTTATGTTTTTAATTATTTGATCAAATTTAAATTTATTATATTTTGTTAATTTAAAAACTCTTTGTTTTATATACTTAGTTATATTTTTGAATTATTTTATTATTATTATTATTATAAATTTAGCATAGTTACTAGATTTTATCTACAGAGGAATGATTATTATTTAATTAAGATAAATTAAGGAGATGTCGAAGTTATGTATATATACATAGGTTCGTCTCTATGTGATTTTTATAATTTATCTCAATTAAATAATCCTCTAAGAATAAAATCCAGCAACTGTGTTCTCAGAACATAGAGATAAAAATAATATGGAGGTATATAATATTTAAACATAACGTATACATTACAAATTGATTAACTTTCCCAGATAGTTAATTAATATTAATGAATGTTCTAGTGCCTGTTAATGTTGTATGCGATGCATAGATGGCGTTATGTGGGGTTTAATTAATTGCCAGAACGGGAACTTTGTATAAGTGTGAAGCCAGCCGCGGTTCGGTGCTGTTTGACATTGAGAGCTCGCTGTAATTGGATAAATTCCCACAGAATTCTTAGAAGTATTAACTCTCCCGGTAGGTAAATTAAATAATGGAGTTTGTCTATAGTCTACGATGGAGTTTTCCTACTTCCTCCTGGTCTACCGGGCTACGTGCCGCGTTTAATTCATTTAGGTCTTATTCTTCCCTCCTTCCCGTCAGCGTTCACCTCGGGCACGTGCGGAATGTACCTACGTTGAAGCGCGAGTTGTACGCAATAACATTTCGGAAAGAAAGCGAAATTAAATATTTATCTGAAAGAATATTACGATATGCCAAGAGTTACGTACTTATTACTAATGTTGTGATATGCTACGAGTTATCATAATCCGACCTTTTCTAAAAATAACAGTATTCCTATTTCGGAGTGTTACCTCAACGTCAAGACATTAAGGGAAATGTCAATACATCTGTAAAATGTCAATATTTCTGTCATTATGACAGAATGATAGTTTTATTTAATACAAGCTGTGTAACCCGTCAAAAATGACGGTACATTTACATGTCAGTTTCTAAGGAATAAGTATTTATTTATTTATGTATATAAAAAAAGAAAAAGAAAATGGAAAATGGAAATTGTACTATATAAAGAAGAAAAAATATATTAAGGAATTACGGACGTTACGCGAAGTTTCAACGGGCGGACAGACAGTGAAATTAATATAATTGGGATTTTAACTCTTTTTATGAAAAAATCAGAAGACGTGTATGAAACAAACTGATTTCTATCAACTTTTAGTATAATTTTCCTTTTGTCATTCTTTTTTTTTCTTTTTTTTTATAAATAAATAAATACATATTCCTAAGGAACCGACATGTAAAATTAGAATCATTTTTGACGGGTAACAGCTAGTTTTATATAATACTCATCAAAAACTTATATTTTAGACAAAATTCCAATTGGCAAAGTCTGGTTGCGTGGCGATTTAAATCTCTTTGATATCCGTGTCGCTTCGACATCTTATACAAATAAAAAGTCTTTTTAAAAATACCTAGATATCGTGGAGGTCCGACACTACAATCCATGTAGTGTAATAAAATATTGATGTATTTTTATTTATTTTAAATTATTTGGACTTGAATTTGAAAAAAAAAATATCTTGAAAATTTGAACATTCTGAATATACAACATTTTGTTACCTTTTACGGGTTATAGCTACATAATTCAAAATCGTAACACAAAATCACGAATTGTTTCATTCGCAGCTATTGCGTTGTAAATAACGATTGCATTAATATTTTATAGCTAAGAAAATACCCTTCTGAATTCGATTCCGTAATCTATCATTTCTTAATGATTTATTCAACTCCCTTATCCTGCCAGCCAAAGGAACAACTGAATAAGTTAGTTTCTGAGAACTCGGTCACTAGATTTACAATACCTGGGCAAGGAAGGACTTTCTAAATATTTATTTTTATACCTATAGCTAGCTAAAAACTAGCTAACGAAAAATCGAGGAGGTAGATATACAGAATAAAAAGCTACCCTCTTCTGTCTTGACCAAAGTGAATTCACCACAGCGAAAATCTTCAAGAGATGTACTTTTTGATATCAATATTCAAAGTTGAGTTTTGTATTTTCACGTGTTGTGGCTAGCTAGGAATGAATAAAAACAATGGAAATTAATTAGTGATTTATTGATTACTGATGATTAATTAACTATTCAATGTACAAAGTCACTTAAAACGAATTAAACCTAACGCTCTTTTTTAAATTACACTATTCAGCAGTATATCACTCGTAAATGAACACTTAATTATCGCTGGCTAACCCGTATTTATCGCTCGTAGAATATTTAATTCTCGCGCATAGAAGTCGCTCTGGTTAATTTCGCCAATTAGGTACTTTGCTCGATTGTTTCGCTCGATATCTGCTGCTTCGCAATTTCACGACTGGGTACACCTGGCCGTTGTCTAGTGCGTGCCTACTTTGCACTGAACGAACTGTCAAACACGACAAATCCACGCGCCGAGGTGTAGTTCCGTATTTATATCCAAATACCGATATTTTAGTACTTTCTATATTATTCTAGTGCTTAGTAGAAGGTTATTGTTGCTTCTCAATTATTTCAGGCATTTCTCAAATTTTGTAAATCGCCCTACATTATTATAGGCCGTTGTCGATCCTTCGATAGTGTTGTGACATATTGCAAATAGTTCCAAAAGTGCGCACTTCCTTTTGGTTACCATTCCGTAACAACATTTTTGATTTGTATGTTCAGGTAACATTATTACTGGATTCAGTCCACAGATAAATAATTATCAATAAATGTGAATTTAAAAGTCTCACAGATACGAAGCTATTTATAAGGGAAACGTGTACGGAAGCGCTGGCTTAAGTGATCACTTTTTTACTAATTAATCATTAGTTAATAATTCGCTAATTAATTTCCAGTTTTTTTCCTAACCTAATCTAACCTAACCTAACCACGATACGTGATAATATTGTTAACAATATTTATTCATAAAAATACGGTGTATTAGAAGTGAAAAAGTCGTCAGGCAAGTTCTGAAGAGCAGAGTCGTTATTAATGGAGCTGTTGGATGAAGGCGGCAAACATGAAAATCTAATGGAGCAATATCTGCAGGGCGTATGTAGTTTAGCCGAGCTCAGTACTCCGAGCTCCTGAGTTTTTGTTATGTGAGCAGTATGCGGACGGACATAATCATGCTGGATAATCACTTCATTCCATCGTCGGCGGAGTTGATAAAAATAAGCCTAAGTAGTATCCATGGTTATATTCAATGCATCCGTAATTCCTCAGACAAAAAAGTAGAAAATGTTTGTTTTTTCTATTCTGTACACAGTTTTCAGAAAAGTAATGTATTAAAATTAATACAATCCTTATACAAATATCAAAATTCAAAACGTATTCAATAAAACAATTTAGCATTATAATGAAATTTATATGACAAAAAAATATTCATGGGCTCGAACCATGCTAATTATTCAATTTTGATTTTACACAAAGTGTCTTTTTATTAATAATAATAATATTACGATAAAGTTAATCTTTACAAAAATATTTATGAATTATTATACTAAAATAAAACAAAAATCACTTATACTTGTTTTTACCACTTTACTATATTATACAATTTACACGTTTCGAGAACAATGTTTTCTCCTTCAGGATTGCAGGAGAGTACACAAACAATTCTGAAGAAGAGAACATTGTTCTCGAAACATGTAGATTGTATAATCAAAGAAAGTAGTAAAAACAAAGCGATTTGTGTTTTGTTTTAATAATAATGTCACAAAAAGGTTCAAGCCTTCATTCGGAAGAAAAATATTCTTCGAACAATTAGATATTATATCTACAGATATATACAGAGATTCTATACAGTTATATAGATATTGTACGAAAATAAACGAAAATTAATAGTGCAATTAATTGCTGTCTGGATGCGAAACAAGGACTCTTAACAAAAAGGATGTCTTACAACTAAGAGTGGAGTGAAGTGGCAAGGTGCTGGTATCATACGAAGAGAGAGGATAAGAATTGTGTGAATAAGAAAACATACAAGATTAGTTGATATTGTCAAGAAATTCAAAATTCAAGAGGAACACTTCAAGGTCTTGACGTCTGAACAGTCCGAACAGTCTGTATGTGTCTAGAAAGATCTTGAAGCCGGTTGAATTAATGAACATATGAGGTAAAATTTAATAGAGAAATGTCCCTACTCAAACATGGCACATCGCGCGCAGAGCTCAATTGAATTTAACAGCTGGTGAAAACGAAAATAAAGTGTAACTGAGACGAGTGAAATATTCTAGTGCGACGAATTAGTGCGAATTACGGAATAGGATTCCAGCTAAGGAATGTTTCTGATCACTTTGAGTTTGATAAAAGTGTTTTATTTCTTTCCCAATCGTAGCGAACCCGTGACACTATAATTGTATACCCCAAAAAATTAAATGGCAAGGGACCCGGGGGAAATATAGAGTTCCTTAAACCCGAAATCATAAAACTCCGAGGAAAAGGAAGCAGTGAATAACAATGAACAGTGAAAATTGGAAGACACTCGGGGAGGCCGTCATCCAGTGGTGTAAAGAAAACGGTTGGAAATTATAATAATAATGATTAGTGTTTAGTAAATTAAGCACTTCACGTAATTTATTCTTCTTCTTTTTCTTTTATTATATCTTTCCATCTATGTTACAGTAAACTACGCCTCCTAGAATGACGAGGTCCAGCTAACCCTCCATCTTTTAGGTGGTCTTCCCGGTGGGCGTCGTCCAGATGGGATTTCAATAGCTGCTGTATGCACGAGTCTGTCACTGTCCAACCTGGCTACATAATCCCTCTAGAATCTCCTTCTGTATCTACTCCATCGTACTATATCCTCAATTTTGCAAGTTTTCCTTATATCTACATTTCGGACATGATCACGTATAGAGTTTTTCCAGTAATGAATGTTATGGAGAGTCTTTTGGTATGGGCAGTATCATCCCGCGCAATATATTGAGTTATTAAAATGATTCTCTTAAAATATTACGAATTTCTTGTACCTAAATTAAATTTTCTAAGGAATTCACTGGAAAACATTTTTGGTAATACTGTCTGCCCTTTGTATAAAATGAAAATGTTTCCAAGCGCTTAACCGATACAAATTAATCGCTTTTCAAATGCCAACCATATTCTAAAATACGTAAACTATATTACAAGACATGACTCAAATAATAACTTGTAACAAGTATTTTAGTAACGTTGCATAATCCATTAGAAAATATAATAGTAAACCGTCGCATAAAATCAGGCCACTCTGACTTACTCGCTTACATCTTGGGGTAGCAAAATAATTCATTGATTTTCCTTACTTGTTAAGTGTACAGTATACAAGTAATGAGATTTAAGGCACGCGATACAAACTGTCAATTGATATTAAATACTTAATACACAAGAAGCTTGTTATGTTAACATGATAAATATTTGCTTATTAAACTGAGACGTTGTGACGTTAACCTTTGGGTACCGGATGATTGAAAATAGCATCGGGGCTGGGGTGGGGTATAAACGGAACCCCAGTTAAATTTTTATGAAGTATAATGGTTTGAAAAATTTTCTTACATACCTTATTTTCTAGGTTAAAATGGCAAGGGAATCCTCGATCACGAGGCCCGGCAGTAACAACAACATACGTTATTATACAAAAAGATTCTACTAAAATTGTCATTTTATAAGAAACCGTAGTATTTTGACTTCTGATCACTTACAAGTGTCCGACTGAAAGTTGTGTAAGCAGAATGAAGTATGTGTATCGTATAAAATATTGCCAATTTTTATGGAAAAGCATACTTTTTCTACTTTTTACTGTTTAACTACATTTTTTTTTTGGTTCTGTATTCTTTGGGATATTCATGAGGATTACAAAGTATTCCAACTCACTATCATCTAAAATTAGTAAATAGTTTTAAAAATTAGATTTTTGGGGTTATGTAGTGCCCCGTTCCGGAACGAGAGTGTTAACATAAATAGCTAAAATCTTTAAGCCCAAAAATATGCATTTATTTTTTAAGTACCTGATAATGAAAAGGAATGCTCCTCTCGAAACTAATTTACAAAATAACTCAACGTGTATGTAGTACAAAATTGAGTGAAAATTAAGTTGAAGAGTTAAAAATATGTTATTGATAATGAGAGTTATCTCGAAAACTTTTTAATATTTAAATAAAATAAATTGTGAAAAAAAACAGTGTTTTTCAATTCAATTAATATTTTTTAACATATTGAAAATTAAAATAATCGTACTGCACCACAGTAGGTACAATTTATTTTTTGTAGATTTTAGTGTGCGCACGTCATAGCGTATTTTTGTGACTTATTGAAACTAAGTACACAGTAATGTACAGCCTTTTACCTCACTGTTAGTGATAAAATTTATAAATATAGTATTTTAATGCTTAGTATTTAAATGTGATAAAATAATTAATATCGTCATTTTTTATTATAAAATACAATTCGTCACATTTTTATCCAATAATAATAATTTTGTTGTGTGTCTGTCGGTTCGTAACTTCCTGAAATGTCCATAACTTTATATTTTTATTTTTTTTAATAAAGTTATAGGTTTTTATTCCTTAAGACCTAGCGGATTAATATAGACGTAATTCCTTCTTCTCCTTTACCTATCCCTCTGCTTCTTATATTTTCTATATACAAATATATACTCTGACAGATCTTACCCAAATTTTACACAGTTATCGTTTTACACCCGACCAAACATGTAAGTCTTTTTTGACAGGTTACAGCTAGTATAATATGATTAAACATCATCAATTATAAACAATTGCCACGGAAAGAGACGCGTTCTCTTTACATATAATATTAATGGTACATATTATAGTAGGTACCTACATTTGTTTAAGATGACAGGAAGTATGTTGATAGCACAAGTAAATAAAGTTAAACCATATAGGAATATAAACTAGATAGATTGAACAAAAGTTTGTATAAATATAGTTCGAGAATACGGAGAGACTGACAGATGAATGGATATTCAGACACATGTCAGTTGGGTCGTATTATTCCAAAAGTTAGACTACCTCATAACTTATTTACGAAAACCCAACCCTTAATCGTTGTAATTATTTTGATTTTATACTGAGATATATACATAAAAAATTCAATATGAATATTATTTTTATTCGGTATGTGTCCTTTGAAAAATTATCTTCAGCTGAAATTTATATTATTTTTTTTAATTTATGCTTTAAGTAGATTATAAACGAAAGCATTTTAAATAATAAAAAAATCCTAATATAAATAAAAATAAATATCACCTGTAATAATAATTTCCAATCTCCTTCCATTACTTCCCACCCAATAGCTTATCTGAATACATTTTCAAAATTATTATTAAATAAAGTGAAAACATTGACTTTTGAAATGAAATTAAAACATATGCTTTTTTAATAAAATATTATGAATTAGATTTTTTTTAATATTTTTGTTAAATAAAAGCCAATAAGTGCATCCATTACTATATCGCATGTGTCATTGGCATTAATCATTAATCAAAATATATAATTTTCTACGTAACAATGTCCATTACCAAATGGCTCAAATAATAATGAGGTATAATATAATAATGAAGTATAATAATAATAATTGGATAACTTGTATAGCGCCGTTTTCGCGAATACTCACCTCAAGGGCGCTTTACACAGAAAAATTATTATCTTACAAGACAACTTACTGCTAGAAAAGAAAAAACTTATTTACTATTACTTATTCACTAGGAGGCCTACAAGAAGTGGAATTAAAATTGACTACTATAATAGTTGGGAGTGCCTGAAAGAATTAGGTGTTTTCGCGGAGTGCACAATAGGAGTGGAAAACATTAGCTAGCGTTGTTGTGGTCAGATTCTATAGGTTTTTATAGGATTGTCTAAATAAATGCGTCTTAAGATGTTTTTTGAACTGTAGTAAGCTGTCTGTTTGTCTCAGTTTATTAGGTAGTTTGTTCCATAACTTTGGTCCAGCCACCGCGAAAGCTTGATCACTGAAATTAAATTTGTGGACGCGATTTACTTCAGCTAACCTATTTGTATTAGACGTTGATGCTGAGCGAAGTGTTAGTTGTCTATTATTTGTGGAGAATGGAATGTAGAAGTCGGTTATGTATTGAGGGGCCATAGATATATAAGAAGCAATAAAACATAATTCTCTATTTACTAAAGTCCATCTCTAAAGCTACGCTACTCTAGATAGTGATGTTCTCAGAGCCTTAACTGGCGGCCGAAATAATAATAATAATATTTATTATCATCTCTTATTCTTATAGTTTATTATTATCACATAATATTTCCTTAGCTTCCCCTTACATATTTGTGTTCAATGTTTAGTCTACGGTCTACGATTGCTACCAAATATTGTATATCCGTTGCTTCCTTAATTGCTTCTCCATCGATCATTATTATCTTGTGCATATTAATTTCAGATTCCCTTATATTTTTCTGAAAAAATATACGCTTGCGTGATTGGATACATACCGTTATATATCAAATCATCACAAAATTTTAAACATATAGATTATGTTTTCCATGACCCTAAAAACTCTTTTCACTTACGAAAAAAATTTTCTTCGTCATTTTTGAACGGCTTTTACGTTGTGTTTAAATATTTTTCAAATGAAAGAGAAATGAAAAAAAATTACTCAAAGGTATGAAATATTAAAATCTGCTGGATCTAGATCATAAACCAATCTAAGCCTCTCCAGGAGATCTATTCTCGAGACTGATAAATTGCAAGAATTTATATCGAGAAAGTTTCCTCATCACTCCCTCGCTTACTTTGAGAAATCTATTTCGCAGCGAGAGCTTAAGTAATGCGGGTAATAAATTATATCTACTCTGCATATTCACCAAAATTATACATTGTACTAAAGCTGTAAAGAATACAGATGGTGCCAAAAAAATTGCAGCCCGGATTTTACGAGATAATTTTTATTTGCATTCTTAATCTCCTTATTTTCTACAAGCATAACACGCAATTTATACCAGCAAGATCGGCTTCAGACCATGGGGTGAAGATAATTGAAAACACCTGTAGTTTCATACTTTTAATTCCGACAAGAAGAAAAGTTGTTTTTCAGATAAGTAGCGTTTAAAACATGCCCTATGAAGTTTTCAATCGTTTTTTCTTTCTGAACTATTTTTTCCGTATTACTTACAAAACACCACAATATTCATTAATAACTAACGTCTTGAAACATCAAAACAAAAAATTTTGATTTACACTTTACATCGAAAAACGATTAGTATCTATTAATGACTATTTTTTTTTCGTTCGTTCGACTATTTTTACTCGTAGTAAGAAGTGATGCGCAGGAAGTGGTTAGATATGGTATTAGAAGTAGAAGATACAGTAAAATTTAAACGGTTTATCAATTACATTTAAAAAACAGAAAGAAAGCTTCACATTACCGAAAAAAATATTAAAACAGGTGATATATATTTCAGAGATATGTCGCTATATATCACGACACACCTCTAAGATTTTCTCAACTATAACGTTACATGACAGACACACATGAGTTTTTATTTTATTAATATCAATAATACATAATAAACGGATTCCCGATTGCGAGAAGAATTTTTATTTCGAACGAATGTGTATTTTAATATATTTTTAATCCTTTTAGGTACTTATTGTATTTCCAGATGGCAAAGCCCAGGATATTTATATTGCCTTAATGATAATTAATTCCCAACGTACACACTATTCGAGACATAAATATTACTATTAATTTAAACCTTCAACCGAACTGTTTATTTTAATAATTACCTAGCTACATCGTAGCGGCATTTGATTTTCACATTTCTCACCGATTAAGTTTAGAACACCTGAAAATGAATATAACGAGAAACAACATATAACGGGATAATATGAGGAAACGCTTGTAACTTCGCTCTACGGAAATTGCTGTCACCGAGGTTTTAACCACAGAATTTAATGATTAAACTTTATTTATCGCTGAAACAAGCAATTTTTCAATAAAGGCGTGGAATTTGGAACAGGAAAACCGGTTAAAATGATCGAAAATAGAGTTTTGTGGAAAATTTACGGTCTAATACGTACCGAAGAATCAATCATAGAAATAATCAAGTATGGTATGACACCTTAGATATCTGAGGATGATGAAAGCAAGGAGGCTACATTTAAAGGGACACAAAGCGATCATAGTTGATTTCTATAATATTCCCAAAAACTTCTTACAGAAAGCTTTGTATAACTAATGGTGGATGTTTTGCGGTTGCGTCTTGGGTGCGTATTCCCCCGTGAACCCGAATTGATTCTCATTTATTGTAGAGTTGGTTTTGTGATTGTATTTAGTCTTTTTTTGGCTACTTATTCAAAATTTTTCGATATGTTAGAAAAATAGTATAGTACCTATTTTCAATGTTTGTTAAATTAGATTACACTACCAATATGATTGTTAGTGATTATCCCTAACCACACACAAGAATCTTAATTCTTTTGGTGAGGTATAACATATATAATAATAATTTGATTGTTAATATTTGCTACTTGTTATAAAATAAATCATATGTTTTATCTATTAAATTAAATTAAATAAAATTTAAAAGAGGGAACAGGATCAAGCCCGAGAAGATTACGGAGACGTAGATGGATAGATAATATCAACACTGATCTACAAAAAGAAAGCCAAGCAGACCACAAAGGCGATTTCAAGGGTTGGATGGTACCCTGATTGAGTGTGACCCGCATGAGGTTGTACAATACGAAGAATTAGATATCTATTTAAACTACTCATTAATTACAATTTCAAATAAAGCAAATCAAGTCAAATTTTATCGCAACTTATTCCATTCTATTGCTACTGTTCTTGTCTTTTATTTTTTATTTGTTCTTTTTATTGCTTATACATTTAAATTTGTTTCTTTATGATGAAATATGTTAGGATACAAGTTAATATGTTCGAGCCTAATAACTAACTCACGCTCTTATCCATGTATACAATTAACTTATGTCTGTTTTATTTTCGGAAAAATAACTTAAATAAACATATTTGGTACCTATGAATATTTAAAAAGGTTGGCAATATAATAAAAATATTAATTTATCATCAATTTTTTTTTAATTTTATCGCATTCTTTTTTGCTGCAAGGCTTTAAATATAGTGTTTTATTAGGCATGCGATATTTATTTTAGAAAAAACTTTTTTAATATAACAGTTTTTTTAGAACACTTTACCTCCTTATCACAATATTTTTAATATTCAGATGAAATTAATTGTTGTAGTAGAAAATATTTCGTATTAATACTAATATTTTTTGTTAAACTTCATGATATCATATATTGTATTTCACATACTGTGTTGCTCACATTTTCATTTACGTCAATAAGAATACACAGGGTAGGAAATATTATGTTTTGTTTATTGGCAACACTGCCTCGGTGGTATTAGGCGATGTGCAAGGCAAACAAAAAAGCAAGTAAAATGCCGTGGCTGCACAAGTAAAATAACAAAATACGATAGTACAATAATATATAAAATAAATATATACTATATATATAGAATGCATGAATGCAAATGAGCCAAAAAAAATACACGCTCTGTTATCAGAGGTTTCATTACATTCCTCGCATATTTCTAGCACAACACGCATCTCTCATCACAGCAATGACGCTACAAACGTCATAATTTTCAAAATTATTCACTTCTCAATTATCTTGGACTTGTCACAAATTCTCAATCATTTCTAAACTCTTTCATAAATCGTTTATAAAAACCAACTTACATGTCACAAAAATATTACTGAAAATGAGTAATAATTTTGTGAAACACCCTATAGTAAAAAAAAAATATTTAATAGATCTAACTTATTTCTAAATATTCTAGTTATATTATGACGTTAAAAAATATATACTTACAATTTTCCTCCACTTCCGGATATATCTGAAGAACCGCACTTTCGATCACAAATCAAAAGTCGAACAAATTCGAATTTCGATTACGTTTTCAAACGAACCAATCCCGGAGCTCCGATTCGACGCTAGAGAGAAGAGAGCTCGACCGTCGCACCTGTGATGTTCGCCGTAACGCGCCGTTACTCGAGACCGCCGTTAATTCAGGCGCCCGTTAGAAAAAAAACGACGAACCGACCGGCGGACGATAACGGATTCGGCGGGGGTGTGCGGAACGCGCGGATCTTATTCAAAATCGATTCGAATTGAAAGTTTCGAATTTCGAACGTGCTACCTTGCCGGCTGCCTTGGCGAGAATGGTGGGCAACCGAACACAAGGGTTGTTTTCCGGCAGCGCCGCCCAGCGGCCGTCAAACTGCCGCCCGCGACCAGGGCTGTCACCGCCGAGAGCCACGACACTGTGAGATGTCAATTCGACAACCTTTTAAATGACGGACAAATTTAATTAATTAATTAAAACTCTCTAGGGTGGCATTTACACAGTTTATTATAAGTCGAGGCATCAATTTTTAGCCCTCAACGTCATTTTCATGTGTTTTCAAATTTACTGTCAAAAAAATTAAGTGCTATTACGCGCGCATTAGAAGTTTACTATGAACCGAATTGTATTTTGCATGTATAAAAAGGATAAATTTAAACAGTTGGCACGTAATTCAATCACCATAATAACACATAATAGCACATTCTTAGGCTATAGCAATTCTTATAAATGGTGTCATCCATAATAAGGGCTTTGGTTGAATCATGACTCGGAAAACTGCCATCTTAGATTTTTAATAGGTGAATCGCGACTTCATGGTATGAACATCCCGTGACACTCGTTATATAGATTACAAACTTACGTAAAGAAGTGTGACTATAAAAAAAAGCCATTTTATTTTCTCCAAATTTATCAGTTGTCCAGTGAGAAAAAATAAGGTTGAAATCAAGAAAAAAATTGGAAGAAATGTATTTTCCACGTTGAATAAATATTTTGTATTGAATTGATTTGCTTCACCTTTTTATTTTCTTTTAAGTCTCAATCTTTTTCAGTAACATATTAGACATTGTGAATTTATTGTGTAGGTACAAGAATCTAAATCATGGAAGAATCCGGCTGTATTATATAAAACGAATATTTGGAATATCTTCAGAGTTTTTTATAGCGGTTAATAAATAATCTTGTAGGACTTATAATAAATTTTCTAACAATTTCAATGAAACGGTTATTCTAAATACCATTAAAAAGTAAAATGTCATAATTCGCGTCTTATTACAAAAAATATGGTTTTACTTAAGGAGATTCTTTTAGAACGAAATAAAAAACAATGTCCACTATAAAAAATGTTTTGTTTACTAGGGATTTAATTATGCAAGAATAAATACTTCAACTGCAGTACAAACGTGTCTTATTAATACGCGAGCAGAAACATTATTCCGCTGTAATCCAATCCCCTCGTCTAAAGAAGGTGTATAGTTCTTTTCTGTACAATTTTATACTCTATGCGCTTGAATTATTTATTCTCAATGAAGATTGTTACCAAAATGGTCAATAATTAAAAATAATTTTCCATAAAAATTACATATTTTTATCATATTCAACCTCACATATCTCAACCTACCTCACGATTTATTTTGATACCCCAATAAAAATAAAGACGAATCAAGTGTTTTTTTTTACTTATTTGGTATTAAAACAATGCTTCCTAATATTTTCAGAAAGAAAAAATATTCTGAAAGTAGAGCCCATTTCATTGTGAATGTATTTAAGAGAACACTGTATTGTTAAACTAGCTGTGCCCGCGCGGCTTCGCACGCGTAGATTTTTAGAACACTGTTTGGATCGTCATAGAACTTTCGCGAACCTTCTAGAACATTCTCCTTCCAGAACTTTCAAGAAATTCGAATGTACAGGAACCTTTTAGACACACCGACACATTCCGACACTCAGTTTAGAACCTTATAGAACTTTCGGGAGTTTTCTAGAACCTTCTCCTTTCAGAACTTTCTAGAGCAGGTTTTTTCGGAACCTTCTAGACTCACCGACAGTCAGCGCGCCTATTTTGAAACAATCTGAGGCATTTGCCGCTTTTCCATAACAAAACAATGTGCTAGAAAGCACATTTTCGTCACCCACTCCCACCCACGCACAGCCACCCCCCACCAAACCCCACCACCGGTGGATGGTTGTGGCTGGTTGTGGAGAAAACTTGGCGGTTAGGGAAACACAAACGTTTCGAACAGATCTCACTGTTCATCTTCATAGGTAGGTCAAACCGAAGAATCTCGGCACGCGTCTCTGAACATCGCGTAGATATAAAAAATCGGAAACTATATATATATATACTATATATATATATATCTATATGTATATATATATATATCTTATTATATATATGTAACAAAAGTAACTTCTGGACTCCTCGAGTTATCTGTAATAAGCCTTATTTGTGGGAGACTTTCATGTCACCCGCGAACAAGTAGGTACGGCTAGTCCGTAACTTTTGAGGCCTTTTTAGCCTTGACAATGGCACGTGATACCGTGTCGAAACGTCGGCCATGGTCTTCTCAGGGAGACCATTTACAGAAAACGCGAGGGAGTCCAGAAGTTACTTTTGTTACATACAATAACGCTCGCGGAAACCTCAAGCAAAACATATATATATATAGATTAAATTAAAAACACAACTGTGCGAATTCAAAGACGCTAGATAGTAACCTTTAAATCTCAATGGGTTTGGCATCTAATGGGATGAGAACAGAACAGGAGAACTAAATCTATACTTATGTATGTGCGGTAAAAAACCATAGGCAGCAATATCCAAAAATTAAAAAAAAAGTTGAATGCAGTCACCGAAGATTACTAATTGAAAATGTTATGAATTCTGGATTTTATGTATCTATTCCCCTCCAAAATCTTGTTTCCTATTAATGTATGAATTGTGTTTCCGATGAAATCTCTAATTCAGTACATTATAAATTAGTAATCCTAGATGACTGCATTAATTTTTTTTGTATATTGCTGCCTTTGCTTTTATTATACCCCACATATAAAGAGACAAAGTTTGTATGTTTCATCAATATTTAGAATGGACTTTCAGGGTGGACATAAGTTATATATTATCCCGTTAAAATAAAAGGGCTTTTTGGTGACCTTTTTTACAACTAAAGTCGACGAAAAAATGGTCGAGCGATGCGTTTTTTTTTACGAACACTGCCTTAACATTAAGAAATATTTAAATACTTTATATAAAGAAGTTGTAGAATACGAAAATTTTTATAAAAAAATCGTAATTTTTTATTTTATATGATTAGACAAATTGATAAAATATTACTAAAAGTTACTGAAAATCCACGCATGCCGCGAAAAAAAATTAATTTTATATTAAATAACGCGGGAAAACTATTAGGTTATAAAGATAGATTATAAAGTGTTTATAAATTTTAGCCAGACCATAATCCAACTAGAACGATGCCTTACGAGTAGTAGATACCAGCGTAATAATTATAATTATATAGAAGGCAGAAAGCCAAAAGCGGGTTAGTGATTATCTCGAACTTTACAGGAGAGCAAAATAAAGTTCTATCAATCTGAATCTGTCAATGTTCATTTTATTGTTAAATGATTTCCATATTTGTTTATCCAAAACACATATGAAATCATATAAAAATAAAATAAATATTCACAAAATCAAATTAACAAAACATTATTTTGCTCTCATGTATATTCGAAATAATCACTAACGCTCTTTTGGCATTCTATCCTCGATATAGTATCATTCAGTGTCTCGTAGCTAGTAGCAAAAACTTTGGGAGTCTTGTATGTACAGTTTTGAATAGAAAATACTCATTACACTTTGCGTAAAATGTCGACAGTTACGGAGAAAAGCTACATCAAAGTTTGCATTTTTTTCAATATTTCTAACTTATTTCTGTAAAGCGTTGAAGCGTCACTACTTATATGGATTATTAAAAATTAATTCGCTTTAATACTAGTAAAATGAAATGACAAAAATATTACAAAAAATATTTTTCGAATTTCTGCAAGATTTATATGAAATAATAATTATATTTGAAAGAGAATTAATTTTTAATATTTTATAAGTTATTGTAGTAATAGTCCAACGTTTTACTGTAAATAAAATAACTTAAGTATTGAAAAAAATGCAAATTTTTATGTCATTTATCTCCGTAACTCTCGATATTTCACTCAAGTACAAAGTAGAATGTAGAATGTAGAATGTAGAATGATACACCCTGTGTGTTAACGTTTGTATTATATATTTTTAAATTCTAAGTTTGTACGATAAATATTATTTTTGCTTATTTAAAACCAAAACAATATTTTTCGAAGGAAATTTCCGCAATAATTTCATAAAACTTTAAGAGATTCTTCAAAAAAAAACAGTTTGAGGACCGGAGTACGTTCCGTTTTCAAAATGAAATTCATCCCTTAGTCGTATTCAAGGTAAACTGACCCTTATGTTGCTTATTCTAAAGCCTTAATATCGATCGCGAAATCTACCTGAAAAGCGCGCTTCAAAATGAATTAAGCTTTCAAAATAATACGGATTATTTTGAGCCTTATTCGCCACCTGCACAAGGTACGTTTTCCTTTGTTTATACGAAGAAATTCGAAATTTGATAAGCGCACTAAAGAATGAGTCATCAATAGCATAACGACGCAAGTACAAACATATTGTTAAAAGAAAAAGGGACTTTAAAATGTTGCGGATGAAGAGTGAAAATACAAAGATTTTGCGATTTTATTTGTTCTTAAACCGGAAAAAGAAGAAAAACGGGATAATGATCCCTGTGTGCTTTGTTGATAAGATGGATTATTAGATTAGTGACGCGTTTGTCAGTGTTGTGTTTCAACATTATGGGTTCTTAGTTCTAATCCTGAGGGAAGGTTTTTCATTGTCTTCATTAGGTTTACGACGGTCGCCGCAAATCGAGTACTGAATTAACTAGATTTTCAAAGGGAAATAAAGGTATTATCTAGATTTTTGGTATGTAGCTTGGCCAGATTAGAAAGATATAGTATTATTATTTTATTTTATAATTTTAACTTTTAATCAAATATTATCAAACAAATAGCGATTAATAATGTTTATAATATTAAATTAATAGATAATGATATTTATGTCAAATAAAAATAGTTGATCCTGAAAAGCATTGGAGAAAAATCGTATTTAAATAGTCATTTTTCAAAACCATTTATTATAAATATCCTAAAATCTATTCAACCAGTTTTCTTAACATATAATAAAATAAAAATTATATATAAAATAACTGATAATAAAAAAATCGAGTTTTATGGATTAATTTGTAATGATTGCAATCATTTTTATATAAGCAAAACTTGCAGAAATGTAATATTTGATTTATGGAACAACAAATATGTTCATACAGCAATAATACTTCAGAGTTTTCCAATCAGCTTTTAGAAACAAATCGTTCTTTTGATGTTACCAAGGGTCTAGAAATTTTACATTAAACTAACGCAGGATTAAAGTTAGATAAATTAGACAAGAAATTATGTAAAACGGTAATTTTTGCAAATAGTTAAAACCCTTTTAATTTATTTTCACCACAGTTTCTTATTAGTTTTTCAACTATTTTGCATTAATTTGTTGTTTATGATTATGTTTATATTTCAAAAATTAATTTTAGTAACAAAAGGGCTGCTGCCCCCAAAACATATCGATTGTTCAATAAATATTGGTTTATTTTGTGATTATTCATTGTAAATTAAAATAAATAAGTTATTCATTCCATTTTTTATCCACTTCTGTTTCACAATTTTGTAGCGTTTAATTTTAAAAAAAAGTTATTGTTAGTTTAAAAATATTTTGTGTCATAAAATGAAAGGTTTTGAATTTCCCAAATTAATAATCCAATATTAAAGTGTAACAATCCTGCAGTCTTCTAAATTTGAGAACCGAACAATTGATATCGACGGCTAACAATTTCCTAACAATGCCACAGCCTGTCTACAGTTCGTCGTTATGAAAATCGTGCATGGACATTCATGTCCATACACGATCCATTATGTTGAATCGGAATGAACAGAATATTGAAAGGTTCTGTTCATTTCGATTCAACATAATGGATTAGCTAACGTCATATGTTTTAATATGTTGATTCGCTTCATTAATTGCACAAAGCCTCTCATCGCTAGATGCAAATACTGCGGGGGATTCTTCTTCATTAAATTTTTAAAAGAAAATATTCTTTACACTGGGTGAAATTTCGATAGTCAAGGAAATAAGTGACATCAAACTTTGCATTTTTTTCAGTATTTTTGACGTACCTCTCGTAATTTAGGGTTCGCTAGAAAGTTCTACTTATCTCTGGTAATGCTTTGCATATTGTATCTGTTGTTAAGTTGGCCATTAAAACATTTTTTTTATTTATTAGAGACACTAACAGGATAATAGGTACATGATACTCTAATAATAAAACATTACAAATGAAGACTATGCCCATTATCCCGATTACAAGTGTCTTCGGCACGCTCTAATAACATGTATTTTTACATTTAAGTATATGTACATTTATGTGTGTTCTATATTTAGTGCTTGAATGTAGTGCAATTAGTATTGAATAAATAATTGATTTAATGGATCTATAGGTTCAGGTCATCGTTTAGAAAATGAATGTTGTGTATGAGTGAATTTTTGAACGATGATAAGATATCTGCAAGAATATCAGCATCAATTTTAGGGTCAGCACAATACATATTATATGTGCGACACAACCTTGTGATGGGAGAAAAGTAACCAACATTATTAGTATGCTAGCTTATTCTAAAGAACTCCGTGTTTCTTATACGGGGTTTAACATGCAAATTTATATCAGATAGAGAAAGAGAATCGATAGCTCCACTGAGAATCTTTTGTAGTACAACGATTACATACTTTGACTCGGATTTCTCGAACTTTTGATACATTCGCGTATTCAACTGGCTTAAAATTTTAAAACATTTTAAAACATTCTTAAATCGCCACGTTCTATCTTCCGTTTCCGATTTTTTTTAATGCATAAATGTACGTATAATTGTGTAATTTACTATCCCACATTGAAAAAATATTTATTTTAATATATTTACAGGGATAATTACGTCAAAATTGTCGGTAGTAGCGTTTATGTCCATTCAATAATATAAGTAATTCATTCAAACTTCTCTTCTGTAAAGTTCCATATATCTAGATCCTACATTAATGATAGGGCGTGGCGAAATGTTCAGATATTCTCGTTTTTGGTATCTCGTGACAGTATCATGAGAAATAAAGACTTAATAGACACTGTTATGTAATATCTCCTGTGTATAGTTTTCTGGGATTTCTGCCGTGTATATGTGACCTCTCTGGCCAACGTTTCGGATCCCATTGCAGGGTCCATGATGTGACATCAGCCCTGATGATGGACCCTACGATGGGATCCAAAACGTTGGCCAGAGAGGTCACATATACACGGTAGAATATCCCAGAAAACTATGCGGTTTTTCCGGTCAAAAGTGGTACAAAAAAGAACAATTTAAACTTTAAAATATATGTACAAGAAAAAAATAACAAATAATATAAATATTGCACTTAGTGCATCATACTATAAGTTGCAAGCGAAAATATATAGGAGGGAGAATGGAGTACCCCCACCCCTTGTACACTTCCATTACATAAGTAGTTGCGGCTGGTTTTCGTTGAGAAATCCAATATGTCTTAAAATTTTAAAGCAAGGAAATTTTTTAAATTCCTCTTGAAGGAAGAGGTTCAAAACCTCTCGCTATATATTGCGGTTAAGTCGGTATTTTTTAATACCATGAAAAGATGACAATATGAATTAAAACGTGATAAAATTGTAGCGCAAGGAATAAATTACGCGAAATTTATTTTTGGAAATTTTGATTTTTATCGTAATTTTTTGATAAAAGTATTCGAATGAAAAAGTGTGAAATTTTTTAATTTGTATTATTGTCTTTCTCTAGAATGTTTTTATGCTACATATCATCAGTACATTGTAAAACACCTAGTCAGTGTACTAAAAATTAAGACAAGCTTAGATAGTTAATGGGAGGTGAAATATCGAAATAAAACTTGCAAGTAGGCAAGTCATTTATTTTATTTTATAGGGTTAATCAGAAATCTAGGAACATATATTGAATCATTAAAAAACAACGGGTTTCAAGATGAGTCGCAAAATTGTTGATCTTTTGAATCTGTAAGATAGCAGACGGAATAGGATAAAGCTCCATAGTACTAGATCATTAAGGAAGGATGAAATGTTTAGATTCGACACTTACATAGCATTGACAATTTCAAGATTGTATAAACTGTTTAATGACTTCTATCATCAAATTGTTAATGTTCTTTGCAGTATAAAATGAATAAAAATAAACGCAATATTATTAAAAGTATGTTCTAAGAACACAATTACTGAATCACAGTGTCCTCTGTGGACAAAACTACAACATCACCATCTCAACAGAGTACCTACATCTGTGGTAAAAATCCAGTAAATGTGTGTACTAATAAAATATTGCAAATATAAACTCGAAGATGCAAAAAATTTTAAATAATGTTCAGGTGTCTTTATATTAACGTACCTTTATGTTTAAAATGTCGGTTGAATATTGTATATGCATACCAGGCACGTGCAGTGAGAACATTGAAGGATGACTTTTAAGAAAACATATGTATATTGAGGAAAAAATATCTTTTAAGAAATCAAATATTTTTGTGACATAATATTATGAAATATTAAAATCTGAGTGATATGGTAATTATTTTGGTTTGAATATTATGAGATACATTTTTAATTTCGAAATTTTTCAAAATATATGCTTAGAAAAAAGTCACGCATCAATGTTTTCATTGCACGCCATGCACGCATGATACATACAAATAATATTTAGTTCATACTTTAGTCAAAAATATTGTATACATATATATAAGTCTTTACCCGCGGCGACATCTGTATACTATTTCATAGTATTGACAATTTTTTAAACCATAGATAGCGATAGCGTAGTTGTTTCAAATATGTAAATTAAGTTACAAAAGTAAAGTGTATATAAAATTTTCAATAGTTGTGTGGTCGTTTTTGGATGAACGGTGTATTGTGTAAAGTGATAACATAGAGCCAGCCACTACAGGTCATAAGTTATAAGCCCAGTAACTTAAGAATATTCTTAGGTTTTCACTTCACTCAGAATCTCTTGTGTCTTCTGGGGTATTATGCCGTGTTTTTTACAACCTTTCTGGCCGAAGTTTCGGATCCCATCGCAGCGATCATCAGGGCTGATGTGCCCATCATGTGTCACATCAACCCTGATGATACATTAGGATCAGAAACGTCGGTCATAAAGGTCGTAAAAACACGGCGTAATACCCCAGAAGACATAAACCAGAAAAAAAATAGCTTCGACTCTGCGAGACATGTGTGACTGACCTTAATTAAAGAATAAAGAGCTTAATAGTTCTACAAAAATGTCCGCGAGAGCGTACACAACCAGCTCAATATATTACAGAGAAACAATTTCGAATAAAATATTTACAAACAATCCAGTCGGACCGAATCCTGAACATGTTAATCATTCCGTAGAGTACACAGAGTGTTAGTGTTAGCACCAACCCGTAGCAAATAAATTACCAAAGCCATGCCCAGTGATTCACATTCTGCAAAACTATTTTTAACTGGAGCCAAATCGTGGAAAAAATAACCCTGCGGCAATACTATGCAAATATCTGTTTTAATTATACTAAAACCATTAATTATTTATCGTTTGTTAAAATAACCTCACATTTGATATACTGTGTCGTAGAATAAATCAAAATAAGGGTTAATTATTAAATATTACACGTCGATTTGAACAGATTTTCAAACACAATAAATAAATTGAACTATGATTTAAATAAAACAATACGGTTGAAAAATAATAAACGATAATTAAATTATTTTGATCATTGGCCACGGGCCAAAATTTACAGGTAAATAAAAAAGTCTTGAAAATTAAAGCTAAATATTGAATAACCAATTGAATTTAATGATCAGCTCATTTAATAAAATATGAAGAATATATTATGCTGTCCGTTTCAATGTTTACCTGTCAATCTTCACCCCACTTATCTATTATAAATGACGTCACGCCCCTATCCAACAATTGATTCCTTCATATATTTTATATTATGGAATAGTTAATGCGCATTCGTTTTAATGAAATGGTTTCGTAACCGGTCGATGTTAAAAGTAATCGACATAATTTGTTAGCTTTTAGAATTAAAACATACAAATTTTATGCTAACTTTTAAAATTAAAAACAAATAAAATTGAGTTTCTAACCTCATTTCCGAGCTGCATTCTGTCTGTGACGTCACGTACTTCCTGGAAAGGATAGCTCTCAAGACGCGTCCCCAAGGAGCGGCGAGGGTAGCTGGATACGCCGGTCGCCTCTTACGGTTTCCCGAGAAGCCTTATCCATATTTAAATGTCTCAATATATTAAAAGCACACGTGACCAAGTAAATTTTTAAATTATACAGGTTTCGATTGCTTTGATGAACTGAATCACCTGTTCCAATGATACGATGAACGCTCCATCGGTATACCGTCAATAACTCATTTGAGAACGAATCACAAGATGAGCACAGGATACCAATATCTGTTTGCACTAATTTTTATTGATTATCCACAGCACAGAATAACTCACATCTAGTTCACTATAATTGTCTGAAAATTAAAATCCCTATCTGGGTAGCAAGCAGGCTAGGTAGGTCACCGACGCACTGCACAGGTCAAAGTGACTGTAAGGGCACAAAATCAAATGGAGAAAACTGGTGTATCAGTGTCAACGGCAAAGAGGTCATAATATTCAGTATTGAAAATTACGTCGACTGAGAAGAAGAATCACTCATCAGCAGAAAAATCACTGAATAGAATTTAAACATTTTTTTTAAAAAAACATCAGTATTAAAGAGTTAAGGTTGTTGGTACGGTCGTTAAACATATTTAACTGTAATTTCGGATATTTTATTCGCACCGTATGTATTACCAAGAAGCGAATCTCGACGTTTCGTTGGATGCTTATCCAACGTCATCAGGAGGACGACCTTTACCCGCGGAGGTGGAGGTTGGACTGATTAAATGTGCTGCTTTCTAGGGCGTAAATTGTATACACTTTGTTGTGGAGCGTTCTCTTCTTCTACAATAGAGGTCGCCAGTGTGCAATATGTACTAGTTACCTCGGCGGATTTTACTGCGACTTCTCTCAAGGGTTGAATCAGTGTCGTTACGGCGCGTATAAAATATCCGAAATTACAGTTAAAAACATCAGTATTCTTATTATTTTCAAATTTTAATATAAGTAGCTTATTAAATGAAAATAGGAATAGGCTAGTTTCCTGTAACGGATCGCGAACCACTAGACACTGGATCACTGGCGAGAGCTTAGTACTTAATACTAAACAAGCAAGTGTGCGGCCAATTTTAGAGTTTGCTTAGAAAGTTTTAGATGTGTCGCCACCAAACACTTTTTTTTAATGTTATAATCACGTAATATAAAAAAACACAACCGGTGTCTCACAAAATTAGCCACATGACAACCAATTTAACTTCGTTGATAATAATTCGATAATACCGGGAGCCAGAATTATTTCACTAACAATTAAAAAGAACGACCTATTAATGAAAGTCCATAATAAATGTTTTTACACAAAACACACTCTTAATAATACAAGAGAGCATAATTAAAATTATTTTTAAAAAACCCAGAACCTACTTTATTTTCATTGCATCGATTATTCCAACAATTTTGTTTTCCTACTGTTATGGATATTTTTTAAAAAGTATTAGTACTACAAATCTTTAAAGAAAAATATAAAATGGATTCTCCATGTCTACACGATCATTTCTAAATCTAAACACGCCCAAATATAAAACAAACGTAGCCCAGAACCATAATTCCTTTGTGTGAATTAAAGCATTCAATTCATTATGCAAAAAATTAAAAAGAATAAGACCTTACGTCATTTAAAAATGAACTAAAAAAATATTAAAGATTCCCTTTGATCCTCTTGAAATTCCCATGAGCTTCACTTTATATTTATTTAATTTGTTCTCAATATTCATAAAAACTTATTGCTTTTTTATCTAATTATCTTTGCCTTTTTGTCTATTTTTTATTTATTTACTTGTTAATTTAAAATCCATTTCGTTTCTTGGTTTGTTTTCATTTCGGTTTGATCATGAATCACTGATACTGTCCAATCGCCTAATATCTATTTATGTTTAGAAGCTCAAAAAATATTTTTCATCCATTTTTAGACTACTCTATAAGAAAATATTCGTTGAAGGGTGATTAAGAACTTGTACTACGTCATACCTGCACTGTTCAAATGTAGAAGTTTTTACATTAAAATATGTCACCATCAAAATCCATTTGATTACTATCAAAAGAAGCTGTATATGTACCTCAAAAATTCTCTGCAATGACAAATATGATCTCTTACAACTCATCGTGCTTGGTAAAATAGACAATCGAGCTATAGGTAAAATTAAGTCATCTTGATTACGATATACCTTAAAGTGTCCCAATATCCAAAATGCTGAATATCTTATACACCATGGACAGCAGAAAAAAAATCAGTAGGCTGCAAGTATTCGTCTTCGCTAGTAGACGATACATGAAGATGAAAAAGAAGCTAAATCCAAGATAATGGTCCCATTGCATATACAACGAAAATGAGTATATTATTGAATGTGCTAATAACAAAATGAAAGATAATTTACGTTTAAATAGTAAGTATTAAATAAGATATTACACTTTAAAGTTCCGAAAAATGCACTGCATATTTTGACATTTCATAGGGCAATATATGAGGTTAGGTTAGGTTAGGTTATTAGGTTTGGTTTGTTTAGGTTTTGTTTGTTTAATTTAGATTACGATTATTTTAGTTAGATTAAATTAACAGGACGTTAAATTATATAGTGAAATACTTATTTTCATTGTATGAACAACAGAACCATATTCTTGGATTATTCCGAAAAAGATGGAAAAAAATGTCCTTTTCAAAAAAGTGTTCATAAAATTCATTCTTTGGCATGGATCGTTGGGTTTCTCAAATGTTTTTTGAAGGCCGACAATTTAAAGAAGGTCAACGATGATATCTTGGAATGAGGCAGGAATGCACGGAAAGACCTCTGGGAGTCTTAATGCACCATTTCTGAGGCGCGGCGAGAATATAAACAGAATAATTTATCAAGAAGTTCCGACTCGAACAGATTAAAAACTCACATTTAAAGCGGGAATCCGAGGCACTAGAACGGATTAAAAATAACTAAACTTACTCGCGCGCTAATTCTTACGAATAAACGTTGGTTTAATTTAATGAAAACTTCGCATCGCGTCATAAAATTCGGCACAAGCCCGACGACATTGCCTTAACCACGTTTTAAATTGCGTTGTTTATTGTGCAACATTATTTTAGATGTCAAGTTTCAGATTTAAAACGGCTGCACTGGAGTCGTGAATTGCTTATACTTCGCTATGCTACGCAATTATGGTCGTTATTCAATTAGAGCGCACATTTCATTTTGCTATAATTATTACGTACAGCAATTTATGAACAAACTATTTAGGTAGGTAATATTAAGTAGGTGGCAAGATAAAGTCAGAAAACGTAGGAAATTCACTCTGTACAGGGATAATTATAATATTAGGTGTAAACACATCTAGTCCTCAACACTTTACCTGCTTTAATTGCGAGTCGAAAATGTTCAAGCAATAGTTGTGAAGATATGCGACATCAAAGTTTGTATTCATTTAAAATATTTTTCCCTTATTTTTGTGAAATGTTGGGCTTTCATTATAGTAACATATATCAAATATTAAAAAATTAATTCGCTCTAATACCAGTCAAATGAAATGATAAAAACCTTCCGTAAAGATCCAATTTATATATTTGCAAGGTATTTATCATTTTATTTAACTTGTATTGAAACGAATGAATTTTTCATATTTGATACACGTTGCTGTAATGGTAGTCCAACGTTTTATAAAAATTAAGTCGGAAATATCAAAAAACAAACTGCAAACTTTGATGTCATGATGATTGATCAAATCAATCAATAATTATGGAGACAACTTTCGACTCATTTAATTAAACACTTTCGACTCATAATTAAGGCAAAAATCTGTCTGTAAAGTATTGTGGGTTAGCTTTGTTATACCATGTATTAAAGAGATTTTTTTCTAGACCCTTTGAATGATTTTAATCAAATTTTGCACAAATAATCTTTAGGACCTCACCCAAAACGTAGGTTCAATCTTATAAAAATATATCGTTTCGTGAATAAACAAATAAACGTTTAATTTTGGTAAGTAGGTATTGGAGTTGGCAAAAAGGGGATTAAAGAGAGTTGATACGATGGAAATGTGTGGAAAATCTTTGGTCGATAGAGTGAAGATTGAGCAAATTATATGTTATGAAATGTGCTGATTGTATCGTGGTAAATAGAAAAAAGAAAGGATGTTTTGGTCGTGTGGAACATATGAACGAAGAAAGGATGAATAAGAAAATATATGATGGCTGCAGGAGCAGGGGGCATCCGCGAAAGACTTGGTACCATCAGATACAACAAATATTGGACCGTAAAACGTGCACGAGAACATTTATGAATGGACGAATCGGAAGTGCATATTTATGACTCTTACAATCACAATGGGTCAGACTTTATACGCTTTTATCTCAGAAAATATAGAACGCAGGTGGAAGTTAAATTTGTTAAAGGGTTGAGGAGAAATGTACAATTTTTGAAATGCTTTATTTATATTTATGCTTGCTTTAACCGCTAGCCATCCCTTCGCGCCCGCCGCGAGATGGTTACGTCATCGGCACGTATTGACGAGCTCAGTCAACTACAGCTTAAATTTCACCTCCAAGGCATCTAAAGAAGGCGTCTACTTCTAACTAATTTTTATATTTTTGTTTGTCATGGATTTCGTTCACAGAGGAATAATTATTAAAATCAAAATAAGAGCTGCAAGCCACGTAGCACGATCCCTATACTATCCCGTACTTAGAAAAGCGGAGCTCAGCCCAAGTTGGCAGCATACAAATCAGTTTTCAGGCCAACCCTAGTGTACGGCCACGAGCACTGGATCTTGACCGAAAAAACCCGCCCGAGATGGGATTTCTACGATGAATACTGGCAGTTAACAGAAGGGACAGAATCAGAAATACTCAAATAAGAGAATGTCTCGAAGTAGAACCCTTATTGACGTTTATCGAGAAGTTACGGTGGCTGGGACATATATTGCGGATGCCGGCGGGTAGACTGCCAAAGCGGATACTCCAGGCAAGACCAGAAGGCAGAAGACCGAGGGGCCATCCTAAGAGGAGCTGGCGGAAACAGTTGGAGGACTGCTGCGAAGCGAAGATCCAACTAAATTGGACTGATGTGGAGAGCGAAGCCCAAGAGTTGGAACCTCTTATGCGGTGCAGGGACCCCGACTCAATAAATTATAAGCCCTGGGCCACAGTATAAAGACTTCCATATATGTTTCCCATATAAATAGCTTCGTCTCTGTGAGTGAGAGAAAATAGCGAGTGTTGAAGACAACAGGAACAAAGGGCGTCCGCGAAAAACCTGGCACGATCAGGATACTACAAGTATTTTTGGATGGCCCTGTTAAAATCCGCAACAACCGTAGAACTTGTATGAGAAGATGTTTGAACGTGGCCAAAGAAAAAGTGGTGTGCCAGGATTGAAGAGTGTGGCGTTCAATCCTTTCTGCCTACCCCTGCGGGGAAACGGTGTGATGGTTAGTTATTCAGTCTCTGTGAGACTTCTATAATTTATCTTAATTAATAAGTATTATTTTGTAATTTATAAAAGAGTATTTTTATTTTTATGTTTATATCATTTCAATCAATGTTTAGTAATTACGTTTGACGAATGACGTTAATTAATTATATAAATAATTAATTGATATTATTATTTATATTAGACAAGAATAGTTGGTTTAAACGGTCTGCAATTAGAATGATATATTAATTAAATAGAGCACATTCTCGCGTACTCGCAGATGGTATAAGAATGTATCCCACGCGGGGCAAGTTGTTCTAAAGTCCTATTGTAAGCTTGAACTAAATATAACAAACTGAATCGTAAAGTAGCGTAACGAGCAGGCTAGTGCAGTGCTGGATAATGACCCTTATGTTCGTGACTTTATCAAACTACTATTTTTAATCACTTTTGTTGCATGTGATTGTATCCAGTAAAAGTAAAGTTTTAATATTACAGCTTCCGTGTGTAATTTCAGATTAAAAGTCACGATACATGTCTCAAGCGCATTCATCACAATACTCCTGCTTAATCTTTTTTTAGTTTTAAAAAAATACTGATTCCCTATTGTAGCCGTAGATTTCTAATTTCAGAGTAAGACATATAAGATAACAAAATAGCCGTTTCCAAAAATTCATTAAAAAGCGCTTATGAATAGTATTCTGTAGTGATGCACGAATACGAATATTCGTATTCGCCGAATAGTAGATATTTACCGAATATTCGTATTTGACGAATATCATCACGAATATTAAAAACGAACTATTTATAACTGAACGCAACGCAAATTACGGTTTGGCTGTGCAACGTGTATCCGAACACACTTACGCATTATATTATCGGGGATTCCCCTACCATTGAATGAATGGATTTGTTGAGTTCTCAAGTTGTCAATTGTTACTTGTTTCATAGCATAACATTAGTTCCTTCATCTAGTTTCGTTGGGTTATTAATAAGGTTAGGGGCTCATTTCATGTAGTTATTGTTTTGTAACCGTATTGTTCGTTGCATTTTATTTCCATTGTGTGTAAAAGTGTTAACTCTTATAAAATAATTTCAAATTAAATCTAATAACATGACCTCTCGTAAGCGTGAAAAAATTGTTATTTATTTTCGACCGCTGGGAATGTACAAACGGATAAAAGAAATGTTGTGCTTTTTGAACAAAAATTTGCCTGTGGTAAATTTTAATTATGAAATCTCTTAGTAAAAAAAGAACCGTGGTGTATTATTTACAACCTTGTTGAATTATTCGTATTCCTATTCGTATTCGTGAAAGTAGTATTCGTTGCATCACTAGTATTCTGCTACAAATTTCGTAAGAGGTATTTACTTTTAAAATAAAATTTATTATTTTTATAAAAATAGTGTGATAATAAATAATAAAGTATATGTAAATAATTATATACTTATATGAGAATTTGACACCATTTTCAAATGGGCACGTGCCTGCTTAGCAAATGAGTTGTACAGTGTTCGATATTGACCATTTTGAAAATATTTTTGATTTGAAAATGGTTTCTGTTTTATTTAAAAATACAGCCATTCTCCAAATAAATGTAATGCGGATATATTAATCTCATATTTTAAACGAAAAAATGTAAAAATCGATCATTTCAACAATGGTGCCACGAACACAAAGCGGCACCTATCAATGCAAAACTAAATGAACACCGACACGTTAGTACTTATTTTTATCATGTACACCTTTGTCTTAATTCCTCCAATCCTCGCAGTAAGCCAAATTGAAAATATAAATATCTGAACTGATTTATGCTACCTGCTATAATGTAATAATAATATTGCTTATCTCCATAATTATTGATATAAAGATATTGATATATATTTTAATGATTACCTATAAATGATAGGTAATCATCAAAACTAGAACTCATTATTTAGTTAGGAATTCTATTTAAAATATTGTGGACCAGCTCGGTTACATCTTGTATAAATCATTATACATTTTATATTTATAGTTATCCCTATGCGCAAATGTCTAATTTAGGATAAGCTAAAATATGAATTTAGTTTAGTTATCTCGGTAGGCCTAAGTTACTGCATGACCATTATTTCAAAGGAAATAATTTTCTTCTCCAAAAACAGTAAATTAATTTTGTGGTGACATTGTCAATATAATTAATAAAAATAAACTTAATATTCACAACTTTTGTATTGAAATTTAATAGTAAACTGAATATTATGAATTACCAGGTCCTTTTTACAAATAGTTATCTTTTAAATTTTTTTCATGTTAAGTAGGTACTTCATTATTATTTATTTTCCATATATAATTTTTCTTTATTTTGATTATATATACTTCGATTTTTGAATTTAATTTGTTAGTATACAATTATTGTATCCTGACGAAAGGTCCATGGGCTCTGAAACATGTTGATATTTTTCAATACGAAAGTGGTGAAAACTAAGTTTATTTTTATTAATTACAGACATAATTTTCATTAAATAAAATTTACGAAAAAAAATGCACCCTGTTTCACCCCTATCTCTCGCGAGATTTATTTCACATTCACCCGCGCCCTTGTTAAAGTTGGCAAGGGGAAATGCTTCATGCAGTCTGTGAAAATAGTACAATTAGATGTTTAAATTGAATGCAATAAATGGCACGGCTCCAAAAAGTTTATGGCCGACACAAAAGAAATTCCAAAAATAATTGCGACAGAAGCGAAATATATTCGGTGCATTCGAAAAGGGCGTTGGAAAATGATTTCGAATAAAAAGTAACGGATGTTTGAAAAACATTTCGCCTCCTAGACTGTCTGCATTTTTTGTGATTTATCCTCTGTGAATATTGTAATCTTTTAAACGTCATCATTGTAGTGTTTGTATCTATGGAATAGATATAATATATTGTCTCATGTACTCTTAGTAGAGGGGGTGGCTGTCAACCGGAAATGCGGGCAGTTTGTTGTACGAAACACTGTGAGTTAGACAGACGCCTGCGCTCGAAGCTGAGAGTATAGTGATCCAGTGTTATACCTTTATACCTTATAGTAATCCTTATTAGTGAGGTATTGATCACTACAATCATCATTAACATAACACCACAACAACACAAATCAACACTATTGACTCAACTACCCCTGGTTACTCGAATAATTTTATATTATCTTTATGTTTATCTATTGTATTTATTGGATTAAATGTCCCGCCGGGATAATGGGAGAAAATTTTTAGATGGCAGCCGTTCAGAAAGTTTTTTTTACGACACCGTTAGCATTAAAAAAATGCCAACCAGGTGGCGAATAAGTAGGACCGATATAGGAGCTTGTGCTCTCATTGGTACCACAGTCTCTTCCATGAGTTTATCCGAACCTGGGTGTCGCGATGGGAACTGCTTCGTGGATTACTTTCTGAAGACTGGACTCGTGGCGTCTTGTGACTGTACTGATCTTTTCTGGTGTATTGTCTGTCCTTTCCTTATAGGGAGCGGGTCCTTTTACCTTTTGTCCCCTCGCTGTCTCCTCTCCCTTCTAATTCTCTTTTTGATTTGTGTCCTAGACCTAAAATTCCCTTTCATATTATGTTTTTGTTTTCATGTTGTATGCTTTCATGTCAATGGACATCAGTGTCTTAATATGGACCAAACCAATAAAATATATTGTAATATCCTGTGTAAAAGACTCAAGTAGTTATATTATTATATACCTATAAATAAATCGAGAAGGAATAAACGAATATACTCTTGTATCAATTATTTTAAAAATATATATATCAGTAGATATTAATTTAAAATGCAATCAAAAATACTATATCAATATGAATACTAGCAATTAAAACCACTATCCATACTCATTTGAAATTGATACCATTAAAAAATTGTAATTTTTAATAAAACATTTTACAACATATCCTTACTTACGAATGATTAATAAACACTATCTTATTTTAATAGAATTAAATGAAAAAGTAAGTCGCTGACTTGATTTGTTGTGTACCTTGTTTTAGTAACGATAAAGCAAATATTTCGTGAAATATTTTCACACGCAAAAGTGATCTTTAATGCATTGTTTTCAACATCCAATAAATATTGCGCAATACTAAAATTATTTCCCCCAGAAATAAAATATCTCAGTAACTTGTAACAAAACGAATTAGTTCCCAGATTTATGCCAGTGCAACATTGAATCTGTCATGTTTTTATTAAGTGATACGAGTTTTGATTGATGTATTTATGAATGCTTAAGCTAACACTCGAAATAATTATTAAGTGATAAAAGAATTATGAAGGGTTTAGTTGAATTACAATTCAAATATTAACACTAAATGGTCACAGTGAGTAAATTCGTATTTCTAAGATGTGACTTTATTTAGAATGAATAATCTAATTCAGTTTACGAATTAGTTGGTGAGTTCAATCTGTCATGTTTTTATTAAGTGAATACGAGTTTTGATTGATATATTTATGAATGCTAAACCTATCACTCAAAATAATCAATAAGTGGTTAAATAATTGGGCAGGGTTAATAACCAGTTGATTTAATTAATATTCAAATATTAACACTTAATGATTGCAGTGAATAAATTCGTATTTCTAAGAAGTGACTTTATTTAGAATGAACAATCTAATTAAGTTTAAGAGTTGGTAGTGAGTTTTAGAAACGGAAGTTAAGTGAGAGTGTTAAAACTAAGTTTAAAGACTCGCCCTAATTTCGGAGCATCAAACCTTCACAACAAGTTAGCCTCCGTAGGTTTATTTTCATCCTCAACACCCAAATTGACGTCTTCGCTATTGTCTAAGCCTTAACTGTTCTAGATTAGAAACTAGAAGCCCAGTCAACCATTTGATTTCAGGCCACATCATTGTTCGAATTAATTCTTTGATTTCTGACTTGATTTTTCTTTTATTTCTTTCTTCTTATTCATATGCCATTAGATGAAGGCTTACTACCAAGATACAGTATGGTGATTTATTCTACGCAAGGTGATGTAATGCCTCAGATATCCCGAAGAAAGTGAAAGGAAGGTAGCTGCAGTGTACGAAATATAGAGATCTTTGGTGTACGATTCTTCTACGAAAATAATTGATTCTCTCGAAGTCACTAAAGTTAAGAATTTGAGAATCCAGGCGGCTATGACGTAATTTTTCAGGGAATTGTTAGGGATCACTAAATGTTAAATAATCTCCAGAAAGGAGAGGAAATCACAATCGAATCTCTACATCTTTTCATAAAGAGCTCCCAGATGAGCTGTCTCGAACGTGTAATCTGAATGCTGAATCCCTAAAGGAAGATGCTGATGTGAATAAAATAGATGGAAAACTAAAATGCGGAGAAAGCAGCGAAAGACGTAGACACCTGGACTTACCTTGAAGCAATACTAAAGACAAATGCGGCCGAAAATTTTTTAATTTTATCGACAAAATAAATATTATATCAAGAAATTTACGATCCGATAGGATCTCAGTAACAATTTTTACGTGAGTGCCAGTTAATCTTGGAAATAGCCGAGCATGTTTGAAAGGTTTTGATACAACGATTATATTAAAATAATAATCAAAGTGATCAATAGAGGAAAGAAAAACAAGTGAAAATAGTGAATTTATCCCGGTACCAATTACCATCCAGTGTCATGGGCTGCAGTGCAGAAATCTGGTGAGTAAATTACTTTGATTATATTACTCGTCGACACAGAATATATTCTTAAGTAAAAACTTAAAATATTGAATTCATAGGCTTAAAACTAACGAACAACGCACACGTAAATACACATACCCACACACACACATACATACACATACACATATACACACTAAACACATCACATTTAAGTAAGTAATTTCATAGACATTATTGTAAGCGAATAATATATGTACGGGGCAGATATTTTTCAAAGGTCTCAATCTTTTTCTGTGTAAAACGTTTTCATGCATTGTAAGCTTCTATTCGAATAAATAAAAAAATTAAAAAAAAAAATAATTACCCTGTAAGCGAACTCCCTCTCTAACCACGAGCAGTTCTGCTTTCTTAGAGAGGTAGCACATAAAAGATTTTATCATGACGATTTTTAATATATTTCACGTATTCTATATCGGACTGTTATTAACTAAAATATCTAATAAAAACAAAAAATAATAATTTAGATTCATTGTACAAGTTTTCTTTTTAAATTTCATTTCTTTGTATTTTCAAAAAAATATTTTTATAATCGCCTTCTAAATGCTACTTTAAAATAAAATTTAAAATTTAATTGAAAACTAGATAAAATAAACAAATATGATTCGTGCAATTTTTTGCGTTCAATTCGTTTTTAACAAATATTTTTTGACAACTTTCTGTATTTTTTATTTTTAATAATATATTTATCAATATGTATTACCTCCATACCTAGTATAATATGCATGTAACTAAATAGAGACAATAGTGACTGTTAAAATATAGGTTTATTATGATAGACTGACGATATTTAGATTAATTTTTTACCTGGCAGGTATCTTATTTTCTACTGGATTGAATTATGCGCCATTTTTGAACTGCCTTACCAAAATTAAGTGTATTTGACATTTATCATCAATAGACCAGACTAACCACATCATGCAGAGTTTCAAGTCGTTTCGTAAACCTTGTACGAATATTCGCGCTCTGTCGTAAACACGATTTGTAAACTTTGTACTTTATTTGGTCGTAATCGAGTGCCAAGTCGCAACATCATCAGTAAATTCGATCTATTGATTGTTTTAGTATAAATTGTACAGAGCTGAACTAAGACCCTTCTTTAGGAGAGGAGAATAGTTCCAGCGGAAGTATGTCCCTCTCGCGTTTATTTATGGTACACTTGTACTGCAGTTAAGTATTTATTATTACATAATTAAATCTCATAATAAAGTGCAGTAAAGTATTTGTTCTTGCATAATTAAATAATTTTAAAAAAATATTTCTTTCCGGATTTCTTTAAGCAAAAATATATTTATATTATAATTAACTAATTAACTAACTAACTAACTAACTTACCATCACGCCGTTTTTCCGTGGGGGTAGGTAGAGAGGCTAGAGCACCACACTCTTCTGTTCTGACACACAACTTTCGCTTCGTCTACAGTCATACATCTTCGCATGCAAGCTCGACGGTTGTTCAGGCTTCTAACAGGACCATCTTCCAGTATCTGGTTAATCTGGTCATGCCACGTCTTCCGTGATCGCCCTCTCTTTCTGGCGCCGTCAACACTTGCATCATATATCTTTCTTAATATAATTTTTTTAAATATTTAGTTTGATTAATTTAACAGGTTTTGATTTCACAATTGTTTCAAAATTTACTAGCTCGGAGTAATTTTTTTAAGCAAGCAACACGTATTGGAACCAGACCTAAACGAATATATTACCTATTAGAATAATTACTTAAATTGTCGAAAATCAAAGAATATCAGTTTTTTATCATTAGAAATTTCCAGATGCTTCATGCAATAAACTTTAACTTACTTAAGAACTAGAGGTTGCGGATCGTAAAGACTGCCGTAATTTAAGTTAAGTTTAATTCCCGTTAAGAAACTTTGTACAGTGAATAATTAATCAATCATCAATTAATTAATTTCCAGTGTTTTCATTTGTCTTCGGCAGACGCGCCCTGTGACACTATTATAAGATTGAAAGATGACTTTTGTTTCCCTTAACGGAAAGTGTAAATTTTAAAAATTCAGGGCTGTTTGGACAACTCATGGCTAAAGAAGTGAAAATTTTATGCAAAACCGTGGCTAAAGAAGTAAAAATTTTATGCAAAACCGTGGCTAAAGAAGTAAAAATTTTATGCAAAACCGTGGCTAAAGAAGTAAAAAATTTATGCAAAGCCGTGGCTAAAGAAGTAAAAATTTTATGCAATACCGTGGCTAAAGAAGTAAAAATTTTACGCGAAACCGTGGCTAAAGAAGTAAAAATTTTATGCAAAACCGTGGCTAAAGAAGTAAAAATTTTATGCAAAACCATCAGGCACTACCTAACCAAGCGACAAATCGCTGCTCCGAGCCAGTGAATGGGACAACGGAGAAGTCCCTAGAGACACCTTTGGACGAAATCGTTTTTCTGTTAGGGATAAATAAGCATTGATCGTTTTCAAATTTGACATATTTCAGGTTCTCGTGCCGTCCGGTAGGTGTTTTTTTATTTAAATTGGCGGGCAAGAACGGCGACGCCCAGGCTTGCATAAAATAAACCAGGGATTTGAATCATTACTTATTAGAAAATAGCTTAGTTTTTATTTTATTTGGTATTATTTTTTTGCAAGATTATTATTTTAAAATATTTGTTTAAAGCACACACACATACCTATAAAAATATTGTTGAAAAATATATACTTTAGTATAAAAGGAGTTAAAATAAAGATAATAATGTAAAAGTTTAATAATTATAAAAAATATAATATGCACATTAAAAAAAATATTGCTTATAATTCCACTTCATAAAATATAAAGGTATCATTACCAGCTGCGAAATCTATATATACTTCGTCATAGGAAAGACTATAGATATTGGTCTTACTGTAAGTTTAGCCTTATATGTATATTACTAGCTGTCACTCGTCAAAAACGACGGAGCATTAGTTCGCATCTTTGCTAAGGTCTAACATACATTTAAACAAACTTTTTGCGGTCCACGGAGAGGCGGCCGTAGCAATATGCATGAAGCGGCCGGTTCGGGTTTGGTGACGCGGGGTCCCACACTTTTGTCAAAATCAAATTTTTTGTGTATTTGTCTTTGAAATGTGGGTATGTAATTTGGCAAAAACTTGTAACTCAAAACAATTTTGTGTGTCTCTTATTCCATTAAAGCAATTCCTCGTATTCTATTTATTGTCTATTTTATATTTATTATCAAGAGTCTAGGTATTACGCGGTTTTTTGCCTCCCCTGTAAAATCTGAATTTAGTGGCTTACGAGGTATTGTTTTATCATGAGCGATATGTCTTATCCAAGCTAATCGGCTTGATCTGAAGGGATTGGTTATGAAAGGTTATTGAGATGGGGACCGAACTTTTGCATTGCTCCAGTACTTCTACGTATCCATTCTTCTCCATATTACGTTAGTTAAATAAAATATTCTCATTAAAAGACGCTCGTTGAAATTCAAAAACCCTTATTTGATGACTAGTTAACAATTTTACACATCTTGACATATTATATATCCGCCTGTAATATGAAAACACATGTGTATACACATATATGTAAGCCGGAAACGACAAACGGGATGTCTATATTACCGGAAGTCGGAAGCGTCGAATAAACACTTTCCGGTTTTCAAGATACGGAAAATTTAATCGGAAATGATGTGGACAGCTTCGCGTATAGAATGTTTTAAAGTCCCTGTGTTTATTCATCGTTAGCGTATTTTGAGTTCTGTAAATATACCTAATATATAACACGCAGCTAAAAGTGTTAATTATATATTAATAAATAATGACTTAATGATAAAATGACTCATGTTTTGGTGCTATTCATGATACTTTTTATATTTTGCTACTTATAACTACATCAGTAATTATTTTTGTTTAATTTATGTGCTTTTTGAATTTTATGTTATATTTTTATGTAAAAGCCTACACACATTGCTGCTCTGTACTTTATATTTTTAATTTTTATACTCATGTTTTGGTGCTATACCTGATACTTTTTATATTTTGCTGTTTATAACAGATATTGTTTAATATATGCGATTTTTGAATTTTATGTTATATTCTTTATGTAAAAGCCAATACCTAATGGGTGTAAACAAATATAATAAATAAATTAATTAAATAAATTGTAAATAATATTTAGAAAAAATAAATATTGTTACATATCAATAAATACAATTTAGCAATAGGTTCTTGATTAGAAAATTTTTACGTTATACACAATATACTTTTTATAAATAAATAATAAATTAATAATTAAAAATGTCTTTATGATGACATTTATAATTTACATATAGTAGTGCTGTACGAAAACCTAACCTTCGCTACACGGGCGATAGCTGACTCCGTGGAAGAATTCCTAGTAGTAGGTATCTACTTACACGAGTGGTTAATGCATGCGATGAATAATATGGTTTTCAAGTAAACAAAATAAAATACATGATCTTTAGCAAAAGAAACAAAACGGACGATTGTAGTGTATACAAAGACAGAATTAGACTAAAAATAGTAGATAAAAATAGCCTACCTAGGATGCAGATTAAAACCTTTTTAATAAGCGTAAAAATGTACAAAAAATAAAATATATAATTTTCTCGCAAAAAATGTTTACCTCACTAATTGGAGACATTTAGAAGAGGCCTACATCCAGATGGCCGATGAAAAGAAGAAGATGATCCATATTAAAGATGGGCGCTTACGATATTGATATAGATTTCAGAATTTTGCCGTTGATGGAGGGAAAGCGCCCACGCTTTTATTTGGAGAGTGAGATTTTTTGACAAAAATTTTTTGGCGGAAAATGTATTTCTTACATTTAAGTACATTTTAATATAAGAGTGTTTTTTTAAAAATATTTTTTTCATGTAAGACATTTTTCTCTTTTTTAGTCTTAATATTACATAGCGTACAGAATCACTTCGGTAATTAACTAGTGCTCACTAACTAATTTCCCAAACAAAACTTGTTTAATTATTAAGGATGGATTTATTGATGAATTAGGGAATCTGATAATTGATTCATATATTGTCATCAAGAATACGCCTGTGTGCAAAACTTTAGCTCGATCAAACATTGGGAAGCGGTTTAAATATTAAATAAATTCGTTAATCATATAAAATGCTTTTATTTTATATTTCAAAGGAGTTACATTTTAAACAATAAAACTCACGTTGCTTTGTTCTTGCGCAGATCAAAAACTTTACGAAGTTGGCAAATTATTAACAGTACAATAGCAATGAATTCATTATAAATAAAGTGAAAAGTTAGTTTCAACTACAGAACAATGAACACTTCGAGATTGAATTTATTTTCCGTGGTATTTGTAGGGAAACATAAACGTTTAAATGAAAATTTCAAATATTTTAAGTTTTAGAATTTGGATTGGTTCAATAATTTACAAGTAACCAACAAATGCCCACTCTTTAATGCTAGGAAAAATCATGTATTAAAATAAATTGTTATATATATATTTACAATATTAGTCCACGACAAGTACATACATTCCCATCAAAAATGTTTAAGCAACAATGTACTCACGGAGATAAGCGACATCAATTTTTTTTTTCAATATTTCTGACATACTTTCTGAAAATTTTTGGATAATCATTTGTTCAGTATTGCATTTTTATGCGTTTTTTTATACTCGCGAACACTATCTGGCATTTACGTCACGACCCCGCTTCCTCTCCCTCCTTCGTACTACCTTGTTAAAATGGTCGAAAACTTCCTATCAAGTGTAGAGTATCATTGTTATCGTGTGGAGAGAGCCATACCTATCGAATTGACTCTCTAGGTAACCTTTAGAAAGAACTGTCGTGCTTTCGCAACAGTTTTGTTTAATGAGAGCTCACAAGATCTATGAAATGAATCGTCGAATTTATCGTTCATCATAGTTAACCAGACCTGGAAAAGGAACACTCTCGTACTGGTGAGTTCAGCTATCATCTGTGCTCCTTTATCCCCAAAAATACAGTCCAATCGTCCAGAATTACCCCTCCACATCCCCAACCCGTCATCCATCCACAACTCCGCTTTTCTCATTTATTTATTTACTTTTTTACGCCCATTACAGGCTTTTACATAAAAAAATAATACATAAAATCAAAAAGTATATACGAACAATATCGGAAATAAGCAGTAAAATATAAAATATATGAATATAAAGTAAAATCCCTTGATTCCCAGCGATTCGCGTCGGGAACATTATTAAAGTAACTTACAGCGAATACTAAATTTTCATTCAATTTAAATATAATTTTTTAAACCTGGTTCAAATTTCAGCAAGGTTTAATTTGACTTGTATTAAAGCGAATGAATTTTTAATATTTGATATGAGTTAGTGACATGATGGTCTATCGTTTTACCAAAGATAAGTCAGAAATATTGAAAACAAATGCAAATGATGTCGCTTATCTCCATAACTATTGATATTAGGATATTGTTGCTTCAGCATTTTTACTTATAATTTATGCAGTAATCTACCTGTAACGTATTGTGGACTAGCTGTTACACCAATTATTAATAATCACCATCATCATTTTTATCCTCTTATAATATACAACTTCGGTACTGACCGATCAAGACTCATTCTGTCTTCTGAAATCTATACCTAGGTATATTAAACGTATCAATTCACGAAAATATGGAGTGACGTGGTTGAAACCAATTATCTCGCAAATTATGGTCGTATCTACTATTATTGATATAACATACCTAATACCTTCTAAATAGGTACGTTGTCTACGACTGTAAACCAGCCGGTCCGCCATCTTGTTTCAAAATTTCAACCGTTCATATATGTATTTAAAAAAATCATAACGCCAAAATCATCGTTTAAATTTTATATAATATGTATTTCTTTATTCATTGCATTATAAAATGTTACGAAATTTTTACTTTAAACATAATTTTATTCACTATATATTTTTCTACTTATAATATTTAACATTTTTATTTGTGTGAAAAGATTCCTTTTATATCATTCAAATTTTAACAGTATTTCGGTCCATTTGGCAGCCATCACTGCCATCTAGGCGTGGTCGAATTAACCAGATGTGAGCGTCGCGCTGTTGGTTGCGTTCTCGGACACAATATCCAATTAAGTTCACGCGACGCCCGATAGATGTCAGACACGCACGGAGTTTTAATCATTTTTCTGGAAAAATCTACTATACCGTCGGAAATAAGCGCCCTGAACACGCAACACGAATAAATTGATGTACATAAGTAATGGAGTTGTATTGTTTTATTGACCCAAATCATTATTTTTATTGCTGTACGCAAATTAAGACATTTTTGTGGATGGCGCACATTATAAATACTTGAATGAATTTTTTTAAGATACGCAATAATACACTAGAAAGTTGAAGATTTGTATATTCTGAATACTTTATTAATCTGTTTGTTTTTTATAGCACCACATTAAACGTTTTATTGGTTTGCAAATAAATTTAGAGGGATTGAAATATTTGCAATATAATATTTTCAAGTTTCCATCTAAGTAGGTACTATACTGTAGGTATTGAGATAATACTGGATGTCTCATAGGCAGGTAGAAGCAAAATTTATTAGGTAGATTTTCGCGTTGATAATGAGTCTAAAATGAAGCAACCGTGTCCTAATATTAATAGTTATGGAGATATGCAATATCAATTTCTTTTTTTCTTGTGTTAGGTATTTTACATAAGCTTTTCTCCGGTGAAGAATAAACAATTTTAAACAATCACTCATTCATCTAACGAACCCACAAATATTTCCTTAAACGACACAAAGATGGCGGATCGTTCCTGACGAATAAGTTATGGTTCCATGCGACGGTTATCTCATTTATAGAATGTGAAGAATTGAAAATAAGAACAGTTGATTAAACAAAATAATCCACAATCAAATATTTTATCAAATCAAATGAAAGAACTACTTACATTTATTGTCTTCTACGTGGTTGTCTTCTTTCTTGGCATCTTTGGCACTCGGGTCTTCCTCCTCCACCTTCTTGGCGTCCTGGCTCGTGTTGCAGCCCATGTTCTGGCGACTCTTCACTCCTGGCTCTCGAAACACAGAGTTGTCACCACGTGACCGTCATCACTTGGTACTTTACCTTCAAAATGTCACAGTTTCTTACTAAATGTCATAGTTTTATTTTCGGTCACTCGCTGGGGTCACTTTGAGTTATTTTTTTAATCTGCAATGGAATACTAACACTTTAAATGTACATATTTTTTACACAATTGAGAAGCTTACGTTAGCAATACTCAATCAGCGATAAAAAATACTTTATCTTGATTATAAATATATTTGGGAGATATAAGTATACCACAGTAGACTAGTGTCTACACTTATGTACCCTACTGTGAAGTACAGTGGGATACTTATATCCCCCATACACAAATACAACTAAACTGTATATTTTGAGACAAACCCTTCAAAAAGGCACCTGTATAACATAAAATATTCCATACTATCGAAAGCTGATGGACGAGACTAAATATTGCGCGGCCTATTTTTAATTCTGGCAGCCTTATCCTCCCCCCCCCTTTAATAAAAAGTAGCTAAACATACATACGTTATTTTAATTAGGTGGTTTTTTAAGTACCTACATCCGTCTTAATCTGACCGATGTAATAATAATCGAATTAATGCTATTCTGTTAGCAGATAATCGCAAATGACGCATTCATTAAAAGGCAAATTGACCATTGGAATACACACAAAACATTAAGTAACGTCATTAATTATGGAATTAGTAGCAGTATCATATATGTTAGTGAGGTGCATGTTCTCATAAAAAAATATACTTTTCGAAAAAACATGCTGTAGTACGAAAATTTACTTGCCAACCACATAAAACTGGCAGATGTTAGAATTGGGTGAATATAGGTACATAAAATAGTTTCAGTAAGAAAATATTCAGTTCAGAGATTCAAGATTGCGCGGTATGATCGATAATCCTGAAATTATGCAGAGCATTGGTTTGTATGTTCCTGATAATTACATTAGACATCGTCAGCATAGATTGTTTTACATTCCAATATACAGGACCAACCTGCCGATGGTTATGCCTGTTGGAAGAGCCACAGCTATTGAACTGAACAAAATCGCTTTGGATATTGATATATTCCATGTGTCTGAGGGGGTTTTCCGAAGTACGATTCTCTAAAACCTTTGACCAGATTGTACAGGTATATATATATATGTGTGTGAGTGTGCGTATGTATGTATATATATGTGTATGTATGTGTGTTTATGTATATTTTTAGATATAACTTCATAATACGTATGCCTTGAATATAAAGTTTGTAATATACATATTATGGAATAAATAAAAATTGAATTGAATTGAATTGAATTCAAGATTTTTTCATAAGATAAGGATAATTAAATTAGTGTTTGTTTCCTGAAATCTTTAATACTAATTTTATTATTATTGTTTTATAGTATTATTGTTATTATTATTATTTAGTAATGCTAGCTTTTTTAATTGTATACTGTAACGAAAAAGAATGTACGCACTGTCCGAATCCCTGGTAAAATGTCACTGAACAGCACTATATAAGGATCGAGAACGGTTAACAGTAATCTAGAGTTATCTAAAGCATTCGGGAATCATCCACAAATGCCTGTAAGAGCCTAGAAGCGACAGGAACCTTCTCCTAAAGACTAGAATCATCAAGGATTTTCGAAAAATAAGCGTTCTGGTACAAATAGTGGGACTATGCTGTGGCTCGAGGAGTTTGTTTTAACAATTTTTTTATCGCGAAATAAGTCGCGAAACGACGGTCTAGTGTACCCAATCGTAAAATTGCAAAACGACAGATATCGATCGAAATTATCGGGCGAAGTACCTAACTTGGGATTTAAATAATGTGCGATAGTTTGAACGGAATATAAGTAATAAATTAAGTGTTCTCAGCGATAATTAATTGTTCATATACGAGTGATAAATTGAGAAATAGTGTAATTTAAGTTAAGTTCGTGTTCAGTGACTTTGTCCATTCATTAATCAATTAATCATTAATTAATATCCAGTGTTTTTATTTGCCTCCCGCAACCACTACACACTCCACACGTTGCACGCCCCTGATATTCAATGAACAGTCATTCAGCCCTGGAAAGACCGCAGTCCTAATCCAACCCCTAAACTTCTTTCAGAATCGTAAACAATCAAATGACGAATGTAACGAAAAAAACGCAAAACAATTCATTCAACACAGTACAATTCCTTAATGCGCCTTACTTTGTTCAAAACTTACTTTGAAGTGAACCTACAATAGTTTTCAATTTTAACAAATGTGAATTGAGAGTTAGTTCTTCCACGTGTTGATTACCGCGATGTTATCTAAAATAGTTTTAATGACCGGCAAATTGCAAAATATATACGTAGAAATACGATACGTCATATTGCTAACCGTTAGTTAACCTCGCAATTATATTTTTCATGGCCATGAAAATCTTTTCATGGTTTGATATCTTATCAACGAAAGTTTACATAGTCTACAGAATATTTTGAGCATGTTTGTATAGCCCAAAAAAATTTCCTAAGAACAGTTGATTTTTTACGCATATCACACGAATTGTAGGTATGATTGACGAAAATTAAAATTGTTTTGTTACACGTCTAAGGGCTGGTTGTTTAAGTAAGTAAGTAAAAGTTCAAAGCATGGATTTTTGCGTTCTCCACCAATCAAACGATCCGTTTCCGTAAAAATATTTTCTTTAAACAAACTTTTATTTTAATCCAACATGAAACAACCGGGCATAACCCCTTTAAAAAACTACACATGTTATCTAAACGAAGTAAGAAAAAGAAGGCGAATGTAAACTTAACATTATCAAGATTTTGATAGCAGAATGAAAATTATTAAAGGTCAAAACTCAATTCAAAAGGACTTAATCGAAATACAATACTTTCGGTGTCTGTCCATCCGTCTGTCTGTCTTTCCCCGTAATTTCGTGTAACGTCTAAAAACAAATTAAACGGCCGGCGACGGGGCTTGAACCTCGGACCAGCAAACCCGAACCGGCTGCTTAACGCATGTTGCTACCGCCGAGCCCGCGGGGCCAGTCAAGAATACAGTACATATAGGACTTAGCAAAGACGCGAACCATTTCATGTTCCGCCCAGCACAATCACCAGAATTTAAAATAGTTCCATTAACTGCCTCCAGGGAAAATATTAAAAAAATAGATAAAAATCGTTATTGCTATTTCATGGATGTCAGCTATAAATAAGTAAATACTTATTCTTTAGGAAACGGTATGTAAAAGTACCATCATTTTGACGGGTTACAGCTATTTTTTTTTAAAAACGTAGAACACTTAATAGCTACAAAGAAAGGAATAAAAATATAAACTTGTTACGAAGAAATTCTACGTTACAACAGAAAAATGTCAGATTATTTTATTAGATATTTAGACAACGAAATAACTACATTAATATGTATGTATATTATATACAAAGAACAGCAATTTTATTGAATTAGTGTTTTACATTTAAACAAATTAAACAAAATCCAATATGTAGAGCAAATACCAACAGACAGTTACTCAACACAGTAAAGCTCTGTAAAATATCATACTTTGGTCATATAATGAGAGGCGAAAGGTACTCCATCCATCAGCTCGTCATGAAGGGGAAGATCGAGGGTCGCAGAGGGATCGAAAGGAGGCGGCATTCCTGACTTGGAAACATCCGAGAATAGACCCGGATAAGAAGCGTGGAAGAGCTGTTCCGCACTGACCTGGACAAGGAAACTTTCTCCCAGATGATCGGGGGGACCCGACAGGGCACATGAAGAAGAAGAAGAAACAAAATCTATTAAATCTATTAACAATCCCACCTATCGTATAACACAGAACAAGACACACGAGGCAAGTAAGTGTATAAGACATTCATACCTCATTCATTGATTCCGCATGACCAAACCATCTAATTTAATACAAGAATTTAAATAATTTTATGCCATTATTAATCAGGTTCAAAGAAAAAAGTACAATAATATAAATTAGTAAAAGAACATTCAGACGCAATGGGGTGGGGACAGCCCTTGTGATGTGGATAATTCCTTTCCTTTGTACGTTTCATACAGTCATACGGCATGCGAAATGTAGTAGAAAAAATTCCAATTGTACAATTTCGCGACCTGTACCGCGTTGAAATTCTTAATATTAATTTGAATACACGACAGGGGTTCTTGCTGAACGCGCATGCGCGCAAGTTTATAGGGAGGTGGCAGTCACTATGAATAATATCATCGTCTAGTTTTTCAAAATTTTCTACTCGTGTCATACAAAACGTATCGGGATAGTATATTTAAGAGTGACGGTACAGAATATTTAGGAATAAATTACGTTTGTTCCATGAATTTATTATTTTTACGAAAAAAAATCATCATCATCATCACTTTTGGCTATACAACCCTTGGTGGGCCTCTTCAAGAGTTTTCCTCCAGTCAGATATGTTCCCTTTCACCCTATCACCTGTTTATTTCCCACCCCCCACTATTTACCCCCATTTGGACACTTAACACTGAAGTATGATTGTTTATAATTTTTGTAAAGTTCAATTAGTATTAAATATACCCTGACGAAGGAACGTCGTTTCATAGAGGGCATCCGCGAGAGACCTGGCACGATCAGATACAAAGAGTATTGGAGTATGTTTTCTAATTACGATCAATTATTGATTTTTCGCAGTGACGAAGCTAATTATATGGTATGAAATATATAATGAAGTCTTTGTGGAGTGTTTACAGGGCTCACGACCTGTCTTAAAGCTGGCTTAAGTGATCACTTTACACAATGTCACCGATTCCACTCAAATTCAACTACACATGTATCAAAATTTTAAAGTTGTATACATACACAGTGTGTCGGAGCCTTTAATAGCATAAAATATGATCAATTTCATCGACAAAATACTCCTTCATTTTAATAGAGCTATGGTTTTGATGTTTACTTTTAGCATATACCTTCTAATATCTAAAATATTTTTTTAAAAATACGTCAACGTCTGTAGCTAATAAACTAAAAAAACTGTTTTGTTTTTCTCAAAATCTTTTTAACAATAATTTTTGGTTTTTATTTTTAAAAAATATTCAAATATTATATTATGTAAAAGTACCATCATTTTTGACTGGTAACATTTTGTTAAATTAACAATCATATCACCCAAAAGCAAGAGCCGCAGAAACAGCTGAAAAACACGCCATTGGAAAATTTGTTTTTTTAAACCTTAAAGCAACATGTTTAATATTTGAATACCGCATGAGTGATATTGAAAATCGATTATGAATATACGCAAAAATGCGTATAAAAGTATGTCTTCAATTTTTTTTATTTACTTTTATTATTCATTTGTATTGTGTACTTTTAAAGGCTTTACGGCCGCGTGTTTCAACAAAACAAGAAAACAAAATAATTCAAGTAACGATTTTTACCATCTGACGTCACTCCTCGAGAACAATCTGCACGATTTTTGGAAGTAATCCAAGATCGCAATCATTGGTGCACGCCTGCTCCTCTGACACACATAACCAGGGCGACGGGCGCCTATCGACCAAATACCCTCGCTTACACAACACGCTCCGCACCATTGACCCAGGCCGCCGGTCACGTGACCAGCTGATGCCGCACGTCCTCCAACAGGTCCCGCCGGCTGCGCCCAGGAACTCCTCAAACAGGGTTGTTCCCACCCCCTGATGCTGCTAAATCCGTGTGTTAGATTCCTGCATTGTCTGACGCCTTGACAACTCGTGTATAATACTAACCGACCTTTTCTAAAAGTAAAAAAATTGCTATTATGGTGATCTTTATCTCAACTCTCAAATATAGACAAGACGTAGACAGTTCGCCTTAATCGAAAATTGCTACCCTAACATTTAAAAATAGACGACGTCTTTATTTACAAAGAATTGTAAGCTTACCGAAGCATAGCATTCGAGACGTGGATCTATAGAATAATACTCAAAATAATCGATATGACTTGGTTGACGGTCCCTCAAGCGTGTAATACATGCTCGTCATAGACACACGATGTTGACCTTGGAACTCGCCGTAAACCTGTTAAACTAGTCTTTATATTATACTCAATACTGTTTACAATTTATTATATTTAAGACACTTTTTATTATTCATTTATATATTTTTATCATTAATTGTGTACCTAGGTACTATATAAAAACTTATTGATTTATTTATTAAAAAAAATTATTGATTTGCGATGTACATTTATGTAAAATAATTTTATGTAAAAAAAAAATTATTGAACTACTTATTGATCCGTGATATTTATATATTTTATCATTTATTTTTTTCATTATTAATTATTAACTAACCTTAAAAAGTGTATTATATATTATCATATTAAAATGTTCACAAAATACTCAAATTTGTAATCTAATGTTACTAAACGACCATCATCAATGGGTCATCAATGACCTGTTGACGATCTGTATATTAAAAAATAAAAACATGACTTATTTAATTTAACTACAAAATTACCTTGTGGTAGCATCTAAATATAATAATTTTATTATTTGTCTGTCGGTCCGTAATTTCGTAACTTGCAGGAATCAAAACTTTAGATAATATGAGTGTGACAAGCAACATGCAAAGGTCGAAATTACACGGTCTTTACATATTTATATTATAATATTTAGTTTTAGGTTTTGCGAATAGTCAATTAAAAAAAATGATTTTGTATTCATGAATTTCAGCTTCAAAATCCTGCAATAATGTCCCGTGATTTTTCCCGGGTGTACGGCTACTTAATCATATAAATAATTAGAAAACACTACTGAACTAATTTATTGAATATATGTTAGAAAAATTATGTGCCTTCAGAAAGTTCTCGTAAGGTCAAATTAAGAGGAAAATGATCCTTAAAGAACTCTTAGACATTGCATCAGATATTATAAAAATAAAATCCTGTCTAAACAATCTATACCTAGATTTGTAATAGAATCCATTAAAATATACAAACATAAAAATTTCAATTAATACGACGTGTTCTCACTCCCTTTTAAAATAAGGTGCAGAAAACTCAGAAAACTTTCAGTTTATATTGCATAAATAGCACACTTATGACCACCTCCACGCAGTGCATACAATTTGCGATCGCAGCAATTGGCACTCTCCTGTTGACGTCTTCGGAAAAACGTCGAGAATCTAATTTTTTTTTAAATATATCCGTTGTTACAATACCTACCTTAATTAAGAGTTTGACAGAATATGCAAATAAATGTAAAGTCGGAATTTGTTTCAAAATACAACAGAGTCACGGACCGCTTTACTGTGTGAAAGTGATATTAGAGAAATATCTTATGTTTCAGTTTTGGAAAAGGGTAGGGCCTTTCAGACTAACATGACGATTAGAAATCTCTCTGTTGAGATGAATCGACAATATCCTTAAAGACACAACTCTTTTAAAAATCAAAAACTAAAGGGAAACAGGGATCAATGGATCATGCAAAAACACACATTTTTTTAAATAACCACAAAACCCTAGAAACTTCCTTCTCTCAGGGCACGTGTAAATAGTCGATTGGGGTAGATTAAATGCCTTTAACTTGCGTTGCTTGTTCGGCATAGCGTGGCGAGACAAAATTAGGAACACAGTGCACACCCAGATGGCAGAGTGGTGTGTGTGATGGTTTAGATATATGACTCGCATGGAAGACGATATTATCACTAAATATATTAGTTAATATTGTAAACATTCTCCAACAAAGAAATAGCCGGATCTTTGCTTAAAGAATGATGAATTAAAACAGTTTAATAGGCGTGAGGACATCCAAGGGATGAATACACCAAGAATAAATCTGCATGGTTAAGATGTTGGAACTTGGCAAAAAAATCACAATAGTAAATATCTGGACCACAGGAAGATTTTCGAAGCAGTGCAACACATGACCTCCAATTGATCGAATTTACAGACTTTACAGCTACCAAATAAGGCAGCTTAAGCGGGCCATTTTTGAGGTTGCATTCCACCATATTGAATTAAAATCATAAAAAATAAAATACCCATATGGTGCATACCTGTGCCTATTGTTATATAAACCCTTTTTATAGGGATGCTTTCATTTGTTATGGCTAAATAAAAAATTTCAAATTAATATTGACTGAAACTAGAGTGCAACTGAGGTGATATCTAGATTTTACATTAAAAAATTAGAAGTGTCTTTCGAGGTGAAACTGGTATAGAAACATCAGCACCATTGCGGATTTTCAGTTTTGAGTATGATATTGTTCTCCCAATCCAGCCCTTTCTTTAATATCTGCGTCTATCGATGAAAGATATGAATGCCTGCTCTAACATCGTTTTTACACCCCTGATATAAATAAATTTAATCCCTTATTTTTTCAAAGCATCTCCGGTATATCAATCGCGGCTGAGCGGGAAAAAAAATTCAAAACTTACGTAACAGAAACGTATCAGGGGAACTTTTCTATTAAAAATATAAATATTGAACCAGGCTTTTCGCAACTCCCGCAGGTAATCACTTCGCACCCCCTGAGAAACACGCACCAATCACTTATTTCACAACCCGCATTGCAACACTAACTTGACACAAGACACCCACTATAACAAGAATTGGTTGTTGAAAGAAATCATTTATTTTCATTTATTTGTAGTACTTGCAACATTAATATTAAATTAAATGATACAAACGAAAAGCTAAAACAATTTTAGCTTTTTATTAATTTCACCAAAAAGTTACTGAACACAAACACTAACAGAGAACTGTTCTTAATTTTAGGGTAACAAATTTTTCTAGAATATTTCATATACTTTTATCCAATTTTTTAATTCGCACTTATTATCTCTTATCACTTATCCGTAGACCACTTTTTATTACGCTGTTTCTATTGAATCGATCACTTTCTTGAATATTATGTTCAACTTCACACGTAGGTACTCTCTTTATTTATGTTCGCTTTTCTGTGGCTAAACGTCAATCACTTACTAAACTGCGAGATTCTGATACTCTTGAAAATCGAGTAGTAAAATATAAATTATATTTAAACTCAAGTAGACATAGCATAGTTAATGCTTTCCATACATTTTAATCATCATCATGATCATAATATTGTCAAAGCATCGCGGCGATAAGAGACACTTGACACTTGAAATTAATTAAAGTTTTCATTTATCATGAAAGTCACTGGAAACGAACTTAATTGGAACACTATTCCTTCATTCACACAATTACGCAGTAATGACTCGTCTGCGGAACACTTTATACTTGTATTTAGTATTCGCATATTTCTGATTGCACCTATTCACAAATGAATGCTAGATAGGTATTCTCTTGAGGTATTTCGCTTGTCACACTGAATCGCTGCTTCCCTTTTTGTTTCTGGTTTCGCTTCTGTATAATCGCCGAAACTTCACACGCTCCGTCTCCGCATCGGGTTTCCAAACGTTTATTCTTTTTTTATTATTATTTATTTTAAATTTATTACATATTTAACAATTAACAAAGATCCTGCTAACTATGAGTTAGTTATAAGCAGGTTTCTTCTATAGTTATGTAGCATGCAGACAGTTCACTATTATTCATAATAAACTCCACGCATACCACTTTTACCTTTACATATGAATCCAACCCTAACAAGTCAGAGGGCATACCATTGAAAACTGTTGGTATTTTAACATGTAATGTTCTTTCTCCATAATAATTACTGCATATCGGTACAGTATATTTTCCAAGTGACATTTGTCTCGTATTATACGTATTAATTGCAAATGTTTTTCATCACTTTAGTAGTTATTCAGTATAAGCCTATATTTAAATAACTTATTATTATGTAAACCCTTCTAATATTTTCCAATTTACTATTAAACGCCCACGCTGCTGAATAAGTTATTCTAAATTACGTGTAATTGATTCGCTCTGTTTCTGAGGTCTCGCGATAATATAAATACATATTTATTGGAAAACTCTTTTAAATAATGCAATATGTTATGGCCAGTACAACATATGTTATGGCCAGTATCTTGTATACTTTGGCACGAATATTTTTAGTGTATGACCAAACTGTGCGGTCGCGCAAGCATAAAAAACGGAGAGATCGACAAACTTGTGTGGTGAACCTTCTTTTTCCTCTTTTTCTTTTCTTATATCCGTGGTATAGAAGACTACGCCTCCTGGGATGACGATATCCAGCTTATATAGTTAAATTTTTGGCACAAAATAGTTCAGAAATATTGGAAAAAAATGTATACTTTGATATTCCATATCTCCATAACCATTGATATAATTAGGTCATGGTTGCTTGAACATATTCGACTCATTATCAAGGCAGAAATCCACCTGTAAAGTTTTAACTACTAGCTATGAGACATCCTATATATTTCGTAAAATTTTCGCAGATAAATTGCTATGTTTCTAGTTAGTAACACACGACAAATACACACGCACAAATGTAGGGTACACTCGTGGTATAGCTCATAGTCAGCTGATACCAAAATAGGAAACAGAGGTTCAAAGTCACGACACGGCAATGTTACCCCGCGATACGCTCATGTTTTCAACAGACTGGTAATTGATTATTTATATGCTGCCTTTCTCTGACAATACGGAGCCGAGCTTTCGACGGAAATTATTATATATATATAAAGAATATTGGATTGAAATATCAAACATTCGATTCGGCGAGTGAAACGTAATTAAATAAATAATCCCGACTTTACAATTGTTGTTTTACGTAAACATCGCGTGGTTGTGTATTTCGTGTACAGTGAACGATAGAAAAAGGAATTTACTTAGTTAACATTGACAAACTAACGATATTTCTTTGTGAGAGACGAACAAATATAGCAATATTTTTTAAATAAACATAAATTATAGAATACTTTTATATGGAAAACGTGTATGGGGCTTATGACCTGTATTATCAATGTACACAATGCAACGTTCACACATTATCAAATTTTATAAAGCTGTATGTGTGTTCTTTATCTGTATTATTTTAAATATTTGAAGGACTATGCTAAGCCGTCTGTGGTCAAAAATTTGTAATTTCCATCACATAGTATTCATAGATGTCGCCGCTGAAGTACATATTAAGCAGTATTCTTTTTAAGGTATATATGTTAATATATTACAATTACTTAACATTAGTATTATAATTAGTAACATTAGTATTATAATTATTTAACATATAATAATATATGTTAAATAATTATTTTACATTTAGTGTGTTTATTTAACATCCGTACTAGACTCCTTTAATTTTTAAATAAAGATATATTATAAGCGATACAATAATTAAATGATAGACAAAAATTAATTTTGATAAATTGAAAGACAAAAAAACTAACCGATAAAAACCAAGTTTTTACAATACTCCCTTTCTCATTTTCGAGTTTCGTGTCTACCAGATTCGTCGCAGTATTTTCATACAACTTACTGAGTTGTATGAAAAAATCATTAAAATTTTGAAAAATCCAAAGTTATACTATAATTATTAATTTTTATTAACGAAAATTTATTAGATCTTCTTGATCGTCGCCACGAGTCTGCTTGCAAAGTTTCAGCTCGATTGGATCACGGAAAAAGGGTTAAAAATCGATTCAAAATTTTTTCATCAGATAAGCTAGCATTCAGACGCCACGAGTTAAAAGAAAGGGAGTAAAAAAAGACAATTTAATTAAGATAAATTATAGGAGTCTCACAGAGACGAAGCTATTTATATGAGAAACGTGTATGGAAGTCTTTTATACGATGACCCAGGGTTTACAACCTGTATAAGCTGGCTTAAGTGATCACTCCACTCTATGCAACGTTCACCAATTCCATCGCAAGAACAAATAATAATAATCCCGCAGTGGACAAATCCAATAATTGTGTTCTCAGAAAATACATATAAAAATATTGTAAAATATATTTTTTGTTGTTTTTAATAGTTGCATGATAGGTTGCTCCATTTATCATGCAATTTACGAGGCCCTCATAGCCCAGTGGATATGACACCGTCTTCTCTCACCGAGGGTTCCGGTTTCGATTTCAGGTCACCATTAATCTGCGTGATTTACTAAAGCCTGGGTGTTTTGTTATGTTTTTGTAATTGGGTCTCTTGGCCTGATGAAGCGTAAACAAAAAAAAGAAAGGAATGAATACTTGCATGTAAAAAGATTCTAACAGCTGACAAGAATTCAATACGGTGTTGTTAATTCTGGTATCGCATTTTCGCTACGTGTTCCGCTACATGCTGAGTGCACAACTTCCGTTACAATAAAAAAAATTACGCTGAATGCGCCAAAAAAGTGTAACTTGAATAAAATAATTTTTCAAATTGAGGAGGTACTAGAAAAATAAATCAAAATCATGCGCCACCTTGTAACAATAATTATCCTAACCACGCACATTTTGGAACAGCCTGTACATTCATACCCGCATGATTAAGCCCGCTTAAGGGATGAAAATATATCACCCGTGGGTGGTTATTTAACGGGACTACGGGGACATTCAGAACATTCGTATAAAATCCATAATTTAATAATTATTGTAAACAACGATTTTTGTAACCCTGATTTCAATAGTTTTTACAGTAAACAGCTGAATTGGAACGACGCTACGCATGTTAATCTATGTACTACTACTACTACTGAAAAGGCACTTCTTACTAATTCTCTATTCCGTTTGATCTGGTATGAAGCTCAAACGAAATGGAAACAAATTGCTTTATTCGGCATGGCTGATTCACCATTACGACCCTTTTTTTTAATATCGTTGATTACCTACGATACAATCAGCCTTAGAGTACGAGCAAACTGCTGAAACTTTTCTCTCGGTTCTCTGAGACTTGATTGTGAAGGTAGATGATACGAATTATCTATATCTGTCGATCATTCTACTCAGCTTACAAAATATAACACATTAGGTAATAGCTCACATTTGCTCTACAATATTTATACAAGTATCTAAACAAAGTTACATTTCTTAAATTCACTTTTACTGGTCGATTTTTTGGTCGTGGCGCTCCAAGAAAGAGGCAAAGTTATACGACCGCTTTCCGCTATGCAATGCAGCAAACACGTGAAACATTCCATCGGTTACGTAATTATTACTATTAATTTTTATTATATAATTAATAATTATTAAAACATTTTTAAAACATTCTCAAATTTCTAAGTGGTCATTCATTATATTAATTTTTCAAATTACTCATAGTTCAATTTTAAACAAAAATTATTTCTTTCATCTATCGGTTTCAGGTGATTAAAGGCATCGAGAGTCTTGATCATTATTAAGTTGTGATTAATATTATTCCACTCCCTATCAACAAATTTATGAACACCCGTGAAAAATTACGAGAAATAATAATAACTACTTCCCAAGCATAACCGCGCAACTCACGTATGTCGCGCACTGATTGTGTGTCATACTCCAATTATATATATTTTTAATTCCAGAATTTTTTGGACATTACGACAGGCAGACAACGAAATTATTATGATTAATACAATAGTAATAATAAAAAATTACACTTGCAACAGATTTGTCAGTGGCCGACTTTACAGTGCCATTAGTAAAAAACAGACCTATCATGCGTAATTGTATCACTCGAACAACTCTCGTCTCGTTTATGGATAAACTTTAGTTCTCAATTGAGTTGTCAGATGGTAGGTGTCATATGGTAGGTCATCAAATATAATTTACATAAACGAACAGAAAATAGATTTTTTATATAGTTAGACATTTTTAATCAGAATTGTCATATTTTTCAACACCCACCTGAGTTTACTGATTAAAACCAACCGGTTTTTTTAAATAAAATTTTCTTCATCTGGTTGATTTTAATAAATATACTTGAATGGTTATAGATAAATTAAATTAATCAAATAAAGAGATGAAATTTAAAGAGATGAAGCTTATAAAAAAATATTTCACTACCGCCAGGATACAAACACGGAACTTTCCAATCTAAGTTAAAATTGGCGTTAGAATTAATTAGTTAAATAAAATTAGTTAGTTAATTTTTTTGCGTAATTAGTTAACATTTTCCGGATCGTATAACTATTTACATTCTAAATATTGCAACTTCATAATACATGTGTTTTCATAAAAAAAATGACTAAATGTAATAAAATTGGTTGACTAAATATATAAAAAATATTGACTAAATATAATAAAAACTGAAATTAGCTGAGTAGCTTGTTGGTCTTTTTGTTAGGACTCTCGCATCGTGATCCAAAGGTCGCGGGTTCGAACCTCCGATCCAGACCAGCAAGCTAGTCCTATTCTCATAGCACAAGCATTTAGCTTAGTTTGAAAATAGTAAGAATATTCATGTGACACGTATTCCGTGTACGCATTTATATTTATTAAAAAAACTGTACCAGAAAAAAAACATAGCTAACTAATTGTATGACCTAACTAATTAATTCATTTAAATTTTGAAAATCATCACCCATAAAGCGTAAAGTGCATATATTTTGAATTGACACTATTTTTCAAATGAGCTACTTATTAGTCTACTATCAAAAGAACTTCGAGGTATTTTAGGATCCCAGCTTTTATTGATTTCCAATGACAAGAAAAGCTCTCAGATATCGTGATATAAATACTCTTCCATAAATACCCTCCCATAAATACCCCTTCTAGAGTGCGTATCGCCTGTCACTAGTGTCTTAAACAGCCCTACCTACACAGCCTTTCGTATTATTTTACGGGATTGAAAAAAGGGGAAGCTACGTTTTTTACAGGTTCCCAAAACACGTTGCTGAATATAGTGGTGTCAATTTATGGAAGAAGTCTGTCCTCTGTGTTCTTCTTAGCTAGTGCAGAGTAATATAGGAATATTTTCCACTATTAAATATCAAATTAAATTAAATACAGATTTCACTCATGTCATGTGGTTTTGGATGAAAAAGAATTCTCTCAGAACTATAGTAGTGGTAAAATAATTCTGTGTGTAGTATAAAGTTATGTCAATTAATATATATTTAAATAATACTTCTTTGGCTATTGACATATGGCTCGACAGGAGGTTACTAGATGGGCACCCAGAATCCTACAGTGGAGGCCCTGGACGAAAAATAGAAGCGTCGGAAGACCTCCCAAAAGTTGGTCTGACGACATAGTCCAGCAAGTAGGAAGAACCTGGATGCAAAGAGAGAGAGACAGAGATGAGTGGAAGAAAATGGAAGAGGCCTACATCCAGCAGTGGAGGGAAAAAGGCTAAGAAAAAGAAGAAGAATACTTCCTTAGGAGTATTTAGACTGAACTAGGCAACTTGAAACAGCAGAAACGTGAATGCTTAGGTGGTTGGCAGGAGTAACACTAAAGATAGGATTAAAAATTCACGCATTCTTGGTAGCCCACATGTCACGGACATAAACAGTTAGCTGTAAGAACGATAGCTAAGATGGTACAAGCAAGACGGAGACCACCAGACCACACGTTAAAGCAGATAATGTCTATGGATTTTCATCGACAGTCATCCAGAGGAAGACCAAATAACTCCTGGGTGACCCAGAGCATCAAAATCCTGCAGAGAATTGGCCTAGACGCCCCAGATGAAAGCTACACCCAGAACCGAAGAAGAGACAACCTGAGAACGAGAAGAGCCGACCCCAAAAGTCTACCTAGGCAATGGGTTAGAACTGTGTAAAGAAGAAGAAAATAGACTGTTTAGAGTGATGTACTTTTCATGATTTGCTGATGTACTTTTCATGATATAATTGTGATCAAATTCGTAATAGACTATAATCTGATTGAATTATATGTAAAAAAAATTAATTCGTTACGCGTGTACTGTATTTAAAGTATATTTTAGATTTTTATCCATTGATGGAGAGCTGTCATTATCCACATAGCTGGATACAACAACGCAAGGTATACAACACAACACGTGTTTTTTTATGAATGCCTTCTAACGAGCATACATAAGACAGGCACTCAATTTTTATTGATTTTTTTAATGTAGTGAGGTGTTAAAAAAATCTATTTAGATAAAAGTTTTCCTATAATAAAATCACTGATTGCCGTGAAATATTTAATAATCAAATAGCGTAAAGCTCCATAAGGCTGATTTTCCATTGCCTACGGGTTTTGACTGCAGTTATTATTTTGTACATTGACAAGATTGATTTTCCATCGCGTGTCGCTACCACCTCGTTTTCTCGAACAAATGAAACGAAATTTCAATCCGCTTTAATTAAAAAGTCGTAATGTCACGAAATGTCTCGGCAATCCTGGAACGTATGTACCAAATTTGGGCCATGAAAGAATTTCTTCGGAAACCTCTGCATGTGATTATAAATCGCTGTGGAGACCACTTTTATGATATCTAAGGAGTAAATTTTTTTTTAAGACATGCTTTTATACTTTTTATTTAATGCATTTGTAATCGATTACCCATGCAGTATCCAAATATTAAACACGTCGGCTTAAAGCTATAAACAATTTTTTAGAATACGTTTTTTATTTTTGTTTTGTTTTTGCTTGTTTTTGCGACTCTTGCTGGTGAAGTGATATTAATTATGCTCGACGTAATGACCAAACCATGTCAAAAATGATTTAATGACGTAAAGTCAACCTCTTTACGGAAATGTTGATAGTTTCACAGATCTATACAGTCGGGAAGTTGGTGAAAAATCAATTACAAAATTCCACCATAACAATTTGGATCTCTTCATTCATCAATCTATGAATTTAAAACTCTTGGATATTCATCTCAGTCATAAACTTTTTTTTCTCTTTTTTAATCCATCTTCTTTCTTTTGTCCAGACCTCGTATAGGTATACGCAGATGTATTGATCAGATATCTTTATGCTATATATCTTTTGCACTTCTTTTTCTTTTTCTTCTTATCTCTTTCTTTTTTACTAAGTAGATCTGTTCTTTCCTATCCATTCCTGATTCCCCTTTTACCTTTTATTCCTTGACTTTCATAGTTTGTTCGCAACTTAAAACTTTCATTTTTTGTTTTTTTGTATATCTATATGTTATTGATGCTATATGTTAATACATGACATGTTAATTCCGTGGAAACATGTAAAATGGTCTCTATAATCATGTTTAATCTGATTTTTATATGTACTGAATAAATAAAATAATAAAAAATTAATAGGCAAAGAGAGTTAAATAAAAGGATGTAAAAAGCGTGGAGGCTACCCAAGTATCAAAATTGACGATAGGGACTATGGGTGGTCAATCAAAAAAAATCTTCTTAAACCAATTAATGTTCTGCTTTACAAAATTGATATTTTCATTTTATCTTAATAAATTATCCTGCCTCATTTTAAATTATGAAAAATAAATAGTTGAATAAGATTTAGCACAACAGAACGAACACCAAGAGTTTTCTGATGAAACAGTGTTTTTTTAACGTAATATGTGTACAATTGTCACGAGATTCTAAAATCAAGAAGAGTTGCATTTAATCGAAGGTTTCCTGATTTTTTTGAATGAACTAAGTTTTTTTAAATATACCTACTTGTTTTAATTTGTGACTGTTATTTTTATTCGTTGTTTATGTAATTTTTCTCAACAGTGTTTAAACTGTTGGGATATGTTTTGTATTATTACTATTTTTTTCAATGGTGCCATGCACTGTATGCATAAAAATAAATATATTTTGTCAACATGGTTATTTTAGTGGTACTATAATATGTACCATAAATAAATAAACATTCTCCCACACTTTCATTTGCATTTTAAAATTGTTATGAAAAAGTGAAACTATGAAAAAGTCAATGTTGTCTACATAATCAGGGAAACCGAAGACAAAATTTTATGATTTTACAGATTATTATAAATTATATTAACCTTGTGACCTCTACTGAGTTTTATATATTTTATATTTTCACTACTTAAGTTTCGAGAGAAACAGAATCTCTCATCGACAAGTGAATTAACAAACTGATTTCTTTTTAAATAAACAATTTTTTCTTGGTTTTGTTCAAATATTGGTAATTAAATTCAAATTTATATAATTGTAAGACGTAAAAATAAACGCCAAATCCATCAATAATACAAAATGCTATATTTTGATTTAGTTTTATATTTTACAAGAAATAGGCGTTCTTCCGAATCTAGTTAGAGCTTTTGTCACCTTGAGAAATCTCAAGCCAATCTGAGTTTATTTCAAGATCAAAATCTCGTCTCGCGTATTTGGTTTTATCTACCTATTTACCTAGATTTATCTTGTCATATCTCTTTCCGCGGCACCTCCATAGGCCTTTACTGACGCGACCAAAGCCTAACTTTCTTCTTCTTCTGTTACGACTTTTCCAGCCCTTTTTTCTTTTCTTATTCTTGTCGCTTCTATTAATAACAAGGGAAGGTAATATTTCACCCCGCGAGCCTCACCCCTCCACGTCACTACCCCTAATGTGAAACCCCTAAATGTGGTGTTTTTGCGAATTGTCTGACGGTGGATGAAATCATCAACCCATGTGGAATAACGAACAGTACAAATAGGCTTAATACCGCTGAATATAAAAAAATTTCAGAGATGAACTTAACCCATACTTTAGAAAAGGGGGTTGGGTAACAGCGTAGGAACGTTCCACTCGCGTTTGTTAATGACACATTTATACCCCGGATAAAGTATTTATTCTTGCATAATTAAATCCCCTAGCAAACAAAACATATTTCTTACATCAGATGTTATTTTTTTTAAATTAAAATTTTATTCCACACCAAGTCTCTAAAGTAAAAACGTCTTCTGTAATAAAATAATAAATTAATAAGAAATTGTGCCTTAAAAAATATTTAGTTTTTTTTTCATTTTCCATCATTGTTTTAAAATTTAAAGCTAGTAATATTTTAAAGTTATACGTACTAGATTGCGTACCAAGAAATTTACGCTACTTCATGTCTATAAATTTTTGGCTAGCACTTTTATCAAATAATTTAATTGTAATTATTTTTGATGTTTATAGCGTTAACTTTGACATAATTACTAATTTTAATAAATTAAAAACTTTTTATTAATCGCTTTTGGTAACTACACGTCTACTGGTTTCGATACCACTGAATCTTCGTCATGATGTACGCATACTACTAACTATCCATTACTTATTCTAGTAAACAAATTAATTTTCGAAGTGGCGTGGCAACAGTTATGGTGGGGGTAATTGATACATTGGTATCAAAATCGGTAAACGTAAAGTTACTCCAAGTGGTTAATTCAAAGCTTTTAATCAATTAAAATTAATAAATGAGTCTAATTTTTTTTATATATCTTTTATAAAGTTAGTAAAAATAATGAAAAGAAATCACTTTATATAAAACCACTATGTATTGAAATATCAACATGTTTTTGGAGCAATGATTCCTTCATCAGGATACAAAAACTACTTTTTACTAAAAGTTAAATGACAATGATTAATGTAAATTCACGCCTTGCCTGGCGAAATGATGCGATAACTTACTATAGTTATCTTTTCACGGCGGATAACATAGCGGATATCATCAGGGTTGAGGGGTGGGGATAGCGGAAGGGAGGAGAGAGCCGGTTACAGAGAATTTATGATTGTAGAAGGCGTTTCGTGAAATTTTAAGATGATTCTCAAAGGTTCATTCAGTTAACATTTTCTGCCTGTGCAACGTCGGCTAACCAACAAACAAAACTTTTTAATGTACCTACATTATTAAGTTATTTCGTCACTACTTAGAGGAGCATTCCCTCTCATCAGGGGTTATAAGTAACAATAAAAATAATCTTTAAGAAATCCGATTTTTGGCACGCCGACAAACCCGCGCAGGACAAAGCCGCGCCGAACAAGCCGCGAAAAAAGTCCCAAAAATGCCGCGACGACAAAGCCGCGCTGACATTGCCACGCAAATCAACCAACATCATAAAATTAAATAACATTAAAAAAAGATTTTAATTTAATATTCACATTAATAACCTAACATAACCCAACAAAACCACATTGAAATCATAGTAGAAAGACCAAATGTTCAAAATGTAAATACGTTTAATTATACGAAACACTGCAAGCATTAATGCTATATTATATAATAAAGTAGTTGAGTGTTTGAGAAGCTTATTGATTAGGACTCGACCTCACTCCAGACCAGCAAGTTAGTCCTATTTTCATAGGACAAGCGTTTAGCTTAGTTTGAAAATAGTAAGAATATTGATGTGACACGTATTCCGTGTTAGCATCTCTATTTTTTTTTTAAATAAAAAAATAGTACCTAGCTGTATTAAATTTGATTGTTTTTAATACTTAATAATGTTAATGTTAAATAAAAAATATTCTAACAATATTTTATTATGTTCTGAGAATATAATAGTTTCGTCTCTGTGAGACTTCTATAATTTATCTTAATTAATAAATATTCTCCTACCTCATTCTCCTTAATAATTGTTCTTTTCTTTTTCATATTAATATTATGGTTCTAATAAATAAACACTCTTTTTGCTAATTTTTATTTTTATTTCACGACTTTGTCAGGTCACCCCAATTTTTTACATAGTTTTATAGCTAACTTGTGATGCAATGTTGTAAGATTGATCTTCATACATTTTTTTTCCTTTATTATTGTTGGATATTACCACTCAACTCGCTCTATGTCACGTATCTGAGTGTCAGTATTAATAACACAGCTCCTCTCGCAAATACAATAGTTATTTTGTCTCAAAAAACTCAACGTGTGTGTGGTACAAAGATTGGAATTCGTCCGATAAGGGAACTTTTGCTCCTAAATTGTGATGGGTACAAGGTAGATTGTCATTTGCTGTCAGCGACGCAATCGTGAAAAAACACAAAGAAGCGGAGGAAGAAAGGAAATCCAGGCCAGACCTTCATCCTACGTCAACCCTAGCAACACTATTTGTACGAAGTTCCAGTGGAGTCTACTCAGGATATCGATGGAACTGTCAATATGATTGATTATCGCCATGTCATGGGTTTTACGATGGTATTGACTGACAACCGCAAGACTCATTACAATACACGAACGCGATGTATATATACGAGGCTGTATAATACATATTATTTCAAGCTATTTTAAAATTTCAATATGATATTTGAAGACCCCATGGCAAGAAGTTGTTAACTAACATTCAAGTCATTTTGAGATAATTAGACATTTTGACGGCTCTTGCGTATAATATCGTAACCTACAAAATTACAGGAGAAGGATTTGAACATATTTTCGTCCGGTATAAATCTAAATATTGCCTAATTTTTTTGAAATTTCGTTTCAATATTTTACTTTATACTGTAGTTTCATAAATAATCACAAAAAAGTTGAAATTATTAAAGGTTTTTGTAGAAATGCACATACGATATTATACTTCTGAAAAGACGCGACGTAAAATAACGTAAGTGTTACATACGATAATTATCTTATGTTATTTTCCAACGTATGTTATCGTAAGTGTTACATACGATAAAATTATCTTATGTTATTTTCCAACGTAAATTATCGTAAGTGTTACATACGATAGTATACTTCGTAAAAAATATGTGATTGTTTGAGATACGATAAAATACGTCCGAAGAAAACGTTATTTATTGCTAAATATTTTTTTTCTTTCTTGGAAATAAAGATATAGTTAAATACATATGAAATACACAAAAAACTAAAAATCATCGATTTGTGGGTTACGATATTATACGTAGGAGCCGTCGATTTGCATTTCGCCTTATTTCGCCATTTTACCTTATTAATAAAACTTATGAAAAATATATTTTATTGCTAATTCAGGATCAATTTTTATTGATTTACGTCACTAAAATATCCAAAAAGTATTTTCAAAGTAAAAACAACGCATTTATGCAGAAAAAAATAAAAATATATTAATTTTCCCTAAAAAAATGTAGTTAACAACCATTTTTTCGCCTCTGGAACACATTTTTAATAGAATAATACCTTTTTAAAATTGGTAAAACACGAACATCAAACAACCCTTCAAATGTTATCTGTTTTTACCATCCATTATCCAAAATTACAAAATACTTGGCATGTTAATTAATAATACAAAACATGTAATAGTCTTCAAATAAAAACAAATATATGATAGTACTGCCAGAGTAAAATTTATATTAACCATAAAGATTCCAATCAAATTAAAAGGCGTGTTAATTTCAGAATGATGGCATGAACATGTTATATTAAAGATAACATGTTCTTCCCATTAGTAACTGATTTGATTTTTATAAAAAAGTGTAGTTAACATGTTCATCCCTATGATTTGAACATGTTCTAATAATTATTACTCCCTTTATTAATTATTATTAACTCGTGGCGTCTGATTGTCTTCTTGTCTGACGAAAAAACTTTGGATCCATTTTAAACCCCTTTCCCGTCATCCAATCGAGCTGAAACTTTGCAAGCAAACTCGTGGCGACGATAAAGAAGATCTGTCAAATTTTCGTTAAAAAAATTAATACATTTTTGGATTTTTCAAATTTTGAATGGTTTTTTCATACAACTTATTAAGTTGTATGAAAATATTTCAACGCGTCTGGTAGACGCGAAACCTGATTAAAGAATAATTTTGGATTTTTGGAAAATTTTTATTACTCGCTTTCGTAGCGTCGGCCGACCAAAGCCCAACGCGTAGGTTAAGCGAAAAAAATGTTTCAACTAGTAAATGAGAAAGGGAGTATAATAAAAACTTGGTTTTTATGGGTTACTTTTTTTTAAGTTCTGAACTTATTTCCAATGGAAAGAGCATACATTATTTAGTTTAGTGGGCTTTTTAGCTCATTTTTGACAAAAATGTTAGTTAACAACTTCTTGCCATGGGGTCTTCATTTTTCTGGGCCACGTAAAATTGAATTTACATTGCATGTTGTAGGAATTTTAAAGTTTTTTGCTGGATTTCGCTGGCGGCCCGCCGCGTCCCGGCTGACATTTTGAGTCCAGCCAAATGGAGTAATACGATCGGTTAAGCGGGGGCGAATTACCGTAACGAATTAAATGCCATTTAAAGTGCCGGTGACACTGATTGGGTACTGGAACGTAATCCGCAACACACAGGGTGTTCAGAATTGGTGTCATTTCTCGTATTTTTCGATATTATTAGATTCCTACTGGAGTAGGAGCCAGCGACCGCCTAACTTACGATATATATATATATATATATATATATATATTTATATATTAAATATATATAATATAATATATATATAATATATTATGCTACATCGAAGGGCTTTCACAACGGTACATCTGTGTTATTCTAACTAACTTTGGGGGTACCTTCGGGGGTACTTTTCAACATTGTATATGACGAAATAAGTAAATATAAGGATTACTAGAAGCCGAGCAAAACTCATTAAACGAACGGACGCGGAAGCTTCGCTTGCGAACCCCCTCCTCCCCAGACCACCTGCCGCATAATTTTGTTTCAAACTTTCACTTGCCGGTGAGCTCCGGCGCCAAACTGGTTGATACGCTTTTTGCGAAGCAGCTCATCGACAAGGCCCCTGAAGATGACAGTGAGATGTGTTCGAAACGGTCGGCAGACTACTGGGTCCTGACGAGACCAGTAATTGACGCGGGTTAAACCCCCAAAGTATCTATAACTACACACACACACATATATAATATATATATATATATATATACCTATATCTCTCTCCACTCTCCTACGCTCTATCCTCCTCTCTCGGTCTTCTATCTTTCTCTTTCTCTTTCTCTCTCTCTCCTCTCTCATTCTCCTCGCTTTCTCTCTCTATCGGGGTGTTTTAAAAATATAATAGAAACCTGAAAAGGTTTAAGGATAACACATGATCTAACATGGAATATAATAATAATATAATTTAGATACAAAATCATTTTTTTTGTAATTGTAACATTTTTGTCACATCTGTTTTGAATTTGTCAGTAGTCAGTTGTTTGGTCTGTTGTTGTAGGTCATTGTAAATTTGGCGTGTGTTATGTGATAGTTTCGAGCCGTTCTAGTGATGTGTTGGTATTTTTCGTGTATTTTGTGTAATTGTCTTCCTTTTGTATTTCGCCATTTTCTAGGATGAATGATTTTAAGTGTTTCGATTTTTGTAATGCTTTCAATGTTTAATTGTTGTTTTATACGGTACACCAAAAACGCCAAATTTTTTTTTCTAACGGGTGAGTGGGATTTGAAACAGCTGTTGCTACGTTCATTTAGAGAGCGGTATAAGAACTGTTCATTTTCATATTATTTATAGACTTATAGGCGATAGAGAAAAGTGCAGCGAATAGTCTAGTGATAGCAGGGGCGTGCAGTGAGAACAACAAGCATGTCTTTTTCCTCAGCATATATTTTGTAAAATGAACCGAAATAAGATGTACATCTCGTAATATTCCTATCAAAATAATTAACATATTATTCAGATTCTAATATTTCATAATATTCTGCCAGATAAATATTTAATTTAGATCTTTTTTCCAAATATATGTTTAAATAAAAATCATGCTTTTTGTTCTCACTGCACGCCTCTGAGTGATAGCGCGAATTGCGAAATTTATTTTGAATTGAAGACCGGTGCGGTGGTCTGATATAACTCGTGTCCAGTGAATTAACTAACTAACTAACCATCAAACCGTTTCCCCGCAGGGGTAGGCAGAGAGGATTGAACGCCACACTCTCCTATCCTGGCACACCACGTTTGCTTCGGCTACATTCATACATGAATTGTTGAATGTTATTAATAAAATTATATTTAATTTCCAATATTTCATTTGCCTCCGATACCCATGATCCCGGGACAATATTTTAGTGCTTAGTAATTAGTTAATTTTGTATATTAGTTGTGTGTATTTAGTCCAGCTTAATAAAAATGTAAACAATACTACATTTTCCTAAATGACTGCTTTCCGGATTTTTGTCGTTGGCTTTGTCAATATTCATTATCTACGTAATGAACTCCATTATCTACGCTACGGGAATATTAAGGGTTCATGGTCATTTTTCAGGCAGGTACAGTAACCCCAATACTTATACAATTGAAATCACATTTATAGTAATTTTTTACAATCGAAATGAAAGTAGCTTATGGTTCCAAATTATACACGAAAGACAGTTTGATAATTTTGTATATGAAGGTATAGGATAATTATTCGTCGCCTGGAAATTTGGTGTAAAGTATAAACGGGTTGGAAACAATCCCGAAATACGAATTCCAAATTTTAATTTAACTTCTGGGCAAAATCTTGATAGACCAAATTTTCGACATTCTGGAATCCAGATAGGCCAAAATTCTGCCAAAACAAAATCCAGATTGACTCAATTCGAGATACATCAAAATCTAAATCTATTTTTAATTTCAATTTAAAAGATAGTGGATCTACAATGTCTGCCTTTTTTAGCATTTATTTCAAATCTACGTTACCTCAGGGATATACAGGGTGCACCAGAGCTAGCAGCAGAAACTTCGCCGGTAGGTTCCTGTCTATGTTATGAGTCTAAAATGTTCAAGCAACCATGGCCTAATATCAATAGTTATGGAGATGTGCAATATCAAAGTTTGCATTTTTTTTTTAATATTTCTTACTTATTTTTTGCAAAAAGTTGAACTATCATTACAGTAACTTATATTGAATATGAAAAATACATTCGCTTTAATACAAGTCCAATAAAATGATTAAAACCTTGCAAAAATTGAAAAAAAAATATTTTTTACAAGGTTTTCATCATTTTATTTCAGTTTTATTGAAGCAAATGAATTTTTCATAATCGACATAAATTACTGTATTGATAGTTCAACTTTTTGCAAAAAATAAGTCAGAAGTATTGAAAAAAAAAATGCAAACTTTGATATTGCATATCTCCATAACTATTGATATTAGGTCATGGGTGCTTGAACATTTTAGACTCATAACATAGTCGGAAATCTATCGGTCAAGTTTCTGCTGCTAGATCTGGTACACCCTGTATATCGTAATCCACTTTATTAACCATAAAAATACATAAAAGCTACATATTAGTTTTTTTAGCTATATATGTATGTACAAATGTATTAAAAAATCATTAATAATGTATTATGTTCCTGCTAGGTCGAACAGGCAAAATATAACATTTTCTTGCCAGTCTGGTAATACAAATTATACAGTAAACTAGCTACGTGTACCCGGCGTCTCCCAGGTTAAGGTATCAGTAAAAAATAAGTTTTTGGTGGGCCACAAAGGTTCCATTGTTTTTCAAAGTCTCTAACAAAAAAAATATTTCTATTTAATCTACGCTGGGATGGATGGGATGTCCAGGGGGAAATGTTGCGTGTGTTACTCACCGGGTCCTAAAGAATAAATCTGCATAGTTTGAGTCAGATTGGTCAAACGGTAAAGAGAATAAATCAGGGGGAGAGGATAGAATAAAGAGGAGAATAAAGAGGATAGAATAAAGAGAAATGTGATGTATGTTTTTTGTTGGGTCCTTAAGAATAAGAATGCAAAATTTCAGTCAGATCGGTCTAATAGTAAAGATTTGCGTAGAAAATATATCAGGAGTGGGAGAGGGGTAAAATGTCACATTTGTAACCCACCGGGTCATAAAAAATAATTATCCGAAATTGGGGCAAATCAGTTGAACGGTACAGACTTGCATAGAAAATATATTAGGAGTCGGGGGAGGGGTAAAGTCGTAGAGGGGAAATGTAACTAATTTTACCCGCCGGGTCCTAAAGAATAAGTGTGTAAAATTTGGGTCAGATCGGTCGGACTTGCATAAAAAATATATTCGGGATGGGAAGGGGAGAAATTTAGCCCATTTTACCCGCCGGGTCCTAGAGAATAAGTGTCCAAAAGTATATTTAGATCGGTAGAAGGGTACATATAAGTGATTTTTTATTAAATATTCTCTTCCTACAATTAAATTTACATTTTTTATTTGATTTACAATTGGCGTAGTTATGCAAAAATCTACCAACCCATAACTGCCAAAAATGAGTTATATACGGGTTTGGACAGCTCCGTACGATATCAAATTAATATTTATTTATAAATTCAATATTTTTATAACTCATATCTCGGCCATCACCGTTAAATTAACTCATAAACTAAAAAAGGTGGTATGTCTGTTTTCTGCCGTATGGGTCACATTGTACAGATTTTTAATTAATTATTTTGTAGAAAACATCTGAGAGGGAGAAACATTTCTACGCCTCATATAATATTTTTTCTCCATGCTTTATCAAACTCATAGAATATCCTCATATAAAAAAATAAGAACTGTTTTTCTCGTAGATATTGAAATTTTATAGAAATAATAGTTACTTTAAAACGTATCATGTCTTGGTAAATAAAAGATTTTTACATTAAATAACAGAAAAAACACAAACAAAAAACACTCTTAAAAGAATGAATAAAACATCGACGTCATAGGTTTTTGTATGTTCAAATTTTTAGAAACCATTTTCTCAGTTCCATGTTTTTTGGGTTGGATGCTTTCTGTAGAAATACAACCAATTGACCCTAAGGCTTTATAGCCACGCTTATATTATTAGCTTCACCTGTTTGTCTAAATGGAATTTTATAATGGATAATTCACCCGCTTCCTATCGTCCAATTGAACTGAAATTTTTTATGCAGATATATTCTCGATGACTATTTATGAATCAATTAATTAATTAATCCATCATAACTAGTTAATCAAAGTTTTATATGCGAAATAAGTTAATGAGTTCACCAAAAAATGGCGCTTGTTTCCTACGGAAGTGGTTTTGTGCTCTGGGTATCATTAAGACTAAAAAGTAGAAAATTATATAACATGAAAAATTATATTTTTTTAACTACGCTTATATTTAAATGTACTTAAAAATAATAAATAAATTGTCGGCCAAATTTTAGCCTCCAAATGAAATAGTGAGCGCTTACCTTCCATCAACAACAGAATTCCAGAACAGAACAGAACAGAACAAGAGAATAAGCTACATCAATATCGTAAGCGCCCACCTCTATTTGGAGAGTGAGGCAAACATTTTCAGGCCGAAAATTTATTTATTATTTTTAATTACAATTAAATATAAGCGTGGTTTTTGAAAAAAAAAAATTTTTTTGGGTATTGTGCTTCCATTTTCCTTTTTCCTACATTTTTCAGTTTAGATTTAATAGTCAATTAATAGTCAATTTTAATAGTCAGTTAAAAGTCAATTAAGTTTCTCAATATTCTGCACTGTAGTGATTATAAGGATCCACTATCTAATTTTCGTTGCATTAGAAACACAATTTTCCGAAATTTTTTGTGCATACTATTGTATTTTTCTACGCACTTTTTTGGAAAATATTTTATATTCCGTTTCCAACTTTTTCTTTCCTTTTATTTTTTTACTGTGAACTTATGTTTTATTTATATTACGCACGCATGCACGCACGCGCATGCAAATCAGATCAAACTGTTAATTACTTACAACTACTAAAAAATTAGTAGACATGGTATTCTATCATGGGTGGAAATGGCGAACGTTACATTGTGTAAAGTGATCACTTAAGCCAGCCGTACGACAGGTCATAAGATGATAAATTTACTCTAACCACTTGTGATGTCGGAGTTAGCAGAGACTCACACCATGTGACGGTAATACTCCTGGGTATAGCAAACCTAGTGGAAATTATTGCACTTCTAGATGGATTAAATAAAAATCGATAGTTGCAAAATAAGGCAACGCCAACTTATTTTAAGACTACCATGATTTAATCGCGGAAGATGTGACATGACCAGATCAACCAGATACTGGAAGATGGTCCCGTTAGAAGCCTCAACAACCGACGAGCTTGCATACGAAGATGTATGAATGTGGATGAGGCGAGAGTTGTATGTCAGGACAGAAGAGTGTGGTGCTCTATTCTCTCTGCCTACCCCCACGGGGAAACGGCGTGATGGTAAGTAAGTAAGTAAGATGATTTAATAAATGGCACTGAAGGCATATTCTAGTATTTCGGTAGCTTAGAAACTAAACAAAAAGTATGTCCAGAGATGGTGTCACATATAATTACAAATCTCTACGTGAACTAACATAACGAAAACGCTAAGTTACGCTAGATAGCTCTGTTTTCAGTCCATCACTAACTTTTCTAGATGGTGCTATTAACACGTTAATTTAAACATACTACAATTTTGCGATATTTTTGTTTGTAGTGAAATGCTTTATTTTCTTTGTAGTGTTCTTAATTATTTTTGTATCATTTCACTTATATTTTTTTTAACCTATAATAATAATCCATGTTTCTTAAATCATCATGCATTTCGAGACAGTGAAGAGGTTTTGTGTGGTCGCCTCGCCGCGCCGCTTACACTCACTTGAGGTTCAGTGGTGCAAAGAGAATGACCGCCTTAAAATAATGCCAAACTGGGTGGCGAAAGTGCAGGGCCGAAATAGGAGCATTTGCTCATAAAACGGAAGAATGCCATATACATATAAAAATAATATTTCTTTAAAAACTCCAATTAAAATTAAAAATATCTCATCACCAACGGCGACATCTGTTCTGGTTTATGGAATGACAGAATTTCGACCACAGGTGGCGGTAGTAAAAGTACAACTCACGGATGAAAAAAGGTGTGCAAGTTAATATTATGTACACGTGGGTGGAATTGGTGAACGTTAGTTACATTGATCACTTACGCCAGCCGTACGACAGGTCGTAAGCCCTATAAATACTGAAAAATCCTTCCATACCTACTTTCCCATATCAAAGAGAGACATCTATAACATATCTTAATCGCTCAGCATCAACATCTAATACAAAATGGGTTAGTTGAAGTAAATCGCGCCCACAAACCCAATTTTGGTGACCGTGCTTTCGCGATGGCTGGACCAAATTTCTGGAATAAACTGAGAAAAACAAATAGCTTACCACAGTTCAAAAAACAGCATTTGTTTAGACAATCATATAAAAACCTATAGAATCAGACCGTTACATCACTTTGTAATGTTTTCCCACTCCTAGTATGCACTCCGCGAAAATACTTGATTCTTTCTAGCACTCCCAACTATTATAGTTTTAAATGTCAATTCCATTTCTTGCATGTCATCTAGTGCAGTGATTCCCAAAGTTGACAGGACCTGGACCCACCAAAAAAAAAAAAATTCGGGACCCACCACCTGCCTCACATTTTCCCAATTCATATTATAACTACACGAAAAACTGTTCAATTTAGAAAAAAAACCTCCAAATATAATCGAAATTTTTAATTACAAAAAATGTTAATATGTGATATTTTAATGGGAAAGATGAATTTGTTGCCTTTTTGTCATAAAAACATCAGCGTTGACTTCAATTTTAGTCATTTTTAATCGCAGTGAATTCGATACGTCCAATTTATTTCTGTATTTAGCCTTATTAGAAACCATGGCAGAAAATTCCACTTCACATAAGTATGGGGTAGTGAAGAGGAGGAGGACTTTCATGGCTTCGTCAGACAAGCAGGGATAAGTGTTAGAAACTGAAAGCCAGAATTTTGCTAATTGCTTGCGATTAAAAATATTTTTCAGCGACGTAACTTCTGATAAATCAGTAAGCTCCTCTCTTGCTTTTTTTGACATTTCAATCGGTATGTTGTCTTGAAATGGATTTTAAATCCAGTTTATCCTGTTGAATTTTTTCATCTCCTTTTCGAAGTTGGCGTTAAAGTTATTTTTCAACTCTCTTAAATGAGTGAAAATTGCAGATACTACATTGATATCTGGATGCACTTCGTTATCTATAATAAACACGACACGACCCGGACGAGACGTGTCCCACGTAACCCACCAGTGGGTCGCGATCCATAGTTTGGGAAACACTGATCTAGTGAGTAAGTATGTAACAGTAAATAAGTGTCTTAAGTCAGTAAGTTGTTTTGTGTGAAGCGCCCTTGAGGTGAGTACTCAAGAAAACGGCGCTATACAAAGATCCAAATATTTTTATTATAACAGAATGTTAGTAAACTTAGTAAAAACCACTACCAGATTTACGGTCTACCGGTTTCGAGACGTACCCGTCTCTTCGTCAGGACCAACACTACACTTCTACATTCACAACACTATACACCCCAACCATAGTATTGTCAAACTATCACCACTATTGTTCACATGCGTGTTAATCTTGTCAGGGTCATTGTCCCTGACAAGATTAACACGCATGTGAACAATAGTGGTGATAGTTTGACAATACTATGGTTGCGGTGTATAGGTATAGTGTTGTGAATGTAGTGGAGTAGTGTTGGTCCTGACGAAGAGACGGGTACGTCTCGAAACCGGTAGACCGTAAATCTGGTAGTGATTTTTACTAAGTTTACTAACATTCTGTTATTATGTCTAACCACAAAGTTAATGCTTTAAATATTAATAATTTTAATAATATTATTATTATTATTAATTAATGTATTTAAAATGATATATAATTTAATATGTTCCTCCGACTGTTGGTAGGAACTACTTTTGAAATGAGCTACCTACAATACTATGGCATGATGATTATAGACTGACTGTAACAACAGACTTTATTAACGGTAATAGGTCATTGCGAGGACCAAGCAACCGCACATAACCTAGTTTTATATTCACGTACATTACAGATTGCGGAGGAGGATATAAAAGTATTGTTCGATTATGCATCGGTGCAAAAATAGATTATTTTTTATGTTTGTGGCGATTTTTTTGTAGATGGATGTAATTATTTGGTAATTATAATTTCTCAGAATTTTCAAACCATCTGTTTGAGACAGACCACACTTAAAAAAATTATGCACGCCATTGAAATTAAATATATATTGTATTACATAAATCATAAATAATTCAATAATTTAAAGAAATTAATGATCAATAGAAATTAAGGAAAAACCAATTTTTTATTTATTTCCCATATACTTTCGAAATTACATTCAGAAAACTTACAAAAAAAAGTCCCAAAATGTTAATTTCATCGTAGATTACCCCCGATAATTTAAAAACCCTGGTCATTTGTGATTCGGAATATTATTTAGCTTCTTGTGCCATAAATCAATGCATTTTAGTTCACACAATTCGATTTTTTTTTTATTGAATTTTTACGATATTTAAAAAATATTCCGATTTTTTTCGCAAATGAGAATAAAGAGTATGTCAATATTGGGTCCTTTAGTAATAAAATCTCGCGATCTTTGTATTAGCGTAATAAATACGGACTTTTTTCACAAAATAAATTGCTTTTTTGATGAGTTTTACGGATTTTGCAATCGCGTAGCAATTTTTTTTTACCTTGAATTTCGTATTAACGGGTACCTCATAATTTGAAAAAAAAAATGGGTCCGAATTTCGAATTATCAAGGTATAAAAGTTTAAAAAAATATCCTAAAAAATCCTAGAAATTTGATCCACATTTTTTGCAATATTTCAATCATTTTATTGTTTTATACATTTAATACATTTTAACAAAGCGAAAGAATTATGATGTCAGAATAAATATTAGATATAAGTTACTTTCACGATAGTGCGACATCTTACAGAAGATAGGTCAGAAATATTCTTAAAAATGCATACTTCGATGTAACTATCAGGTCTCCTAAACATTTTTTGTTTTTTTTTTGTATAGCTTAAGTTATTGTTGTTATATGTTAATACATGACATATTAATTCTGTGGAAACTTGTAAGGTGGTATTTTTATTATTTAATATTCATGTGTAATCTGATATTATTTGTACTGTTAGTTTACTGTTAGTTTCCCGTAAATAAATACACAGTTGATGTTTAACCCAAAGTGTACAGAATATGTTCTATTAAAAATTGAATTATAAAGAGTTACACGAAGTTTTGCTACTAGCTACAAATATTGTATAGGGTGTCCCGATCGGATGTTAATAGTCATAATAGTTATCAGAAAAATATTTTTGAAAATCTATGTCAAAATCTAAGTTAAAAATTAAAGGCATTTAAAAAAAATCAAAAAAATCTACACCTTGTGACGGTCTTTTCACTCCTGTTGCTACAAATCTTTATTTTTCTTCATTTTTTATTATTATGTAATCCTGAATAATTATTCTGTAAACTTTTATCCAAAATTCAAAGCCAACTGCTCTAGCTTGGAAGAAAATGTCGCTTTTTGACCAAACCAAGTATTCAAAATCAATACTTTGCCCAGTTTTAACTGATTGTTTTTTTTATTTTTTTTATTTTCTTAAATATTTTTCTGATAACTATTATGACTTGGCCTATCACCCGATTTCGGCTTGACGTCGAGATACAGGACACCCTGTATAACACAAATAACAGTATTTAATTGGAAAAGAAAGATGAAATAAAATAAAATCCTGTGTACAGCAAAAATGCCTTAATCCTGCGACAAACCCGACCACAGCAAGCTCTATATCTACTGTAGTGAACGAAAGATCCTTCCAATATTTCGGACATCATAGACAAAGAGATTGTCTTTTGGTCTAAGAATACTTATAAAAGTGCCACAAGGAAATATTGGTGAGTTGTAACTTGCTTTAGAGATGGGGTTGACCCAGGACCGAGACGGTACAGGTCATATCTCATCTGAAAGTATCCCAATTAGTTGAGTGTCTTGATCTCAAAAATGAAATCAAATTGATTGGGAAGCAACATTATAAATAATTTCTTCTTGACATTAAATAAAAAGTACCTATTAGAAAATTTTTTAAATCTTTTGTTTATCCTTCAATATTTGATACTGAATAACATTGGAGGAAAATTGTATTTATAAATAATTAAATTTCTAATTCAATAGTTAAAAATATCTTGAATGTCATGCAACCAGTTATTCATACGAATAATAAATTTAAAAAAATACATATTAAATAATAAGTAAAAAGATTTTTTTTAAATCGTGTGTTAATAAATTGATTTGTAATGATTGTGATTATTTTTATATAGGAAAAACGTGTAGAAATTTTGAACTTAGAGTTAAAGAATACTTAAGGTGTTTAAATAGCAATAATTATTCTGAATTTCTAACCATCTTTTGGATATGGATCATTATTTTGATATTAATAAGGGTTTACAAATTTTACACACAAATTGTACAGAATCACAGTTTGATAAATTAAAAATGTTATTGTATTCAATTGTATCCTGACGAAAGGGCCATCGGTCTTGAAACATGTTGATGTTTTCAGTATAAAAAAGTGGTGAAAACTAAGTTAATTTTATTAATCATATTATACATAATTATTGCATAATTATGAATGAAAACACTGTTTTTTTCACTACTTATATTTGAGAATATCACTACTACATGTTTCGGAAATGTTTCATTCTCCAAGTGAAAGTTGACTAAAGTATGTGGAAGTGTGTGTCTGGTAAATATATGGACTGCGGGTCCAGTGGAAATAGAGAGGATGTCTACTTATTGAGAGAGAGGGAGCATTGTGAGAAGAGGTGAAGTCGAATCGAATTTCAAATAATGTTTCTAAAATATTTTATTTTAATCCTTAGATATTACTGTTTACGATGGGCATATTTGGATTATCAAATATATTTTTTTTCAATTAAATGGTTAGCATTTTCTGGAAAGTTATTATTGGGGAGGAACCTTTTATGTTATTTAAAACTAGAATCTATTGATCTGTTTGTTCAACCTATAGATACCGGTTTGAACCTGTCAGACCTATATATACAGACTTTTCGAAACTTGCAGTGATATTCTCAAATAAATATAGTGAAAAAAAAACAAAAGTATCAAGTCAATTAAATTATTTCACTTGAAAAATACAAAATTTTCACCATAAATTTTGATCATTTTATCTAAGGGTTAGGCGCAGACCATAAACAAGCGATTGTTCGCAAAAACGTTGTGGAATAATATTTTTTTTGCTTTTACAAAAGCACGTTTATAATAGAAAAAAATAAAGAAACTCATATTTTTATTAATATACCTAAGAAACCTAATTTTATCTTACGAAATATAAATCACTTACCCAAAGATAATTTTTTTGTAAATCTAAGTTAAATTAAATAAAATATCAAGAAAATGTATTTTGTTAAACGTTTATGTATAAACTTTCTTTTGTTTGCATAAACCTGCTTCATCCATGAATAGAACGTTCCGAAAATGTTTGCAATTGAATCAATTTCATTCTATTTTTTAAGATCACTATACTTTATATCGAGTTTATATCGAGATACTAGCCCTTAAAAAAATCGTAGAACCGGCATATTCTTCATATAAGCCATGTTGATCTTGACATATAAGAAATAAGAAGGTTTAATTTAATTTAGTTTGGTTTTTAGAGCGCATTAAACAATCATACATTTTAACTATTTGAATTTTTATTTACAATTTTTATGAAAAATTTCATGATGTCGCCAGTGAATTAGTTAGTACTTTTAGAGATTACGCAAGTTATTATTAAATGATTCAGTTATACATGGCGATTACGTACTAAAAACCTTTAGCTTGACCGAATAAATATTATTTTGATTGAGGATAATTTCAGGTTAATACACCACAAAAGAATAAATGTCAAAATCGACAAAAGGCTATATCCCTTTCGAAATACGACCTGATATAGATTTAATAATAACTTCATACGCATTAAATATTCCTGTAAAAGATCTGCGATTATATTTTAATAACGTTTAATTATGATTTCAACTACTTCCTGTCATTAAGGCAAAATGAGTTCCACTTGATTCTAAGGCCGTTAAACACAAGGCTAACTTTACAAACTTAATATTATTTTATTTGAAAATTTAATAAAATGTAAATTTGTTATTAAAAATCACATAACATTTAATATATTATAAATATTATTTTAATTTTAATGTAATGCCATCATTGAGTTGCTTAATTATATGGCGAGAACTTTTTCCCTAGTTTACAAAAACCATCCCTTATTTGTGTAATAATTTGTGTAATACTTCGTAACATCTATAATACGGATATCGAATTAACAAGTACTTTCCTATAAATTGTGTAAGCCTCTCTCGCGTGCATTAATGTTAACAAGCTTAGCAATCTATAATTGATTCTTTGTACTGATATTTCAAACCAAAAATTACGATTGTAATACGATAACTAATTAAGTATATCTAGCTTTCTAGTAACCACGAAGCGAAATAAATATCTGTCGTTCAATCCTCTCTCCCTATCCTGTATAACCATCCCAATAACACCATATTCGTTTTTTAAATAACTTTCTTAAGTATATATTTATAATACATATACCAACGAAACACGGTAAGTACAGATTATAATTAATTTGAATATTATAAACGACTTTCCCTTTTTTTCTGTTATTGATTTTCTGTCTGACAATGTTTTGTAATGTAATATTATAGCAAAATTACCCTCCTTTTTTAAAGTGTACGCGCTAATATATCTATCATTAATAGAACTGTAATCTTTAAAATGTAATTGAATTGTAATACATTATAATACGTATAATATTGAAAATAAATTAACCTCATTTGAAAAAAAGTTATCGCAAACACAATGACATGTTTTTCAAGGTTTGATGACTAATTACTTTTCTCAATGAACTGTAATCTTTAAAATATAATTGAATTGTAATACATTATAATACGTATAATATTGAAAATAAATTAACCTCATTTGGAAAAAAGTTATCGCAAACACAATGACATGTTTTTCAAGGTTTGATGACTAATTATTTTTAACAAATATGTAAACGTATTCAAACAAACGACTAAACTTAATGTTAAATTCGCTGTTATATCTAAAATATTAATTATATAGTATTTTGACGACTAGATACGCATTATTGTTCACTGTAAGAAATAAAAAAATATGAATTCTACTTCGAATTTTATATTTATCACTCACGTTTAAAATGTCACAAATATATTTTAAACTCACAGAATTTAAGAAACGTTCGTTTGAGAAAAATTCGAATGTTTCACTTTAAAACGTCAAAAAATGTTTTGTTTATTGTTTATACATTAAACCTTTCACTGTAAGGTTGTGTTTCTGGGCAGCTAGGGGCGCGGCATCCCCTCGCGAAGGCTTCGGGCAGACTGAAGGGTGGCGAGTCATATGATCAGACACAAAGAAAACTATAGCCCAATCGAAAACGCTCAAAAATAGGCTCTATCGTAAATCATTTAAAATGTAACAGTATTTATAGCTCTCACGGCTAATAATACATATTAATTTTCTCCGATGACATGCCGAAGTTGAAACTTGTAGATAATATAATTTAATATTGAGCAGAAACAAATGTTAGGCCTGTCAGAGTGTTTATGTCATACCTACTTTATTTTAACTTTGGTATAATTTTGTATTCAAAGCATATTTTATTGTGAAGTAAATTTTTGTACATTATATAAAAACATCATCATAATTTTATCATCATCATCATTAGCCGTTTTATATCCATTGCCGAATGAAAGCCTCTTCAAGTGTCTCTCGCTTTTTTATTATAATGTACACGTACATTGCTTAAAAATTTAAAATGATTATTTTGTTAGAAAATATTTCGAATATCCAAGGTTTTTACATATATTCTGCCGTATCAATTCCTAGTAATTATAATAGCCCTCATTTATTATAATGGTAAATCCTAGTAATTATAATAATATGAATTCCGTATAATTAAAATAATTATTCTTAAAATAACGAAGTATATATTTATATATAGTATATTTGAGTAGCTTGTTGGTCTTGTGGTTAGGACTCTCGCCTGATGATCCAAAGGTCGCAGGTTCGAATCTCACTCCAGACAAGCAAGTAAGTCCTATTTTCATAGCACAAGCGTTAATTTGTTTTATCTATTTTTAAATATATATATGGAAAGCGCAAGGAATAATAAATTATCAATGGTTGAAGAATTTCTCAGATAGGTTTACTTTTATAGGGAGTACAGTATAAATTAATTTGAGCTCTATATATGAATACTGGGATAACATTAACATCAAAAATAATTAACACTTTTTTAACCACATTTAATTTTTTTTGTAAAAATTCAATTTATTTCGAAAGCGATGCTCCCTTCTTCAGGACAAGGAATGTAATAAAATTAATGTATAAGTATAGATAGATTGGTTTTGGTGGGAAGGGGTTGGAAGGGACGTGGTTACAAAATTAACTAGTTACAAAGTAGGTAATTATAACTACTACTATCGACTATCTGAAGAAGGAAGCATCGCTTGCGAAACTAGTTGAATTTTCAAAACAAAACTTATGTTCGGTTTAAACAAAGTATTAATTATTTTTTGTTACAACATGAACATCTTATGAGACTAATGTGAATTAACAATTATTAACATTATATAATATACAGCCCTAATTATTAACATTATATAATATACAGTCAGTTGGTGAAATGTTATTATTTAAAAATAACGGAACATTTGTTCGCATCTTTGCTAAGCCTGGCAAATATTTATAATATTTATTTGACGGTCCAAAGAGAGGCGGCGGTAGCAACATGCGTTAAGCGGCCGGTTCAGATTCGCTGGCCCGGGGTTCAAGCCCCATCTCCAGCCTTTTGTGTAGTTTTTTAACCTTGAATTCGCACGAAATTACGGATGTTATACGAAATTACAGACAGACAGAGACAAATAACGAAATTATTATGTTTGATTAATAAAATGTTGTTTTTTATCAAAACAAGATTAATACAAATTTGTGAAAATGTGTACGGTAAACTTAGGTTTCCACATAGTACCACCAAATTAAAACAAATTGCAATATTTATAAGAATTTAATACATTCATTAGCAACGTAAACATGACTGACAATTTCATTATCATTGGAGATATCAAGAAATATAAATATCTTAAAGAAAAATGATCCTCTAATTAATAATTACGAAAATTTGCATAACAGTAATTTCGTTACAAGGTACATATTTGAAAGTACAAGAGAAGCTATCTTAAATGATCATCTATCACGATGATGTATATATAATATTTACATAAAATAGATGCCCTTATTATTCGGTGCCATAAATTTCCATGGGTTTAAGGGTGGCCTGCTGGTCTCTTCATCCCCTTCTGGCACCAGATGCAATCCCTTTACATTTGTATTTATTTACACCTTATATGCCTCTCAAAATTTCAGTATAGTAAAAGGTATAATTTATTTAAAAATATATGCAAAGCATTCTTTACAACAGTAATTAACAAAGTAATTGACTCACTGACTAAACTGACCAAACTATTCCACAAAATACACGAAATCACACCAAAGACCGCAAAAATTCTGATGTACCAGGCATACGTCAAGAGTAGAATAGGATATTTGATACCCTTCTGGGGAACCGGAAACAAAACTAACCCAAACAGACTCCAACGACAGCAAAACAAAATACTAAAAATGGTCTATGATCTGAAATACTGGACACCAACTGAAACTGTATACCACATAACACGACAATTAAACATCGAAAGCATTACAAAAATCGAAACACTTAAAATCATTCACAGACTGGCAATTGGCGAAATACAAGACGAAGACATAAAATTACACAAAATACATGAAAAACATCAACACAACACTACAATGGCTCAAAACTATCACATGACACAATCCAAAACAAAAACAGGACAATCCCGACTAATTTGCAACGGATTATAACTATACAATGACCTGCCACAACAGACCAAACAAATGACCACTGACAAATTCAAAACAGATGTGACAAAAATGTTAAAACTCGGCCAACTATCATAACTTAAAAATGACTTTGTATCTAAATCATATTATTATCATTTATTATATTAAATCATGTAAAAATGTTATCTATAAACCTTTTAGGTTTCCATTATATTTTAAATTAAAAAATAAAAAATACATTGTACGCATTATTTAGTCGAAGTAATTAATCTTTCTTTAACACCACCACCTCAGATATGAACACATTTATTATTACTCCACAAGCATACATCTTCCTTACCCTCTTATAAATACTCACACACGAACACACATCGAGCAATTAACAACGTTAATAAATCAAACATATAAGGTTCCATGATCCCCAAACGTGGATCGTCAGAATGTTCATTTATACTAAGACATTACATTTAATTAAGATAAATTATAGAAGTCTCATAGAGACAAAGCTATTTGTATGAGAAACGTACGTGGAAGTCTTTTGTACGATAGTCCAGAGCTTACAACCTGTATGAGCTGGCTTAGTGATCACTCTACACAATACAATGTTCACAGAATCAACTGAATCGACGACTCCGCACAGATAATTATCCGGCGACAGATGGAACAATATCATAACGCCACAAAAACTCCACCTGTCTCCGACACGGTATCATCACACAATACATTAACACATACACACCCTGTTTTCGACACGGTACTGCAAGACAGTACTTAACTTAACGCAAACTAGGTCAAACCCTGACTTCGGTACACCTGCAAGCCAATACTAACAATTACACATTAACACATACTCATCACACCAGCCCTGATGGGATCCGAAACGTCAGCCGTGAAAACCTGAGAATATTTTCAATCACTAATCATTATTCCATGTCCAAAAACACAGAACGGATGTGACGAATGGGCACACCATAACGCGCACTTTGAAACTTTTTAGCAAACCAAGTGATCATTTTGATGTATTCAATAACAGTACTTAAGGCATCATACATAATGTCGCTTCCATGTAATATGACATTCAACTCATAAATGCACGGTAAATCGAGTAATCTGTCATGCAATTATAAAAAAAAATACATTAAAAAGCTTGAACAGCTAAACAAGATAACATATTTCTGAGTGAATCTGATTGATTGCAATCGAAGCACCTAACATAACCAATTTTATTTAATACAAAAATCATTGGACACAAACGTAACTTGATCACTATTCCTTTATTCGGGCTAATTTTCCACTGGAATATTCCACAGAGGTACATTTTATTCGCAGATTGGCTATGTTTGCTTTCTGTGGTTTTCGCCCGTTTCTATGCCGCTGTAAAAATAAGTCAGTTCCTTTTGCCTGCTGGGACGTTATTTATAATAATTGTTTTCTCTCGAATATTCTCCCATTTTTCCATGCATACCACCAGTTGTTTCCAAAATGTTCTAAAAAGTCCAAAGTATTGGAAAACCTTCGACATATGGTTAAAAATGGGTAGTATAGTTATATTATTTTGATATGTATTCCGTGTACGTATCTCTTTTCTTAAAAAAAATCATGTTATTTTATACACATTTCAAGTATCATATATTTTCAATTAATGAATAATAAAATAGCACATTACTTCTCAATGAAGGCCGATCCAGCAAAATAATCGAATCTATTACTTTTATCACAATGTTTTTATTACTAATCGATATATTGCCAAATCTCATTACATTTAATCAGGTCGTTTGAATTCCAAAACCGTATTTAAATTCAATACCCCGCGATAAAAAAAATTGACCCACCAATTACCCTAATTTTATACTATGTTCCGTTAATAATAATAAATAAAAATTGATAGGCTTCGTTAACCTTGGGACCCAAACGCTCGAATTGAATAATATGTAATTTTATATCTCTTGTCGATTTATTAATTAAATTTTTTTTTTTCTGATTCAGAATATTTTGAGTATGTTAAAATTTTTCAAGAACACAATTTGAGGAAAAATGTAAGCATACTCAAAACATTTTGAATATATAAAAACACGTTTAAAAATTTAAAAAAGAAAAACATTTTTATTAGGTTTATTAAATGTACTAAAAAGTAAAAAGATGAATTTTCGACCAAAAAATTTTTGCCTCACTCTCCAAATAAAAGGTGGGCGCTTACGATATTGATATAGATTACAGAATTCTGTCGTGGATGGAGGGAAAGCGCCCTCACTTTTATTTGGAGAGAGAAGCAAAAATGTTTTGGTCGAAAATTTGTTTTTTACATTTAAGTATGGTTTTTAAAAAAATATATATATATATTATTTTCTAATTTTTAACCCCCCCTCCATATAATAATAATCCTGCGTACAAATTCACTTCGGTGGGAAACTAGCGCCATATTTTGGTGAGCTCATAAACTAATATCCGCCATTCGATAGGGTTAGTGGCGGACATTGTTACGTAGATAATTGTGTATTTTGATTTCACGCCAAGTCTTGTAAGAACATTCTAGACTGTTTCTCTCCACTACCTAGATAGATACATTATTACGAGATATCATCCAGTGACGTTAACCCGGATATAAACATTCTTCCTGACTCAGGATAAGTTTCAAAGTGAAATTTAAAAATATAATAATAAAAATAAATTTAAAAAAAAAACTAATGAGGAGATAATGTTTTGAACAGCCACAGAACTAAGAACAATCATAGTAATTATGGGTACAACAATAAAATAAGAAGCATGGTAAAATTAATCAAAATTGAACCTTCATGCCGTTCTAGGACTGTCTTTCATGGTTATTATCGATATTCTGTGTATTATGAATATATAAATAAAGTTATGTGTGTCAAGAAAACATTGTTTAAATTTATTTATAATCGATTATTGCTTATATAATATATTATTTATCGAACTAGATTATAGTACTTTCATCTTGGCAACCCAAAAATTAAGATTTGTCGATGCTATTTTCATTTGTCCAATTTATCCATACTTATTTGGTCTAGTGTAATATTTTCTATCTTCTTCTTCTTCCTCATTCATCCTCTGCTGCTGGATGTAGGCCTGGCAATACAATCTCTCAGACTTAGTCTAGCATTTGACTCTCCATAGATCGCTGGGTACATCTTAGTTTATGTATGGTCCTCGCAGTTAGAGTGATAGTTTCCAGTCCATACGTAAGTACAAGGAGGACGCATGTTTCAAACACTGTTTTTTTTAAATTCATAAGAATATCTTTATTTTTAAAGATATGATTAAGTTCACCAAATCTTACATTTCTATGCTTCGAAAAAAGTATAAAAAAGCACACTTCTAGATATCCATTTACCAAGCTTTCACGAATGCTCTCTATTTCTGACGTCATCAACAGTCGTTTCCTTTATTTTCCTTACCATTCAATCCTCAATCTTTCGTTCCAAGTGACCAAACTACTCAATCAACTCTTTCATAATGCTAGGTCAACTTTACGTTCATTACTAATTTATTAATCACTGAAATGACCTAATTTCCCCTGCATTGAGCTTATTTTATTTCCACGTGTTCGCATTTTCTAAAACTTTAATCTAGAAAACAAACAGAAAATTCGACTTGAAAATAAAAATAATAGTAATTAATAAATAATTAATTTTCTCATTTCCTATTCCCTTGATTGGATACTATTTTCATTTCAGTATTCTTCAAAAAACAAGGGTTGGACTGACCGATGCGGCACCCTATAAAAATGACAGGAAAGTAATTGATTAAATTTATTTAATATTACTTGATATGATTAAAAAAAAAACTTTCATAAAAAATTGCGTTATAAATTAATTTGAATTAAAATAAATTAAAGGTGTTTCACAGAAAAAAAAAATTATACGGGAAACTTGTATGGAAATCTTTATAGGGTTTATGACCTGAGTAAGCTGGGTTGAGTGATCATTTTACACAATGTAACGTTCACCGATTCCGTACATATTTCCGTCAGCACATTTTTGGTATTAGCACGTTCTTTGTTGTCAGCATTTTCCAAGCTACTTATCATTTCCGGTATTCACAACACGCGGAGATAATTAGGTGTCATGTTACCACCTGAGGAGATAAGCCGCTTCCGATTTCGCTGAAAGGGCGATACACATCCAACAATGCATTGCTTATTTCAAATGCAGTCCTTTATCCCAATATCAACGATCTTTTATCTTTTATCAAAATATTAATGAAATGTTATTATGTACGAAATAGGCACATTATATGCATAGCGATTAAGCATATACAGTAGTGACGGATCCGCTCTGTACTAACTACTACAATTTTGTACTACATTACTAGAAGTATACACTTCACATCTTTTGAAGTGTAGTGCACACTACAAACTACACACACTTCAAAGCTATTGAAAGTACGAATACATACTTCAAATAGTACATTTTTTATGTGAAATTTTTGGGAAGTCGATGTAGATAAATGAAGAAATTTTTAGAAATCGAAACACTCCTCCCCCCCCCCCCATTTTTGAAAATTTTGGGATCGAATGAATGAAGAAATCTCTGGAAAGTGAAACAATGCTTTTTAAATTTTTCTAGTAGCACACTTCTTGTAGGTCATTACAATTTTGTAGTACTACAATTTCGTAGTACAGATTAGTTCACTTCATGTAGTTTTTAATACAAATGTAGTGTACATTTTGTAGTCTTCAAACTGGTGAACGTGTGTGTGTTGTAGCCTTCATTTTGAAATGTAGTTTTTCTTTTCGCTAATATACAGTGCAAATGGCGAACTAGCAATGAAATAAAATTGTTGACATTTATTGATACAAACCAAAGTGAACATGCCAATATTAAAGACGCGTGTTTCGGTTGCTATGCAAGAAAGTATTATCATAAATAAAGAATTGATAATGATATCAATACTTTGTAATGACTGCATTAATGAATTTATGACTGACGCTTACAAATACGCTTAAAAAATATATAAAAATAAAATATGATACAGGAGAGTTCCCTTTTTTAGCAAAAAAACGTAAGTTACTTATAAATTTGTATTCTGAATAGTCTTGTTATGTACACAATAATTTTATGTTCATAGGCATTGTGTACATTCATTCTAAGCACGATGCACAATTAAGTCAGCACTAGAATGTTGCGTTAACCCCGGCTCGTGGCCCCCGAGATGTCTGGAACGACGGGTCACGAGTGTTTACTTAGGGGCGGGGAAAGGAACTGTTAGGGGCTGATTAGTTAGGTAGGAGGTTAATAGATTAGGAGTTAGGAAATGGTTATTCACTGATTAGGTATTTTTATGATGTGTTTATATTTTACGAGTTGTGCATTGCAAAGATACCAATTATAAAAGAGTTAGGGTTGTTATTACGGTCGTTGGACATATTTAACTGTAACCGGTTGCGGATATTTTATACGAACCGTGTGTTTTTCCGAGAAACGATTCTCGACGTTTCGTTGAATTCTTATTTAACATCGTCATGAGGACGACCTTTACCCGCGGAGGTAGAGGGCGGAATGATTACTGCTTTTGAGGAACGTATTGGAGCAATTAAAAACAACAACACCAACATATCGGCATTCTGCGAACATGCATCCAAAGGGAATCTCTGTCACTTCATCAGATTTGAAACGACAAAAATCTTACCAACAGAATCACACCTTATAACCAGATTAGTGAGGGAATCCATTGAAATATACAAACATTCCAATTTCAATAGAGTTGACAGTTACAAACTATCAAGTATTTGATGCCCTGTTCTTACGACATTGATTCAACCCTTGAGAGACGTCGCAGTAAAGTCCGCCGACGTAACTAGTACTTATTTGACTGGCGACCTCTATTGTAGAAGAAGTGAACACTCCACAACAAAGTACATATAATTTAAAAGAAGTAATTCAGTCGTCCTCCTGATGACGTTGAATAAGAATTCAACGAAACGTCGAGAATCGTTTCTTGGAAAAACATAGGTTCGTATAAAATATCCGCATCTAATTACAGTTAAATATTACCAATTGTAGTTGTATGATTGTCCAAGTGTGGTATTACCAGTAACCACGTGCAGGGCAGACTCGTGTGAGAGAAATGGTTGATCAAAAGATATAAAAGAATCAATAAAACCATTCGTAATTACATTTGAATCACTGTTCGTTCACTGCAATAATATTTTTCTAATTTTTTTTACAAAATTACGGCAGCAATCATTCTGGATGATGACAAGACAAGAGGATGACAAGGGAGTCGTTCACCTAATGGGTGCGGGAGACGGAATGACATGGTTTTCGAAGCCATGACCTCGTCAGCTGTGTGTGTGTGTGAAGTATTAATGCGCATACTGCTTATGCATATACAATACACATATATTTTTTGATTTTTGTAATTTCTGGTGAAACTGTGAAATTTTGTGCTTTACTAATTATGTTTTCTATGTATATGTGGAAGTGAAAATGGATGTCAAAGATAATACCTAGGTATTTTATATTATCAACGGATTGAATTGCATCGATATGGTACTGGTGAAAATATTTGTGACGATTTTTTGTAAAACTTATTGTTTTGCATTTGGTATACCCTAGAATTAGTTTATTTGTGATACAATAATCATGAAATCTGTTTAAGTCGCTTTGGAGGTTATCGCAGTCGACGATTTTTGAGTAAAGTTTTAAGTCGTCAGCAAAGAGTAAGAATCAAGCAAATTGAAGCATTCAAAAACATCATTAATGAATAATGTAAAAAGGCGAGGTTCAAGGATTGATCCTTGCGGAACACCAGAAATTATTTGGATCCACTTTGAATCACAACCATTGATGGTGACATATTGTTGCCTATTGGATATACAGATATAAAAAATATCACTGTAGAAAATTTCAAATCGTCTGAGGCCTGAAATTATTCCCAAGACCATCTCATTTTCCGAGCTTTCACTTCAAAGACGTTTCTTATTATCTCCTTAGCCAGATAAAGGAAATGTGTAGTGAAGAGGTCTGTGATTTTATTTACTTAGGACCACTGGTCTCTATAATTGGAGGGTGTGAACCTGAACTACAAAGGGGGTTAACATAAGGAAGCTTGCTTAAGGGGGGGGTAAGGTTAATTCGTGCAAAAAAAGGCATGTTTTGGTGAATTTTTTGTGACGACACAGTTAAAATCTCTTTATTAAAACTAATATTACATTAAAGTATGATATTTGAAGAATATTGTGTAAAATTTTCAAGACGAAATATTAAAAAATACGGCAATGGCAGCAATTATTCGGACGTGTCTCGGAAAAAAGTAGAATTGCGGTGTCCATCATAACTTGGTGCTAGATCATCTGAAATCAAAAAATCAAAGTTCATTCGTTAGATAATAGATTTTCCCAGGTAACGCTGGGAGGGTTTTTTGAAATTTCAATTTTTCAATTTTTTGGAACACTTTGAAGGGAAAAACGCGATTTTTTGCGAAAAATATCGACTAATTTGTTATTAAAAAATATAAATTAATAACAAATTTGAAAAAAACTCTCCAGCGTTACCTTGTAAATTATGTACAAAAATAGTGTTCAAAATTTCAAAAGGATCGGTGCAGTAGTTTTGAAGTTATGATGGACACCGACTTTGAAAACGTGAGATGTGGGGAAAACGATTTAAAGTTTTGCACACTGTAAAATTCAAAATATAACTCAACACTTATTTTATACTTACACATAATCGTCAATGCCATGTTCACACGGCAAAGAGCTTTCATCATCAGCATCTGTTTGTCCTTGTCTACGCAAAACTCTTCTAATACAATAGCACGTCCGGTAGTCCTCAGGTGAGCGCGTCTCTTAGCTGCCCGAGCAGGTATAGAAAATCAGTCTGAGTATTGCTCAAATGTTCATAATTTCGTCAATTTTGCTCCGATTGACTTGAAATGTTGACACAATATTCTTACGATGTTATACATTCATTTAAAAAATTAAAAATAAAATGCAAAAAAAATAATTAAAAACTTTACCCCCCCTTAAATAAATACCATGTATATCCCATAGATCTATTTAGCGTTTTGAAACATGAGTCGTGGAAAAAATGAAATATATATAGTTAACGTGAAATTACTTTTTTATATAACCCCTTTAGTTTTATTGTTTAATGCCAATCGCTTTAGGAGCATCTGTTCTTTCATCAGGGCAATACGACGCTTAATATATACTGTATTTTTGTTTATATGAAACATATTATTTTTTTTATATTTCAGTTAAGTTTTACGGCTACTAAGGTAGGCATTATTCGACAGAAGTGTTCCACATAGGAAAAATACATTCATTCGTGTATCTTTTATGACACAATCCTTAAAAACATCTATAAACCTCAATGTAGGTATGCCTCCTGCATTCAATATCGTACAGTTCAAAAAACAAAATTTAACAAATTATTATAGTTTTTTCTTAACAAAGTCCATCTCATATCCTACACACACTAAAAATTGTATAACACATACTCAAACATATCGACGGTCCCTACGTATACCGTTGAATCTGCAAAAAATCGATTTTCTTTTATACTATTTTAAACCAACTGATTTAGTCTATATTTTCGGATAACGTTTAAAAAACTTTAATTTTCTTTTATATTTGCCTTTTTTGAAATGAAGATTCAAAAAATTTTAACATTTTCCGAAGGTTTGGAGTAAATTGGATGGTTTAATATAATGAACCGAAAATCGAAGTTTTGCAGATTCGACAGTATACACATGGACCTACGACATACAATTACCACGCGATTTATAAATAATGTAATTTACGATATGCCATCTTAAAACAAATTAATAATTATCTTTGTTATCTTTAAGTTTTTAAATATTTCATCGAAATTTTGCAATACAGGTTATCGGTACATGATTTTGTAATTATGCTTTTCTAAAGTAAAAAGTTTGTATGCAAGTAATGCATTATATATTATGAAATAAATATGTAAAAGAGTAGCTTAGTGTTGGTGTAGTAGTCAATGGTTTGAGCCCCATTCTAAGACATCAGCAAGTGCTATCTTATTTTCGTAACACTAGTTTTTAGCTTGAAAACAGTAATAATTTTGATGCGACACATATTCGTATCTCTTTTTTCATTTTAAAATCTTAAATATTAAAAAAAATTAATCATATTATTACTTACTATTACACGATTTTTCCGCAGGGATAGTTTAAGAGGATATAACGCCACACATTTTCTTACATACTATTCTCGCCTCGTCCTTTGTCGTAGGCTTTCTCATGCACGTTCTTCGGTGGTGAAACGTATATCTGATCTAGCCACGTCTTCTGCGTTCCTGTCCCCGTCGCCTTCAACACTCGCCTCATATATGTATTCTCTTTACCTTTCTCTGTTCCTCATGATAAAACCAAAACTTTTTTTTTCAAAAAGTATTGTATTTTACAATGGTTGTGGTGTACAGTGTTCTGAACATAGTAGTATAGTGTTGGTCCTGACGAAGAGACGGGTACGTCTCGAAACCGATCGACCTAAAATCTGGTGGCGGTTTATACTAATTTAACTAACACTGTTAAAAGTCATTCACTCAAAGATCACTAATTCAAAGTCTCCCGATTCCCCGTTATTTTTTAGTTCCCGATAAAGCAGTACACAGCTTCTATGCAATCGATATTTTAATCCATGTGTAAACATGAATCTCAAATTCATACATCAATCACTCGAGAAGACGCGGAAGGAATGTAGGAGAATTAAAATCAGACTTCTGAATTGGAACTAAGTTCATCCCTGCGTGGGCGGCTTAAATATTCATAATGTTTTTGTGGCGATGACATTTCGTGTCTTCGGATATTTCTTTTGCTATTCTCACAAAGCGACATTCTATTGTTTTCTCCTTGATTAATTATGGACGCAGCCCAAATTGTTGGCCCGAATTCTCAGCGGAATTGGTGAAACGATCCGCTTTCTTAATGTTCAGACAAAGATTGGAGACAGTATTATCATTTTAAATAAGTGGATTAAAATTTGATTGTCCAAGTATTCAAAACAATAGCTTTTGTCCGCAAAGTAATCTACAGACCGCATTTATATTTTTATTTTTAAATAAAAGTTTTCAATTCAATAATAAAAATGAACTTTTTTTTCACCACCATTGTATTGAAAAATATCAACGTGTTTCGGAGCCCATGGCACCATTCATCAGGATACAATTGTATACTTACAAATTAAAAATCAAAAATCGAAGTAAAGGCAATCAAAATATAAAAAAATATATATGGGAAATAAATAATAATGAAGTACCTATTAACATGAAAACAAACTTAATAGTTAAGTATTTGTAAAAGCAACCTGCTATAATATTCAATTTACTATTAACACTTTCTTATTTCCAAAATTTATATTTTAACAAATTGTGATTCTGTATAATTTGTATGTAAAATTTGTAAACCCATATTTATATCAAAAGAATGATCCATATCCAAAAGACGGTTAGAAAATTTGGAATAATTATTACTATTTAAATGTCTCATGTGTTCCTTAATGCTAAATTCAATATTTCTACACGTTATTTCTATAATATAACAATAATCACAATGTTAGTAGGTACTTCATTATTATTAATTTCCATATATATTTTTTTATATTACGATTGGCTATATTTCGATTTTTGATTTTTAATTTGTCAGTATACAATTGTATCCTGACGAAGGGGCCATGAAATTTGAGACATGTTGATATTTTTAAATACAAAAGTGGTGAAAACAAAGTTAATGTTTACTAATTGTATTAATAATGTCACCACAAAATTCCTTCACCAATTCCTTCGTAAGAACATCCACACATTATTTGAATTGGCTTTTCTCTATGCTAGACACATATGTAGTCTTTTCTCATGAAATAAAATACCTCTATAGTTTTAAAGTGGAGTAATAGTGATCAATTAAACCAGCTCGTACAGGCTGTAAGCCGTAAGCCATCGTATATAAAGATTTCCGTACATATTTCTCATATTCACAGCTACTTCTCTTTGATGACTTTAATATTCTGTTATATAAAAATAAATTAATGTTCATATAAAAATGAGCGATTTCCAGGATTTTCTAAAAGTGAAGATTTACAAATATGTTCTAAATTACTCGTTTGTTCATGTATCCACTAATTTCGAGGCACCGTGTTTGCTATTGTCGTCTGATTACACTGTACACAACAAATAATCTAGGCAGTACCACCGCACTCCTAACTAAAGCACTTAAGGCTGCGTACAAGTTACAGAGAAGTACTTTTAACTGTACAGAAGTACGGACTTCTAATCGACCTAGCATCTGAATCGACGTTGTCATGTCGCAACTTCTCATAAAATTCCGTTCGTATAATATTACAACCTTCATATATTTATATGAACGTAAAATATATACTAGTACATACGAGAATAAATAAACTTCAGATCAACCCTCCCTTCGTTAAGAATCAAAACTTACATATAACATGATGTCTCTAAGTTAGCAGAAAAAATTTTACAGGTAGATTCCTGCCTTTATAATAAGTTGAAAATGTTAAAAAAAAAATCATGACTTATGTCAATAGTTATCTAGATACGCAATATCGAAGTTTACATATTTTTTGCAAAAAGTTGAAACATCAATACGGTCATTTACATCAAATGTGAAATGTTCATTCGCTATAATACAAGTCGAATAAAAAGATAAAAAACCTTTTTCACAAGGTGTCAATTATGTGATTCATTTTACGTGAGTTGTATTGAAGCGAATGAATTTTTCATAATCGATATAAGTTACCTACTGTAATGATATATAGATCAACTTTAAAAAAAAGTCAGAAATATTAGCAAAAAAAAAAATTTTTGATATTGCATAACTCCATGACTAAATAGTATAAGACATGGTTGCTAGAAAAGAAAGAAGAATTTTAGACTCATTATCAAGGCACGAATCTACCTGTACTGGTTTTGCTACTAGCTATGAGACACCTGTATAAATGTTTCATATGATGTAGTGTTTTACATAAGGTTATATATTTATTTTAACTTATTATCCTTATTTAGCATCTTGCAATTGGATTTTTCTTCTTTGGTCTTACGAGATCCGAACGTCAATCCATCTCTTTTCGTCACCTTTTTAACTTAAACTTCCTTGATTATCCGAATAGTCTTTATTTGGGATATTTCGGATTCATTTGGTAAGGTGTATTTAGCAAGAAATTTGTGTGACTTCTTGCTAAATATGTCTTACCTGAAAAATCACCTAACTGGGTGTTTTAGAAATATGTTTACAAGAATTGGGCCTCATGAATTATTGTTGTGATGAAAATGAAAATGAAAATTAAAATGAAAATGAAAATGAAAATGAAAATGAAAATGAAAATGAAAATGAAAATGAAAATGAAAATGAAAATGAAAATGAAAATGAAAATGAAAATGAAAATGAAAATGAAAATGAAAACGAAAATGAAAATGAAAATGAAAATGAAAATGAAAATGAAAATAAAAATGAAAAATAAAACTAAAATTCTTACATTGAGTAATTTTTAACATGAAAGATGTCTGACTTTTGCAAAGAATTTTTTACATGAAAGGTGACTAACTGTAGGTATGTGACAACATTAGTGACTGTCAACGTTTGATATTATTCAGCCTTGTTCTAGACTTTTCCTTTCCATTCCATTCACGCGTATCGTCGTATCATTCATTCACAGTCGTAAATTTATATTTATGTTGTACCGCACATTAACTTTATGGCAAGTCGGTCTTACACAATTGATGTAGAATTTTTATCTTATTCCGGCTATGCGCGCCCTCCCATATTTTGATGGTGCAAAATTTAAAAAATTTAATGCTATACTTGTCTGGCTGCAGTGTATAAGATGAATAATGCAAAGTATTATTCATTTTATGCAAATATTTAGTAAGTGTGTGTGTGTGAAGTGATCCATTTCACACAAAACTGTAAGAATGTGAGTAAATATGCTAATACGAAAAATGCCTGAATATGAGAGTACATACGTATCATCGTCCGACGGAGGCAAAAAATTTTTTTCATATTCACTTCCAACTCCGAGCGATATTTTAATACACGAACTTTGTGGTATATACATACCTACAAATTATAGTGACTTTATTGCTGCTGGTGGAAAATTATCAAACTAAAATACTTCTAAAATGTACAAACATACACCTTTTTAAAAGCAATTAGGTATCGATTTTATTATTGCCACTGTTGACGAATAATCGTTTTCAACCATGAATCACTAAATCGAAATATATAATATACTCATTACGATATAATAAATCCCTTTTCCTTCAAATTTCTATATATGTGACCCAGAAGGACACTAAGAAGATAGATAATACGTACATTAATGGTAGATGAAAAAAATATTATTCATAAAATCCTGAATGAAGAATCTCCAGAAAAGAACTTCATAAACCTAGCACATGTGTCTCCATACAGGAAATAATCTCAGGAAATCGATTTCCCAGAATCTGAATTGAAAACCAATGCACTCCAGATATCCTAGACAATATATCAACGGGATTGTGTAACTAAAAATATAACGGCTTACAAAACTTGACAGTAACAGATTATTATTTTACATACTGTCACGTATCGTAGCTGCAGAGGAATTAATGAAAACGCTGGGATTTAATACAGGATTTATTGAATACCAATTAATTAATTAAACTAACGTACACAGTCTAAATGTAACGCTATTCCTTAAATTAAACAGTTTCGCAAATTTATCACTCGTAAATAGACACTTAATATTCGCTTTCACACTTTGTTCACTATTCACTAGAATATTCCATCCAATTTCCGCACTTATTAATTTCGCTTCAGTTTAATTCATTACGTATCTTTGCTGTCGAATTGCGGCTCGTCTAGCCGTCCTGGCAACTCGCGACTCGCGGCTACCTTCGCTTTTATTATCGCTGTCAAACGCGCGCGCCCAAAACAATTCACTCCTTACTCCCGTGTGGCGTATTTATATTGGCTAATGCTGTTATCTAGACGTCTCCAGTGTTTATTCGCAAGTTCTCGTAACTTCCAGATGTTCCTGGAACTTTGGAGACGTCTCTCGAAAGCTGTAGATTACGCTAGACTGTTCTGGAATCTTCGCTAGTATTGTCATCATTTCAAACAAGTGTCACTTGACATGAGTGCGTGATTCTTTATAGCCTCGTTACAATACTTACCTATTTGGGAAACGTATGGTCTATGGTATAGAGGGCAATTTTACTACCTGTGAGAAGCTCCGAGACCTGGTCGAAATGTACAAAGAAATATAAAATGTAAAATTTAAAAAAAAGTAACCCATAAAAACCAAGTTTTTATAAAACTCCCTTTCTCATTTACTACTTGAAACATTTATTTTTTCGCTTAACTTAATAGGTTGTATGAAAAAACCATTCAAAATTTGAAAAATCCAAAAATTTATTAATCTTTTTTAACGAAAATTTGATACATCTTCTTGATCGTCGCCACGAGTCTGCTTGCAAAGTTTCAGCTCGATTGGATTACTGGAAAAGGGTTTAAAATGGATCCAAATTTTTTTGACAGACAAGAAGATAAGCAGACGCCACGAGTTAATATAAAGGGAGTAAAAAGCGTAGTGGTGAGGGACCCACCATATATCAGGGCCGATTAATGAGCAATAGCTCCTATAACAACCCTTTCGCCACCTTATTCGCCATTTTTAATGCTAAAGTGGCCATCCTTCCCACGCCATTTAAACTCGTATGAATGTTAATATCACAAGTGCAATCAGAGATGGTGTGTCGGCGCACGGCGGAAGAACTCGGGATTGGAGTATAGTGTAGACTGTCTGTAGGCGACAGGAAAAGCCTCCTCTTCTCGCTCTCACGATTCCTACTTGGCGTTTCAGCTGTCACTATATTCCTGCTATCAGCACGTTCTCGTTGTCAGCACTTTCCATGCAACTTATCATTCAGAAAATTGGATGTCATGTTACTGCCAAAGAAGATACGCCGCATCTGATTCTGCTAGGTTCTGCTGATTCAACACTATTTTTTATAATTGTTCTCTTGTGTGCTTTTGGAATATATGCTCCGTACAGGAGACAAAAATTCTAGAAATATACAATCAGTGTAGTGTGATATTTGATTAGAAAGTTAAGAATAAAATAGTAAGATAAACACACAAATGACAATACGCTTGAAGAAACCAAATTAACGATCATTGAAGTCATTTTCATTCAGCGTCAACTTTGGTAAGTTTGTCACTTGGTCAAATGTCAGATGTCAAAATGTCTACAATCAGACCATCAATGGAGATACTATACTTTCAGAAATCTTAGGATAAACACTCACTTGGAAATAAAAAAAATACTTCAAAGACTCTATGAAATTATACTAAACTATGTAATCAAACCTTTAGAATGCCAACAGTTATTTTAGTTTTTTTTTTAATTCAGTTAAGTAAAACAATAGTATAAAAATAAATAAAAAATTAAGCCAGTTATATAATTCCCCCAAATTTCCATGGACCTGTAAAAATGATGAAAAATAAAGCGTATGGGGTAAGTGAATTGAAAAAAAACTTTAATAGCTAAATATTTCCAGAGAGGGTGGGAAGTAGACGAGGGAATAAGGTGGACTGAAGATAGGGATGGATTAAAAACTGTGTGAAAATAATTAAAAAAATATTAGAGGTAGCAAGGTTTAAGTATGTGAAACAAAATATCAGTGATTATGGAATAAAAAAATTAAGCTCTTTAAAATGAGAATTTTGTGTTTCAATGTGGAAGTCTTGATTTATATAGAGGGCACTTGATTTTAATAATGGATAAATAGTCTGAGTAAGTTGAGGCAGTTTAATTATGAATTGGCTATATTATTTTTAATTTATTTTTTATTTTAACTTTGTACTACATACACAATATTTGAGTTATTTATTACTACTACTATTGTTTCGATGGGAGCATTCCCTTTTATTATCAGTAGCTAAAATCTTACGTAAAAACATAATTTTATCGATGCGTCTTTTCAATATTTTTTTACATTTAAACTGTTTCAAAATTGTTTATTATCCATTCTTTTTGAGGAACCGAGAAAAGTAGTAAAAAACTGGACACTCCCTGAATACCTACCCCATCAAATATACCTAAATTTTCCTGTCGCATCAATGAGATCTCCAAGTCTATTTCACTCTTAGTTACATAACACCACTATAACGATATATCATCCAGAAGTAAAACAAAAATAAAGTGAGTGAAAATCTAAGTTAACGATCGCTTGAGCGCTTTATACACATTCACTACGGACAAAGTTTGCGTTGTTCAGTATTTCGCCAAAGACCGTCATTACCCGCGTACTCGATAATTGCGAGGTGAAATTGTGTCTCGTATAACTTACGAATTAATTAATTAATTTACGGAACATTTCTTAATTGTTTTCGTCGCAATACTCTCAACTTTGTTCTGAGTGTATTGTGAGTTGAAATATAAAAATAAAAATAAATTAGAATAACAAACGTGGAAGGATTGACTGTATATTATACTAAAATTTTGCTTTTGAAATGAGTCGTGAAGAAAACATTCTGTCCATTTTATAAATTTTAACCCACACACACGTTTAATCGTGGCGAAAAAATATCCAATTTGATATTTGCAGCTTTGTAAGAATTCTGTAATATCGTATTTACAATGGTGTGTGTAAAATAGGGAAATAAAAAATGCTATAGCGCAATAACATTTTATTTCATACAGCCACTCTTTTCTCTGAATTTTCTTCCCCGTGCTCCCCTCCGCGCGGCCCGCGAACTCTGGATACAGGATGTTTGTCATGTGTTTGCAATACGAACTGAATATCAGGCATCATTTTTGTGTGCCGTCTGTCCAATTGACCGATGTTTCCGATCTTTTGTCGGGGAGTGGGTGTCCCGCTGGGAGATCCTGAGGAGACCATAGAGTTATTTTTTTTTTCGTATTTTTCATTTAGTTTTATTTATTATTATTTTCCCTCTGTTGCACTGAGTATATGTTTTTCTGTCGGTTCTGACTTCGTTGCCGGAAGTCATAGTTTTTTTCAAGGGGAAAATGACAAACAAAAATGTCATCATCCCCTTGAGCCATCCACTGCCGGCCACCGTGGGACTTTTATTTAATTTTATTATTATTGTTGCTTTCATTTATTATGTTTTATCACTGTATTTAATTCTATTTTGTTTGGTTTTGTTTAACCTATGATTTCCTTTGTGTTTTATTTTTGTGTTATACGACTCTTGTTTTGTTTTATTTCATGTAATTTTTTTATATTTTTATTTTTTTATTAAATTTTTTTTATTTTTTTTTACATCTCAGACCCACAAAACATCACATTGATATTTGTCTGTAGGTGCATCAATACATATATATAAATAAATTGTATTTACCAGAAATAAATTCATATTAATTAATTACAATAGATCTTATAAACTCAAATACAAATCAACAATACAATATAACAATACGAGAAAAAATACAAATATTACCAAAATCAAAATAAGACTCTTTTATTTAATATTTTTGGTATGACATATTTTAATGTTCTTTGTCCATATTTATTTATATTTCGGTATTCGTAGTCCTTCTTTATCCGTAAATCTGGTACTATGTTTATGAATCAATCTATGCTTATATGTCCCATCTTCATGATATCGTGTAATTAGTTTGTACCACAAGATAGCATTAATTGGCATAGAGCCTTGTTTCTTGAAGAGTTCCTGTATATCTTTAGTAGCACTTTCTTTATTTATTAATTTTATAGCCGAATTTTGAATATTTTGAATTTTTCTAATATTAGTTTTGCAAGTTAGACCCCAGCTAGTTATTCCATACCTTATTACCGATTCCGCTAAAGATTGATATATAGTTTTCATAGTCTGTATCGGAACATAGTATTTAATCTTGTGCATACATCCCAATACAGTTCTCAACCTCTTACATACCTTATTTACCTGAATATCCCATTTGAAAAATGTATCTATGGTAATACCAAGATATACGTATTCATTAACTAATTCAATTTTTTCACAATTACACGATGCATTAATTCCGGAATGCAAGCAATCAAAATTATGGGAAATAATATTTATTTGATTAGTCACAGTTATATGAGGTGACCTTACATGCATGACTTTAGTTTTTTTTGCATTAATAATTAAACCCATATCATGAGACCATTTAAGTAAAGCATTATAATCTTCTTGCATACAATTTTCCACCCGTCTTACATCCTTGTGGGAGATCACAAGAGCAGTATCATCAGTATACACAAAATGCTTAGCATACTTAAAGATTTTAGACATAGTAGATACATAAATAATATACAGTAGTGGACCAAGAATAGATCCCTGGGGAAGAAAGAACTATTTCACGGTGGGGACAGTAAATGGTTTGTTTTTGCGGCCATGCGGTCCCGCGGTGGTTTATACGACCGCTGCGAGGTGGCACAGTCTTACAAAGTAGTATTAAAAAAATGTCAACCTGGAGACGATTGAGTAGGACCGATAAGGAAGCTTTTGCTCTTAGAACGCTCCTGGGTAAGCGGTGGGTACCATTCACTGTCCAATTGACCATTTCATATTTGTTTCCCTGGCCTCATTTTGTTTCTTCTTTTTATTTTTGTTTCTTGCTTGGCAGTGGTGGACTTCTTGAGTTCTTCACTTCAGTGGGGAGTTCTTCTGGACTGGAGAGTCCTTTGCGTGTTTGTGATGTCCTTTTATTTTTTTTCCAATTGGGAATATATGTGCATTTTCTTAAAGCTACCTCCAAAGTGCAACCTTCTTTCAACGTTTTATTTATATATTTTTATTATATTTTTAATTTCTCGTGTAATGTATCTTTTAATTTTTTTTATTTTGCTTCACTGATATTAATGCTTTTTTTCTTCTCTTTGTACTTCTCTGATTTTGGTTATATTATTATATGTTATTTGCTATTGATTGTGATTTTGTTTTTATGCTTTTAATAAATTGTGCTGTTTTCAAAATAAACCCCAGAGACAGTGGAATGATGATAATGGAGATGATTTTAAACAGTATATTCTATTTATTCCCGTAATTTTAGACTTTACTCACTTAATAAAAATTTTTTTTTAATAAAAACACCTTAATTGATATATTAAGGTGTTTTTATTAAAAAACAATATAATATAATTTTATTAAATAATAAGTGAAGTGTAAAAGTATTTCCAAACAATTTTCAGGTAAAACACACCTTCATTCAACATTTTACTACACTGACGTAAAATCTTTTCACCTACGCTTAATCTCACTGCTACTCCCTTAACGCTGACGCTCAGTTACGCAACACTTTTTTATTTTTTTATTTTTTATTTTTATTTTTTATTTATTAATTTTTTTTTTTTTTTACATCTCAGACCCACAAAACATCACATTGATATTTGTCTGTAGGTGCATCAATACATATATATAAATAAATTGTATTTACCAGAAATACATTCATATTAATTAATTACAATAGATCTTATAAACTCAAATACAAATCTACAATACTATACAACAATACAAGAAAAAATACAAATATTACCAAAATCAAAATAAGTCTCTTTTATTTAATAACATATTCATTAATTCTGTATTTTGCCCTTTTTTATTAATATCCATTTTGACACGACATGGGATTTTATTTAATATTTTTGGTATGACATATTTTAATGTTCTTTGTCCATATTTATTTATGACCTTCGGTATTCGTAGTCCTTCTATAACCGTAAATCTGGTACTATGTTTATGAATCAATCTATGCTTATATGTCCCATCTTCATGATATCGTGTAATTAGTTTGTACCACAAGATAGCATTAATTGGCACAGAGCCTTGTTTCTTGAAGAGTTCCTGTATATCTTTAGTAGCACTTTCTTTATTTATTAATTTTATAGGCGAATTTTGAATATTTTGAATTTTTCTAATATTAGTTTTGCAAGTTAGACCCCAGCTAGTTATTCCATACCTTATTACCGATTCCGCTAAAGATTGATATATAGTTTTCATAGTCTGTATCGGAACATAGTATTTAATCTTGTGCATACATCCCAATACAGTTCTCAACCTCTTACATACCTTATTTACTTAAAGTGTTTTTGTTCGTGAGATGAAACGAACAACCTGTAAGTGATTTCCTATAAGTGTACCCAGTAATACACTCTTACAGCGGCAAATATAGCCGCCACCATGTCTACGTTCAGTCTAGCAAACAGTAGGGATGAAAACACCCCTCCCCGGCTCCCAACCCACCCCCCGATAGCGCTGTGTGTAAAATCAAATAACACCCCATTAAACTTTTACTGGGACTTGCTTAAATCTTCGATGTCGCCAGTTTTAGGCTCGTTCCTTACAATTCATCCCCCCTGAAAATTACAAATAAACTGTTAACCATCCCTTCGCTGCCCGTTAAAGCGAAGAAAATAAAAATAAACAACTACCACAAGATAAAAAATTCCTATGGTTTTACTCGTATTCATCTGTTAGTGTTGAGATAATCATCTCTTTTTTAAATAGTAATAATTATTCCGAATTTTCTAACCATCTTTTGGCTATGGATCATTCTTTTGATATTAATAAACGTTTACAAATTTTACATACAAATTATACAGAATCACAATTTGATAAATTAGAAATTTTGGAAATAAGAAAGAGTGTAATTAGTAAATTGAATGTTATAAATAATCAGGTCCTTTTTGCAAATAGTTATCTTTTAAATTTATTTTCATGTTAAGTAGGTACTTTATATTATCATTTTCCATATATAACTTTTTAATATTTTGATGTATACTTCGATTTTTAAATATTATTTTTGTTATCCTGACAAAGAAGCCATTGGCTTCGAAACATGTTGAATTTTTTTCAATAAATAAGTGGTTTCAACAAAGTTAATTTATATCAATTATCTCTTTTTACCCTTATTCGGTGAGTCGGTGCTCTCAAGCTCAACAGGGCGCTTCCGTCTTCCTATGTCTTGCGCCACTTTGATACCAGTTGACCAGTCGAGGTCTAATCGGTCTTCATATAATTATTTTTAATATTTGCCTAAATCTGGAACTGGTTTAGAAATTGGACGCATATTGATAATTAAAACGGTAACAATATCAAAAAAAAATTTTTTGAATGCACTCACTGCGGATTACTAATTTAAAATGTACTGAATTCTAGATTTTATATATCTATCGGTTCCTAAATCATGTTCCCTATAAATTTAGAGGCTATTCAGTACATTCGAAATAAGTAATCTTTGATGACTGCATTAATTTATTTTTTTTGGATATTGCTGCCTTTGTTTTTATACCCCAATAACTTATATTAGCGCCTTTTGGCGAGTTAAGGCTGTGAGAACAGCGTCATCTAGCGTAGTGTCTTGGTAGCGGTAGTAGTATAACATAAAATTATGCATTTATTTTGCAATGACAGGCATATTCCGTAGAATACATTTATTTGTCGGATAATAATATGTCAGTATAATAATAAGTCAGGGTAGCGATAATACAGGCCTTTATGGTGCCTGCCTATGAATGACACACACACTTCTAGAACGGCATAAAAACACTACTATTTTAAGTGAATTTTAAATGGGACTAGTCTCTCACTACTCTCGCATCTTTCAAGGACGCGTGGACACGCATTTAAAAAGTTATTGAAAAGATAGTGGTATCTTATAGTTTCTAGAATCACTAATTCTACATATTTCTGTTTAACATCTATGTGGAAAATGAAAAAATTAATTTTAACCTAATATTTTTTTAAATACTTACGATTATTTTACAATTTATTTTTAAATTCCAGCCGCTATTTTGAAGGGAGATGGGATATCAGACTGACATAAAAAATTTAACTAATGAATGTTCATATATTTTCAACTCTTCAGATAAAAATCTAAGTCTGATTTACATAATGTAAAAAAATTCCGTTTTTTTATATTTGTAAAATGTATATCATAACTGAATGTAGTTTTGAGGGTCTCCCAGACATGATCAACAAAATGTCTTTAAATTTTGGGGAAATTCCATGATGAGGGTTTCAGAAATAAGTATTATTTATATATAAATCTACACAAAGGGAAATAAATACATATGTATAACAAAAAACATAGACACCTCATTAGTGACATATGTATTTGATTAGGGGAATGAAAAAGCTTTGGACTTTGGTGGCGCTAGTGGTAATTACAACACACATGTGAAACGGGTTGTAAAACTTAAATATATATACAACTTCCAAAAATTTGATAGATGTGGTATTATATCATGGGTGAACGTTATATTGCGGAAAATGATTACTTAAGTCAGCCAGGTTGTAAGCTCTATGAACACCATACGTATGTGTTATATTTAGATTCAGATTGTCATATAATTTGATTTCATTTCAATTCCATTCAGGCACCGTAACATTTGATGTCACCTCCCTACGAGAATGTAATATATAAATCAAAGTTTGTAAATATTCATACAAAAATCGTATAGTATTAAAAGTATTCGATATATGTATGTAATGTGAAGTACCCACGTATTCTTAGGGTGGAACTTTGTCATTCTTTTTATGAAAGAGTCTTAAAATATTCCTCCACGGAAGTCGCATAGTGCTTTTATCGATCTTTCCACACAAGTTCTTAATAAGCTTGCGGGAAATAGAATTTAATGTAATATATATATGCATATTTTTCTTTCTTAATTTTTTTCGTATGTCTTTGACAACTTTGACGGGTTCACCACGTACAATCAGAATGCCTGGCTGTCAATGGTGTCAATTATAAATATATTCCCAACCTTTTCAGGCCAATTCGTTGATCTAACTGAAAGGCAACGATTTTGAGTAGCAGATAATACTTCTAAGCATCACGCCAAGATGATATAATAAGGAGGAAAAGCGAGAAGAAAAATAATAGGGTACAGACCCTACGCCGAAGATTCCCTAGAACTTGTGCATACAGAATAGAACCTTCAGCAATCTTAGGACGCACACTCATGTAAGACAGTCTTCATCCTATTTTAGTTTTAAGCCTCTTGGTTTCACTCCTAGCAAGTATAAATTAGGAAAACTTTTGCATTCAAAGCACCATTCACCTTATTCCCTGTAGTCTTCCTCCTCTTGACATCTTTCTCAGTCTTTCCTCTTCTGTCGAACATACTTCTTAAATACACAAACTCATCTACTTGCCTTACCATTCATTACCTCCTAGTATTTCACACGTGGTCTTATTTTCTTCCTTCTCGAAAACCATAACTTTTAACTTGTTAAGAATTATAATAAGGTCACTTTCCCTGCATATGTCGTACACCCTTGTTAATAAACTCTGTAAGTCTCGTTCGCTATTTACCATTAATACTTAACTAATTACTTAAGTAACTTGGCAAAAATATACTGGAAGACAGACGGCTAGCTACAATTCAATGTATGTAGACACATGCACCAAAACGCAATGAATAGTGCATCAAATAAATAAATAAATAAACCTATTTTCGGTGATAATCGATTGGACGTAGTTATGCAAAAAGCGCTCAACCCGCAAAATGCTAAAATTGTGCTCCAAGTGTTATAGTTTTTTGAAAATTCAATATTTTGTCTAACATATATCAAAAAACGTCCATAATTTGTTTTATCATTCTTAAATATTTATTAAATTAGCATCCAAAATAATTAAACACTTTATGTGTTTATTTTAAATGTTTTTAAAAATATATATAAAAAGTATCTCTAAAATATGCAACAATGAATTAAATATCGAAGTATTAGTTTTTGTAGATTAAAATTTTTAGAGGCCATTTTCTCAATTCCTTGTTTTTTGGGTAGGACACTTCCAATTTAACTACGTCCAATTACGAGTCTATAGTGATTTTGGAATGATCTGACCAATGACTCAATGAAAGAAACATCTACTTATCCTCACTACATTCACCCGAAAACTGAAATTATACATTAGATGCACGGACCGTACCGAAATTGCAAAGTTACAATTATATCGATTTAAGTTTCCCAAATTTTGAGTATCTCTGATCTCCCCTAGCGACGGTTGCTAGGCGACTGTTGCCAAGCCGGGGAGCTTGGAGTCTGAGCAAACTATACAGAGCGCCGTACGTAGGCGGCGGAGGCTGCTGAGGGTGGGCGGGCGGGGTTGGAGGCGGGGGAGGGGATCGATCATCCCCTTACGGAACTAACTTTATTAATACGCGTCTGTCAACATTATCATAATACAACAGTGGCAGACTCGTCAGGCTCGGTCTCCGGCCAAGCAGAGAGTACAGGACGTCAGGAAGGTTTTAAGGGAAAATTATTCCGCTTAGGGTAGTCCTTGAGGACCGATAGCCTTATCCACTGATGATATTGACTTGAGACAATCTTTGAGATACTGATTTTAGTTCTCAGAAAAGGATCATAGATATCTCTTTGAAAATATGAAAGAAACTGATTTTGAAATTGTTATGGAAATTTTAAAAAAAATCTGCTTTATTCCAACATAGCAAATAAATGTAATACAGCAAAAAAACCTATAACAGCAAATAAAAAAAAATGCAAATCATTAAAGAAAAATATATAATGGATTCTCTAACTTCCAGGTCTACAAGATCATTTATTAACCTAAAAACTCCCAAATATAAAACAAGCGCAGCCCACAACCATTATTCTTTTTTAGAAATTAAAGCATTCAATTCATTACCCGAAAAATTAAAAAAAAAATAAGACCTTACCTAACCTAACCTAACCTAACCTGATCTAACCTAAAAACTTCCAAATATGAAACAAGCGCAGCCCACAAACATTATTCTTTTTTAGAAATTAAAGCATTCAATTCATTACCCGAAAAATTAAAAAAAAAAATAAGACCTTACCTAACCTAACCTAACCTAACCTAACCTAACCTAACCTAACCTAACCTGATCTAACCTAAAAACTCCCAAATATAAAACAAGCGCAGCCCACAACCATTATTCTTTTTTAGAAATTAAAGCATTCAATTCATTACCCGAAAAATTAAAAAAAAATTAAGACCTTACCCACGTCATTTATAAATGAAGTAAAAAAAATTAATAAAAAACCTCTTGAAATTCCCATGAGCTTCATATTTATTTATTTTGCTCTCAATATACTTTACAACTTAAAATTTAATATCCATGAAATGAACTGATATGATTACGCCTCCCATAAGCGCGATCGCCAGCTCTTTTATGGCGAGAAAAACGTTTATCTGTATTTAGAAATCATTTTCACAAAAAAAAAAAAAAAATATATATATATATATATATATATATATATATTAATATATATATATGTATTATATATATATATAATAATATCACTCTTATATATATATAGATTTATTATTCCCTACCCTTTGCGAGGGACTTTGCTATATTTTGACAGCTTTACTGCCAATTTAATTTGACGGCAAATGACATTTATAAGTGCTTACCTTGAAAATCGTGAAAGGCGATAATTTATGATGCTACCGAGGTAAAAAGGACATTATCTTATATTTGATCTATTTCATATAGAATTTTATTATTAAAAATCTCGACTGTAAAAGAAATAAAGAATCTCTCCTTTAATCCAGACAGAAGCTTGAGCACACATTGGAGGGCAATAAAGTATTATGTCGTACGCGTGCTGTGCTGCGAAGTCGATGTCTGGACGTTAAAAGAAGCCTCCATTAAAAGGCTCTAGGCATTTAAGACGTGGCTTTATTCATGTAGGTTTTTTAAATTTATTTATTTATTAACGCCTTTAGAGCTTTTATAAAAAATAAGGTAAAGTATACATAAACAAGTGTACATTAAATGAATGAACACTTCAAACAAAATGTCTTAAATGTTACAAAGTGAAATCCCAAGAAATACAAACCAAAAAAAAAATATAAAGCAGAAAGCAAATACAGCAATAACACAATACAAAAATAATGTCAATCTAGCATCAAAGACAATACCGAGATCCTTGATCTCAACAACGCATGAATTTTTTTCTTCATTAATTGTATAATCAAAATTTATTAGCGTTGTTGAATGACTGTAGGTAATGCACACTTATTTTATATTAAGATGCACATAGTTTTCTTCAGTCCAGTCCACTAACGCATCTAAGTCTTTTTGTAATTTAATACATTCACGTTTAATCGTATTCTGACAATAAATTTTCAGGTCATCCGCAAAAATGCACACATTTTGCTGTTTTTATCCTGTTTTTTAATCGTTTACCATAATCAAGAACAGTAAGGGACCAAGGGTTGATCCTTGTGGAATTCCTGAGTATGCTGGTTAAACTGTTGAACATTTGTCTTCTATAATAAATACATACTGGAATCTGTCTTTCAAATATGATGCCAAGAATTAAATAAATTGTGATCGAATCTGTAATGATGCATCTTTCTTAGAAGTATATTGTGATCAACTCGGCAGAACGTCTTTGAGAAATCTGTCAGTCTGGACCAAGATATCCAATCTTAGGCTATGTTGTTTGGAAACAGAAATTTTCAACGATATTTTTTAATCTAGATAAGATATCTTCCAGTGAAGAAAGCATATTATCAGGTCGCCCATATATTTGAGACAAAAACCCATAAAGCAAATAAGAATGAAATATTAATTTTATTTATAGACTTGGAGAGGTAGACTAAATTTTTGTCTCATGAAATATAAAGGTTGTATTCACGTCCTCTTCGGAGGCTTCAAACCCGCAGGGACTGTCCAGGCTACCAGGATACCGTAGGACATTTATGTACACGTAGTATTGTGTCCCCAGTACCTCCGAAAAACAAAACCTCACCTGTGATATTATTTCCCATAGGTACTATATGCAAAGGGTGATCATTAAATTATTTTCAAGGTTATTTAGAAAACATTAATTACCTCGCAGGACTATATTTCTTAATTATGAATCGAAAATTTTCAAGAAACCATGACCATTATCAATAGTTAATATGCGACATCTGTTTTGCATTTTTTAAATATTTCTGACTTATTTTTTTTTAAACGTTGAATTATCATTGTAGTAACTTATATTGAATATGAATAATTAATTCTCTTTAATACAAGTCAAATAAAATTTAAAAAAACCTTTAAATTCCAATTGGAAAACATAACAATTAGAATTTCTGCGGTTTTTTATCATTTTATTTAACTGGTATTGAAACGAATGAAGTTTTCGTAATCTATATCAATATGAGCGAAAATTGGATGGAATGTTCTAGTGAATGTTAAAACGTGTTACCCAGCGATAATAAAGTGTTCATTTACGAGTCATATACTACAAAATAGTGTAATTTAAAGAATAGCTTTAAGTGTAATTCGTTTTGTGACTTTGTACATTGAATAATTAATTAACCATTAATTAATAAATCGATAATTAATTTCCAGTTGTCACTAATTCCTCCCTAGCCACGACTCGTGACACTATACTGATTTCACATTTTATACATATATAAAAAGAGAAGAGAGAAAAGAGCAATCGTAATAGATTTTTTGTCGCTGTAACCTAAACATATATTTTATAGATGTACTTAATATAACACAGTAGTTCGAAAACTTTGTCCGCTACGTTTGAAAATTGTGAAAGTTTCGACGAAATCTATTTTTACTTTGACAAATTTCTTCAATAAACTCTAATTTTATAAAACACCCTACTGAACGAGCCGCCGTAATGGACAGAGGATAATCGATATTGTCGATTTACGATATTTCTTCCTCCCTTTGTGATGTAAGAATAATATTTTAATAATTTAGTTTTGTGTTTGTTCTGCTTCTCGCTGATAACTTGTCTCTTCGTATTCTTCGACTTCCCTCTGTTACTCTGGTGGAAAAATCAATAACCTTGTTATTTCCGGAATGGCAAAAAATCACGACTATTGACGTCTCGGAGAGTGGCAGTCACGTAACGGAAGTGGTCCATAACTCCTCCTCTGGAAGGGACGTCTAATTGCTCTGACGTTAGAAATATTCATTAATACATCTCGATCAGGAAGAAGCGTCCATAAAAATCTCGTGGAGTAAAAAATCTTACCTTCAAAAACGACAGATCAAAAATTTAAGAAAACAAATTTAAAATTTTTAAACATAAATACAGTCCACTATACGTTTCAGGTAGATTCCTTGTCATCAATCTTCTAATATGAATACTTATGGAGATAAGCAACTTAAATGTTGGCATTTTTTGCAATTTTTTTTTAATTAGACTAACAATGTACTGTAGGTCGACCTCAATCAAAAGACAACATTCCCTAGCTTTGTCTAGTAAGAAAAAAGCGGGGGAAAGTTGCCTGGCAAGCCTGTATTACAAGTCTCAATATGATATTCCAAATAAATATATATTTTTTAGTTTAAAAAAGGTTACTTACTTACTAGAAAAACTTATTTTGTGTTCATTTTTTGCATCGTAACAACACACATATTTTTGGGCACATTATTTTGAATGCGTTCTAGCTATAGGTACATAATACATTGAACAACACATTATTTATTTCAATAGCTACCTAAAATCCCAATTACAAGTGTCTTTGGCCCGCTCTAACAACATTCGTATATTCAAAGTGTGGTGGTTCAGAGCCGTCGCGACTCCAGACGCACGCATCAAACGATATCCTCCAATCAGGAGCACTATGCGCTTAACCAGGTCCGTCGTCGATAGATAAATTCACTCTATGGCCGACCACCGTAGCCATCATAGCAAGTAATATCGTACCCAACGCCACATCTGCAAGTTGTTGCCTATACAATACCACAGTTAATCGTGAGTATAATTATGCCCATCTACTCATCCCGTCTCCACTGAATCATCTTGCACATATCACGCGCCACTCACACAATACACGTTACGTGCCGACGCAAGAAGATGCTTTTGGACGGGTGTACGTTTTCTCCCAAAACACCTACATGCCCGCCAAAAAGTGTTAAAACGGTGCGATCATGCGCGAAATAGATATATGACGTACCCAGAGATTATTTTATATTATATGGGAGTGTACAGTGCAAGTGGTGAACAAGCAAACAAAATAAAATAGGTAGGAATTATTGACACAAAGCAACACGAACACCTCAAATTTCCGACTTATCTTCAATATTCTTATATTTTTTATTGGCACTTATTAAGGTGCATATTAAACTATTATTTTATTTTTAAAAATTTGGCAAAAAATAGCTGCATCATTTTATTTCCTTGAAGTTCTTTGTCTACGACTAACATACATTTCCCGGTGCACGTTTGTCACAAACAGAAAAAATATAATTTACTTATTAAGAAATGAAATATCTACAATTTCTACCTCAATCTTCATTAACATGAATATAATTAATATTACTAAGACGCTCTTTTCATCAGCGAATAATTATACTTTCCAGAATTTTATTACACCTTATTACTTTCCTTCATTGTTTAATGGATGAAATGAAAACAAACCCATAAATAATGTGGGAAATTCCCATACAATCGCCGGAATATATCGGATTTTACCGCGCCCTGTTTTGAAAATGTCTGCTGCGGCACTCCCTAATACGCCCCTGACACGACAGAGCAAAATAATAGGCCCGCATTAGGAGAATCTTCATTTATAAATGTTTTCTATACACGGTACAATTTCTTTAATTGCATAAACTTCATGTTATACTCTGTGTGATGTGTTGGCGACTAGACAACTGCACACAAAACAACTGCATTTTTTCGTCTCGGAGTTTAGTTCGAATCTACCCACCGAATCTTCTGGTGTTCATGTATGCGTCGCTTTGTATGCAGGGATATATATAGTATTACGTATCAAGTATGAAAGGGACAATGTAGTGAGAATAGACGCTCACGAATGGTATATTCACTGATGTATTGCGGATGCGATTATAACATAAATGTTACAATTAAGTTGAGGTTACAAATCTAAACGCGTGCTGGTGGACTAACTATCAAAGAGGAATTGGGAGAGTGTGAAAAGACGCACCCAACAAAGAATCTATGCGACAAAAAATCTACGCATCGACTATCGATCGACTATCCTTTTATGATTTCGTTATTCATTAATTTGTTAAGAGCTCTTTCATAATTATAAAAAAAAATTCTTTCTTGCAATTATGTCGTTCCATTTAATATGGCGTGTATCTTTTGTCGGGTGGGTCTTTTGTCATTGGCCTAATGTCCCGGGACATTTTGTCGTGTCATGGTAATAAGGTGTTATTTTTATTCTAAGTTTTTGCGCACAAATATTTATTAATAATTATTTCTCCGCTCTTTTGGGTACAACCCTGAAACATAATTGTATGGCATCGGTGTGATAATAATGATAAAATCAGTCACACCCTATGCCGTATTTTAGTCAATAATATAAGGGTGTACGCACGCGTCTTCTGAACATTCCAGTGCTTTCATTCCACGTATACATACACGCACGCATGATCGTGGCAGAGACAAAGGATTTTAATAAATAACCATTATGTAGACATTTCGTAGCTGGGATGATATTTGTTCAATTAATTATAATATTTTTCTGCTGTATTCAGAAGTCGTACAACATGTTTGGCTTCTTTAAATACAAAGAAAAGTCTAGTAAAGCCAATATTCGACAGAATCAGAGGTAATATCCATCAGTGACTTTTTGTAGAAGGAATAACTAGTTTTTACCTATTAGAATGTATTTTTTTGCAAATGCTCAAGACCTAAACCTTTTACGCATGATTCAATATATACTCACACAATTCACTATCTTCAATATCAAAAACTCTCAAAAATGCTTCAAACAATTCAATAGTTTTTTTTATTCAATGTTTATTCAATGTTTACAAATGTTTACAGTGTATACAAAATTAAATAAGCTTTTTTCATTGTTGCTGAGGGTAATTTGACGCCCTGCCTGCTACACTAGTAATTTACAGTATTATAGCAGACAATGCTCTTCCAGTAGTAGGTATATGTTCAAGAATATTTTTTATTTATATAAAGTAGGTATTTTATGAATCAATGCCATTATGAATTATGCCAATAAAAAATAATTAAAAGTAATTATTAAATGTTTACAATTTAATAATGGTGCTAAATCTATGTTATAGAAAAAAAATTTGAATAGGATATGTAATAAAACAAAATAAAATAAATAATTAAAAGTATTTGAAAAGATGAAAGTACCTAAATGTTCATGTATGTACAAGTATTTTTCAAATTTTGGTTATATCTTGGCTTTTATTAGGTTTTGGGCATGCTTCCTTCCCTTTTCATGCAGCCAGAATTTCACATTTGAAGAAAAGTACGCGAGACTATGGCTACAAGTTTTTAGCTTTATGTTTAGAGTTTTGAATATTTTTGGAGCTTGGATTCAATTCAACAAATTCCTCACAACAATCCACTCGTTTGGTATTATGTAATGGTTTTATGTACGTTATTAATATAATTATAATATACCTATTCGACATTAGAAATTGAATGCGCATGCGCGAAACTTGAATACTTTCAAACTTTGGAGATATGGAACGAATGACAGAATTCATCTGTGTGTTCACACGATTCAGATATTTTGTGACCTAACCATGACCTAATATCAATAGTTAAGGAGATATGCGACGTCAAAGTTCGCATTTTTTTTAAAATGCTTGTGACATATTTTTTTGCAAAACGTTAGACTATCATTACATTAACTTGTATCTAATATGAAAAATTCATCATCTTTAATACAAGACTAATAAAATTATAAAAGCCTTCCAACATTTCAAAACATTTGAATTGGAATTTTTTCAGGGGTTTTATTATTTTATTAAACTTTTATTGAAACGAATGAATTTTTCGTAATCAACATAAGTTACTATAATTATACTTCAAAGTTTTGTAAAAAGTAAGTCAGAAATATTGAAAAAAAAATGCAAACTTTGACATTGCATGACTCCATAACTAATGATTTGATGGTTCATGGTTGCTTGAACATTTTTGACTTATAATCAAAACAGAAATGTACCTGTATAGTATTGTGGATTAGCTCTGTTATGCCCTGTATACTTGTCCTATATTCTTCCTGGTAATTGTATATTGTGCTTGACACGTATTACTTACTTTACTTTATTTTTTGTAAAAGCCCTGAAGTAAATAATAAATAAATAAATTTAAAATATATATATAATTATGAATAAAAAAGTACATTTTTTTTTCCGTTAGTTTATTGTTGACAACATATGAAAAAACAAAGTTTTAGTGTTTTATCCATTATCATTGAATTTCCAGAAAGTAAAAGCCAACACATTCACTTACTTAAAAAAATATTTATCATGTTTTTGTTAATAGTTTTCATAAAAAAATATGTTTTTAACAAAAAAAAAAAATGTTTTTAATAAAAAATATTATATAAAAAGAGAGTAGAATTATCTAAACGTAGTCTGACCAAGTTAAATCATTGATGGCTTATTGCTCAAACAACGCTCAGGACCGACGTTCAGACATGATCTCATCGAATAGCGAGAGAGGGAGATTAATCTATTTCTATAAAAAAAAATAGGGAGGCAAGGCAGTATACTTGAGGGGATGAGAAAATTGGTAGAATGTAAAAAAAAATTAAGATTTTTCATCAAAAAACTAAAAAAAACCTCAGATAGTTTTTCAGTTTTAGTATTATTAATTTTCCGCTTGAAAACTGCGATCCATCTTGCTCTTCCGGCTTTCTACGTTTCGTGAGTAATTAATTATTTAAATATATACGAAATTCTACCCGAAGGAGAATTTTTTTTTAATTCTTTGAAAAACTTTACCCAATTTCTCAAAGCATTCGTGGGGAATTAACGCAAGCTGCAAAAATCAATAAAATATTCGCATGACGACAAATAGTTTCACGTGGAAGATGATACCGCGTTTTCTAATTATTGTTTTACACTCATAAAAAATTATAATTTTTTCATAGTAAAGTATTTCCATTTACATGGTACGAAACAAATACCATGTATAGACTAGCTATAACCCGTCAAAAATGACAGCCAAACAGCGCTTTCTATAATAGCGTGGCGTCTTGATAACACTAGTGATGTACATTATTATATGGAGAATTATTTTTTTTGCTCTTTATACCTCGTGATTATATGATACCTCATCATTATTTGTGCCATCTGGTGACGTTAGTGACGGACATTACATAGAGAATTATATATTTTGATTGATTATCAAACATACTTGAACTTCTCTTTTAAGTTACACAAATCTATAAGATGTACTTGAATCTTTTTAACTGCAATCTATTTCTTCTTCTTCTTAATACTTACAATCATTTCTTCTTACTACTTAAACTTCTCTTTTTAATTTACCCAAATCTATAAAATGTACTTGAATATTTTTAACTGCAATTAATTTCTTCTTCTTCTTACTACTTTCAATCATTTTCTTCTCATTACTTTAACTTCTCTTTCTATTTTACACAAATCTTATGATGTACTTGAATCTTTTTAACTGCAATTTACACAAATCTATTATACTTTTGCAGTTGAATCTTTAACAGCAATCTAAATTTACACATTTCTATTATGTGTAGTTGTATGTGTACTTGTACCTTTTAACTGAATTATTATTTTATCTGTCGTATGTTATTTTTTAAATTTATATTCTGTATATTTGTAAAAGTCCATAAGGGCGTTAAATAAATAAATAATAATTTCTTTGTCTGTCCGTCTGTCCTTCCGTCCGTCCGTTTGTCTGTCTGTCCCCGTAACTTCGTGTAATGTAATTTCGTTCCAATTCACGGCTAAAAGAAGAAGGCTTGAACCCCGGCCCGCAAACCCGAAGTCGGCAACGATAGCGATGTTGCTACCGCTGCCTCTCCGCGGACCGCCAAAAAGATACTTTAAATACATATTAGGGCTTAACAAAGACACTTACCAATGTTCCGTTATTTTTGACTGGTAACAAATAATACCGATGACATGCGATAAAGTAATAATAAAGTAAGGTTCTTACATTTAGTTTTCATTCAACTTAAAAAAAAATTAAACTGGAGTATTTTATTAAAAAAGCATTAAGTCAATGTTTATTTTATTTAATAACAATTTTAAAGTCATAATAATTTTGAAAACCGAATGAGATCAGCTATTGGAAACGAAGTAACGGATGGACATTTGAAATAATTATTATTTGGGATTTTAGTATACTTATATATACTTTAGTATATATACTTTAGTATAACTTAATAGTAATATTTTAGACACAACTAGTTTTGATTTAAGATATTTTATTTATTAATAGAATACGTGATCTTCTTTGGTGACTCAGATAAACGGGTATCAGTGGCAAAGTTACCTCTCAGTTACGGCGGAGGAGCTCAACAGGAATGAACATTATTTTCAAAAAAAATAAAATAATAATAATAATAAATAAATAAATAAAGAATAAACAGTTGCCGGCAAACTTCCTGAAATTTTTTGGCGTAGTGCGGGAATGCGCAGAAGACAAACATTGGGTCTTTTTGGTGGAATGGTACATGCGCAAACTTTCCTCCACTACGCCGAAAAATTTCAAGATGTTTGCCGGCTACTGTATCATCATTGTTATCTTTAACCCTTTATCCTAGTAGAGTCGGAGGCCCAAAGACTCGACAAAGTATTCCATATTCTCCTGTCTTGTGCCATTCTGTTTTTATACTAATTTTTCATTGCTTCTTCCAGCTTAATAATAAGCTATACACCGATCGCCTTCCTTCCCGGGTTGCCAAGAGGTTACATGTTGGTACTCGTCCCTCCGGCATTCTTAGCACACGTCCAAGCCACCCCATTTGTGATTTCACTAAAAGTATGAATAGGGGCTCCATACCGAGTACGTGTCTTATGTTGGCACTTCTCATTCACCAGTGTGACTCCCGCTACCCTTCTTGGAAAACTCATCTCGCCAGCCTGGATCCTTGCTCTCACTCTCTCCGTTAGGATTCTGCCTCCCAGGGTGGTGTAACCCTTTGAACTCCATGTACTTACAGAGGGTCTTTTAATCTATCATTTAGGCGTCCCGAAGATGACTGAGTACGCCAATTCGTGCGATTTACAAGAGTTTTAAAAAGTGGTGCGACTGATGAAATCTTAAGAAACTTTTTATTTGATCTCAATCGATTGACACTATAAACTTCCTCCTACGTCTCATTCTTTCTGAGATGTAAACGTTTGTTGTCCGATTTATGGTCCGATCCAACCGATTAACCGACCGAATTTTTTTTTTTATATTATAGAATTCTTTATCGAAAATAAAATAAATACATATACGTTTCAGTGACAGTGAATATTAAATTTTTTTATACGTGTTTAACTTTCCCCAGAAAAGTTAAAACTTGTGTTTGGGGACAGGAATACATGATGCATAAGAGAATGAATGATAAGTATATATAAGTCAATAAATGGAACAGTGTAGAGAAATATAAATATTATTGACTCAAGTATAAAAATTATTTTCGGAGTACAGTTTTTTTTTAAATGTAAGTATTTTTTGTTTTAATTATGTATTATTCACATTATTTACTGTATTTCTTGAATTTTGTATGTTGTTCTTTAGTACTGATATTCATTGGCAAATTAATATTTTATATATTTTACTAACTAATCATCACGTCGTCAGGCAGAGATAATAGAGCCACATTCTTCTATAGCACACCATTTTTGCTTCAACCACATCCATACATCTTCTCATGTACTCTCTTCGGTCGTCGTTTATTAACATCCTCAATGTTTTCTTGACAACTACCAAGGAACCTCAAATGGTGTGCTAGGAACGACATTTATATCTGGCTTTTCCCGTCATGTGTGAATGGCCACACCCTTAACTGCTATAAAAATACAAGTAGGTATGTTGACGAAAAATGTTCTAAGCTGAGGGTAAATGGGGGTAATACGTCTTGTGGTCAGCTACCCGCCAACAGATGGCGCCATCAAAAGAGCCCGATTAATGTACCTCCCCCCCTAACTGCCCATCCGCGGCATCTGGAAAGCCTTAACCACAGCCTGCAGTGTGAAAGCCGCGCCGTAAAATATGAGATTAAATCTTTTGTGGGGAAAGTTTAGTGAAACCACTTAAGTTTCAGCTTTGTTCGCCGGCGAGCTCAGCTCCGAGTTTGATTGGTGCTTTCGGATCATTCGATCGGTACATTTATCATCGCCGAATGGCTTAATGAGCTAATAAATTTCAGCCACAAATTCAAGGCAATCGATGGAAGAATTTTTATGGATATTACAAAAAAATTACTCAGCATATATGCTCGTACAATCGAAGTACGCAGTTGATTTATCAAAATAATATATTACCTTTTTTTATATTGTAGGCCTATTTTGTTTTAAAATAAATTTTTAAAAATGTCATGGGATCGTGGCTGTAGGAGGCAGATAAATTAATCAATGTTTTATTTTTTATTTCACTGGATACGAATTTAATCGGAGTACCGTTTCTAATTCAAACTAATTTCTTAATTTACACTGCTGAACATTTCACAAATGCGTTTCGCTTTACTCTTGTCTATCGCATATTTATGGTCAATCGCTTTAGTTTCTATGGCATATTTTCGCTTATCAAAACTACAACTTTAGAGTTCTGTAAGAATCCTAGATTACGTGCAATTCTTTCCACTTCTACCGTCTCGTCATTGTATTTTAAGGAACATACCGCCTTATTCAAGGATGTTTTACATTATCAAGACACTAAATTGACGGGACAAACAAGACATCTGTCAAACGTCGAAATTGATGGATATAATCTTTTCTCATATATAAAATGATAAAGTTTGTAAGTTTGGCAAGTTTGTAAGTTTGATCTCCGATTTCACTCATCAAATACTCATACTTCATACTCATCCGATTTCAAAAATTATTTCACCAATATTTAGAATGAACTTTCAGGTTAGACGTGGGTTTATATTATCCCGTTAAAATAAAAGGGTTTTTTGCGGTGACCTATTTTACAACTAAAGACGACGAAAAAATGCCTCCTTTACGGTAAGAGAATCAAAGTGATGTTAAAAGCCTACAAATAATAACATTTAGACAAATAATAAAGAAAGTCTACAAATAATGACATTTAGACAAATAATTAAATTTAATGTACTTCTATTTATATTTATACATAAAATTGTTAATGGACACAACAATACATTTGAATTATTAAGAAAAATAAGAAAAAACCAACATGAACATGTACAAGAAGAAAAGATGAAATAAAATTGCCATTCAGAAAGAAAAAAAAATTGCAAACATCTGTGATGATGTACAGTGGGATGAAGTTATATGTGAGTCTGCCAGGGGATATTAGGGATGAAAAAAATATAAAAATTTTAAAGAAAAAACTAAGAAAGTTCCTGATACGTGCTTTTGATTAGAAATTTGATATACTGATATTTTACATTGTATATATGTATTAGGAAATGTAAAGGTTATATTACCTCTCTTAAGAATAAAAAAAAAATTAAATACTTTCTACACAGAAGTTTTCGAATTCAAAAAGTTTATGTATCTATAGGTATGTTAAGGTTAACACACAAATTACTCAAAATGTAAGCGTGTGAAGCCTAGGACGCAGCTGTGTTATATAAAATTGATCTAAAGGTCATATACACATGGCAGAATACGGAGTTACTTGACAGACAAATTTTTTATATTTAGATAGTAATTATTGCAATCCTCACTAAGTAGACTAGAACATGATGGTGTTTCATGTTGTATTACTTTGTTATGAGCGCGGCTGGGCATAGCGTGATGCCAGTCGATAATAGCCCTCCGCCGGTCACAAGTCCGCGAGATCCTCCGGGCTTGATTAGCATGGTAGGCTCGCGCGGCGCCATCAAAAGTGCAGGATATGCAGTTAATGATCGCTGCACAGCGGAAGGAAGTATTGATTTTTGCATAATACGACATATTAAAGTCTGTGCACGTGTCGCGGTATTCTAACTGAAGGACGACAGTGCGACAATTTTACTTGCTCCACTATGCAATCATCATTATCAGTCGATTTTAATGCACTGCATTCTTGAATGTTAACACCCCTAAATATAATACCAGTGCAACGTAAAATCACTATTGTAGATATGAATTAAATATTTCAGTCAGCTACCCACTGTATTTAAAGAGTATTGTAAATCCAAAATCATTTAAAACCAGTGGAATATATAAGAACAATCGAATAAGTCAAAAATTCAGGAGAGCCAAAATAAAATTTTGGAATTTTGTTTATGAAATATCTCTTAAAGCCATTGTTATTTTTACCCGGCTGCGCGAAACAATGGAGGGTAATACGCTTATCAGCCTATGTGTGTTTGTTTGTTCCTTTGTGGCGCTCTAGAGACCAAACGCATAGGCCGATTGAAATAGTTTCATGATCGATACATATAAAACAAATAATACGGAACATAGTGACTTTTACTGTCGGGACCCATTATTGGGAAGATTTGAGGCGGTCTAGATTTTTAATGGGTCCCGACTGTTATAGTCGCTATGTTCCGCATTAGATTTTTTTTTTTATGTGTGTATCGATCATGAAACTATTTGAATGGTGTAGTTGTTCAATATAACGTAATTATTAGAATTCTGAACTACTGGACTTTTTTCTTTTCAGTTTTTATTTAAAATTCACTTCTTATGCAGTCGGGTTTTTTTAATATTAAATTTACTTTTTTTAAATCTAATTTATACACCATTAGTTGTGTTTTTTCCACAAGAACTTTCAATCAAATTGACGTATGTCATTGTTTCTTGTCAAATTTGTCAAATAATTAATCATGCCATTTGTCTTTTCTCAAAAAAATAATAAAAATAGATACATTTTATTTAATTTTCTGACTCATCTGATTTTTCCTTGCTAGATATGTATCTAAAGAACAACTCTGCATACTAAACTCAAAACTCGATTTTGTTGACTTATCTAGTTATTCCTTTTGCACAGATGTAACAAAAGTTTTGAGAGCATTTCCTTTATATATTGTGTAGCAGATATCATTCCTAAATTGTATTTATTAGTGATAGTCTTTATATTATACTGAATATTATTTCCAATTAATCGTTAAGGCATTTTTTATTATTGATATATTATTTACTTCTAAAAAATGTAAAAACTCGTTGGTTTTTCGATACTTATTTATTTTTTTCTGAATATTATTTACAATTCATTTTAACATTAAGACATTATTTATTTTTTATTCATAAAAAGTGTATTACGTATTGTGTACATACTTGTTAATCTGAAACTCATTCCTTAATTATTGTCTCATATAATTGCATTATGATTCGCATATTAGTTGCTTTTTTTTTCTTCTTATATATAGGTACATAGTATGTACTTACTATTTAATATATTTATAATGTATAATGATACTCGCGAGTTATAGAACACATGTAGAAGAGAAATACATTGTGTTATAACTGTCACTATCTTATTGTAAAAAAAATGAATTTATTGATTTGCGTTAGTCTGAATATTATTTACAAATTTATTTTATCACTAAGTCACTATTTATTATTTTTTCACTATTAATTCAAATCTGTCAATAAATGACTAAGAAGTAGATTATAAAAGTTCACGTATTTTAGCGCGGCACGACTGTGACCTGTGCCGCCCGTGACGTCATTTGACCTAATGGAGAACGTCGCAGTAAGCGAACACGAGCCGCGTCGTCTAGGTCAAGTGACGTCACACGCTGGACAAGATGAAAATAAATTATTTTTGTAACGCAACTCTAAAGTTACATGACTTTTCATTTATATGGGCATTTTAATGATTCTTTCATGTATTTGTTTTATTTTATTTTTTATAATTAATCTATTAAAAAATGGTAACTTCTTCATTGGAGGTCCCTTTGAGAATATTCTGTAATAGGTGGGTAAACATATTTAATATTTTTCTTAAATTTAAGTTGCTCTTTTCAAGCTATATTTAACTACATCATAACAAGCTATGTTTAACTATATCATCATTTTACCACTGCTGGATGAAGACCTCTCAATACTTACCCAGCTATCTGTAGACGTAGACGGCCGCTTATTAACTACTGTTGCGATTTGCGATATTATCTTCTTCTGCTTCTTGTGTCCTATCCGTTCAACGGATGTTGGCAAAAAGCTTTATTTTTAGGGCCAGGAATAGCTTAACATAATAAGCTTGGTCTTTGTACCAATATTACCTGAGTTCTACTGACTCAGGTTTTTTAGCTACAGTGTTCTCCTTCTTCCAGGGCCCTGACTGCCACAACATTTCCCTGCATTGTGGGGTGCAAAATCCCGTACTTTTTTGGATGTCTCATCACACCTTCAACGTGTTGAAGTTTTCTTATCTTTTTTGGTTTAATTACTTATTTTTCTTTATGTTTGCTGTAGCGTGTAAGATAGAATAAAGAAAGGATCGCTGATAGATAGTTTGTTCATGTGAAACATATGAGCGAGGAAAGGATGGTTCAGAAAATATATAAGGGTTGAAAACAGCAGGAATATACGGCATCCTCAAAAGACCTGGAACGATATTACAAATATTAGAGGACGGCCCTGTTGACAGTCTCAACAACCGTAGAGCATACACGAAAGATAAATCAATTTAGCTGAATAAAAAGTGGTGTGCTAGGATTGAAGAATTGCGTTCTATCCTCTCTGCCTGCCCCTGCATAGAAATGGCGTAATAGCCAGATAGATAATAAGTTAGTTTTTTTCTTTATTAATCCGAACCAAAACATCTTCTTTCGTAATTCTGTCCATCCATCTCATTTTCTTAGTATTCTTCTGTAGATCGACATCTAGAATGCCTCAAGTTGCCTTATCAATTCTTCAGTAAGCGTCCATGTCTCCATTCCACTAAATAATATCGAGAGCACGTAACATCTGACTATTTGCATTCGTAATCCAAGGTCGAGACCATGACTGCAGAACACCTTTTTCATGCGGATAAAGGTTGCACGAGCCTACTCAATGCGGCATTCGATTTTAAGATTTTATTTTTACATTGCAGTCCAAGAATACCATATAATAGTTATTTTGTAGACGGTAATTACTATCGACTTATTCCAACTGTGTTCCATAAACATGGATCAATTATTGGGTCAGCAAATCAGGCCACTTTTTACTACGTTTAGCTATACCTACCTATAAAACTCAATGTCTGTTCTGTATCGTCCGACCGATCGGACTCAAGATTTGCATACTTATTCTTAAGGACCCTGCAGGTAACATAGGCAATATTTCTCCCTTCCTTCTTTACCCCTTCTCCTCCCCTGATATATTTTCAATGCAAATCTGTACCGTTCGACCGATCGGACTCAAAATTTGCAATCTTTAGTATCCGGCGGACAACAAAGGCGACATTTCCCGTCCTCCTTTACCCCTTCCCCTCCCTTGATACATTTGTACCTACTTCACCGTTTGACGTATCTGACCCAAATTTTGCATACTTATGATTTAGGAACCGGCGGGTAAAACAGGCGACATTTACCCCCTCTCTCTTTTCCCACCGCCTCCCTTGATATATTTTCTGTACAAATCTACACCGTTTGACCGATCTGACTCAAATTTAGCATACTTATTCTTTTGGATCCGGTGAATAAAAAAGACGATATTTACCCCCCCCCCCACCCTTTACCCCACCCGCTCCTGATATATTTTCTGTACAATACTATATCGTTCGACCGATCTGACCCAAATTTGCATACTTATTCTTCAAGACCTGGCGGTAACAAAGGCGACATGTATCCCACCCCTCTCACAGATATATTTTCTGTCCAAATCTACATTTGACCGATCTGACCCAAATTTTACATTATTATTCTTTAGGTCGTAGGCCACAATTCCCTCCTGGACATTCCATCCATCCCAGTCCATAGATTAAATGGAAGAAATTGTTTTTATTAGAGACTTAGCGAAACACTGAAACCTTTGTGTGTCCCCACAAACTGATTTTGAGCTTAATCGTTAGCCCGAGCAACGCCGAGTACGAACAGCTAGTCATAAATATTACTCTGAATAATTCACTGACTTCCAACAGTTCCAGCACTTTGTTTTAATGATCGTCTGAATCATTCATAGGAGTTCCATGACATCACTATTTGAAAATTCCCTTAAACTGATGTATGAAAATTAATCAACACTTATCTTGACTTATTCTATGACGGAGTGTGTTCAGGGGAAGAGTGATAGAATAATTCACCATGAGAATAGCTCCATTAACTTTACCGCTGATTAATCACCTAGGTACTGTATTTGAATGCTTCACATGCCTATGTACTCAGGTATATGCTTGTAACAATCTGAATATATTCGAAGCCGAATTTTTAGGGTTTTGACACAATCAAAGTTGTCAGAAATCGAAATGAAAAGTAACCAAGGTAAAAACCTTATTAAAACAATATTTTATGGTTTAAGATTTTTATAGCAATATATTATACACACTTTCTTATATGCTGACTTTTTTATATATTATATTATGACGCTGACATAGATACATTATAATATACACGTCTTTCTGTTTGTCACTAAGGAAAAATTTAATAGGATTTAATCATTTTTATTGTAAAAATATGCATTTGAAATGTGGATAAATTATAACCTTTTATTTCCGAAACATTTTTTTTCAAAACTTAACAATGAAGTCATTAATAATTTTTAATTTAATTTACATTAAAATAAAAAAATTTCTACATACACGTTGAGTTGTTTTATCACAATTATAATTAATTAGTTTCGAGAGGAGGAATTGTTCTTCTAGAAACTAAAATTAGTTTAGTGTAAATTAATAGAAACAAAAATGAGAAATTTGAAAATTGTAACATTACAATGCCACTGTTTTGTGGGTGATTTAAATTAATAACGGTACGCAAACGCAACTATTTATGCAGGTAGGTAATAATTTATTTTATAATGATTGGTTTTCAAAATAAAATATTTGTTTCATAAGACGTTGTTTGTCGTATTTAGTTTGTTATATTTTGCTTTTATAGAAGACGATTCAGTTCAGTTTTTCAGGAAAAAAACAAAGTTTTTCAGGAAAAAAAAACAGAATAAATAGCCGAATCAACAAAAATCTCCTCAGAGAAGATCTTGACACAACCGGGTGATCAAACCTAAATTTTTAAACATAATTTTGGTTTTAAAAACATATTTGTGATTTGTTATTTTTCATCATCATCTTCTTCCCCTTGTCCTAGTAGGGTCGGGGGCCCAAAGACTCGACAAGGTGCTTCCATGATCCCCTGCCTTGCGCCGCTTCTGTGCTCGTGTCAACCAGTCCAGACCCATTGTGTTTTCAAATACATTTTTTTGTTGTCTCTCCCAGCTTAATCTGGGTCGACCCACCGGCCGTCTTCCCTCCGGGGTTGCCAAGGGGATTCTTCTTGGTAATCGTTCCTCTGGCATTCTGAGCACATGTCCAAACCACCTCAGTCGTGATTTTTCTACGTGCAGGAGTAGGGGCTCCTTTATGTTATTTTTATGGAATTAAAATGGAAGATGATCCGATTCAGAAAAACTGACAGTTAAACGATATCGTGGATAAAGTTTTAAACACTTCTAATACTTAACGATAACGACAGCATCATCTTTCGCCTACATTTCTATGAATTTCTGCATATTCCACCATCTTCAGCATAAAACAAGCTTCGTTCTAAAGTCGTTTACTTTTATTTATCTTAGTGTGATGTTAAATATACAGGGTTATTTGTTTTTGAAAACATTAATAACCTCGCAGGACTATACTCCTGCCTTGATTATGAGTCGAGAATGTTCAAGCTATTATGACCTAACATCAATAGTTAAGGAGATATGCGACATCAAAGTTTGCATTTTTTTCAATATTTCTGACATATTTTTTTGTAAAACGTTGGACTATCATTACAGTTACTTATATCGAGTATGAAAAATTCATTCCCTTTAATGCAAGTCAAATAAAAAAATAAAAACCTTCGAATTCCAATTCGAAAACATTCCAATTGGAATTTTTTCGGGGTTTTATTCATTTTATTTAACTTGTATTGAAACGAATGAATTTTTCGAAATTGATATTACTTTAATGATAGTCCAACGTTTTACAAAAAATAAGTCAGAAATATTGAAAAAAAAATGCAAACATTGATGTCGCATATCTCCATAACTATTGATATTAGGTCGTGATAGCTTGAACATTTTGGACTCATAATCAAGGCAGGAGTATAAATAGTCCTGCGAGTTTATTAATGTTTTTCCAAATAACCCTGTATAAGTATATTATCGAGGTACAGGATTAGAGCGCCGCGCGCGGTGCTTAAAAAAGTTATAAACTGTTTTTGTCAGCGTCTATGTCTGACGCTGACATAGATACATTATTTTGTATCTTACCATTAAATTGAACTTCACGTATATCATTTGTGTTTTTGTCTCTTCCTACCAACGTCTTCCTAATTATTGAGTTTATTTCCAGATAGAAATATCAACACGAACACATGGTACTGAGATGTATCTCATTTAAATCTGTGAGATTTATCTCGCTCTGTGGTTACGGGTTATTGGACCACGGCAGAATCGCACCTAAATAAATTTCTCCCCAAGACTGTATACTCTCCATTCCCCATTCCACATCCCGCAGACTAACACTTTACCCCAATTAATCAAATAATTCATTTCGTAGGTTCAACTCGTAGGAAATGATTAAGTTAGAATGTGAAAACTTCTTAATGGCCTTAATATAGTTAAATTGTTGATTTATTTCATCGAATCGGGCCGGAATTACTCATTATCACGTTTCTCTTGAAGGGGGAGGCAGAGACATCTTTTGTCGTGACAAAGAACTCTTAGCTGGACCACATATTCACTCTTACCTGTGTTCCTTCCACAGAGGTTTATTTTTTTTATTAATATGTAATACGCTTGGTTTAAGGGAGTAATTTCAATGTGAATGCAACTTCGATTTCGAATTTATTAATTTTTTGGGCATATTCAACTTTTACGTTAGGCGTCGGAAGAAAATGTTACACCCTGTGTCCTGTCGCGGATTCGAGACGATGAGATCAAAATGAAACACTAAAAATTAACTAAAAAAATATTTATAAATAGTTACACTGAACACAATTTTTCGTGACTCGCACTAATTTCGCACTCGAGAATATCCCAACACAATTAACATGTTACTCTGCTACACTTTATTTGTTAGATGTCTGTGACTTCGCCGGCTCTTGCCCTTTCGCTTATCTATAGTCTTTCGCTGCTGAATTTATAATAAATGTTGTCTCTCAAATTTTCTGATATATTTCCGTATATTCTTTCTTAAGGGGAGGTAAGGTATTATTTTTTTTTTTTGGATTTATTTTTATTTTTGTTACTGAATGCGTAATATCTCAAAAATATTGTGTCAAAATTTCAAGTCGATTGGAACAAAATTGACGAAGTAATGAATATTTTTATACCTGTCGAATTTTTATACCTACCCGACCCTAATGCATTGGATTCGTTCAAACACACGTACAGTGCTCTTCCAGAGGATGTTTTGGATGCCATCAAGCCTATCCTTTATGGACCTGGCATTGATGATTCAGTGTGAGGTAAGTCGATAAAATTTTCTTATGAACGTTTTATACTAGATTTTTAGTGTTCAAAATTTTAAAGCGTTTTCCCCACAACTCACGTTTTCAAAGTCGATGTCCCTCATAACTTCAAAACTACTACACCGATCCTTTTGAACACTATTTCTGTGCATAATTTACGAGGTAACACTGGAGACTTTTTTTATATTTGTTGATAATTTATATTTTTTAATAACGAATTAGCCGATTTTTTTCGCAAAAAATAGCGTTATTCCCTTCAAAGTGTTCCAAAAAAGTGAAAAATTGAAATTTCGAAAAACCCTCCCAGCGTTACCTGAGGAAAACTATTATCTAACGAATGAACTTTGATTTTCTGATTTCAGATGATCCAGCGCTAAGTTATGAGGGACACCGCAATTCTACTTTTTTTCCGAGACACGTCCGAATAATGCTGCCATTGCCGTATTTCGTAACATTTCTTCTTGAAAATTTTACACAATATTCTTCGAATGTCATACTTTATGTATCATTAGTTTTAATAAAGTCATTTTAACTGTGTCGTCACAAAAAAATCACAAAAACATGCCTTTTTTGTACGAATTAACCTTACCCCCCCCCCCCACATGCTTTAATTTTTTTCTAAAACATGCAGAATGTTTATAAGCCTCGATTATATTTTTTTCCAGAATCCTTTTTTTCTAGAATCTCGTCACAGTAATAATATATTTCACTATAAAGGCTGTAAAAAATATTGCTTTAAAGAAAGTAAATAACCGAAACAAAGCATTAGAAAATGGAGTCGTATTTTTCATGATAAAAATAAGCCTGCAGGCTGAAATAAGTCGCGTTGACCTAGAAAATTCAGTTCTTCCCGCAACAGATAAACAAACTATCTGCTTTTAATTAAGATTTTACCTTGTTGAGTGCTATCAATAATGGGCTATGCTACAAAATCAATTATTTTAGTTCTATATTTTCTTCATATATGGATGATTAATTTGAACTTCCTATAAAAACGGTCCATGCATAAGATTTGTATGAGCTGACTGAAAAATACATTTGTTTTAATATTATGAAAAAATGTACTAAGACTAAAACATTAAGCTTTATTTTAGTAAAATTTTAATTGTGAAACATTTTCCAATGTTGACATTAGCAACGGAGAAAAAAACTACAAATTTCAGTCGTAAAATATGTTTAATTCTATACATAATATTGTAAATACATTATAACATAGTATTATGTTTTTTACAAATAATACACAAAAAACGTATAGTTAGTCGATGCAAGAAAATTTTATAATAGTAGGCCAGAGAAACGTTCATATTTGTTATAACACACATAAAAGACATTTGATGAGACGGGGCAGGCAGTGAGTATGCGGAAACCAGAGACAGCTCACGACACAAAAACGTGTTTTTTTTGGTTATATAAGAAGAGCGGTTTATAATATCAAATGCTTGGCTATTATGAAAATATTTAAATATAGGCAAGTCTATGGAAAAGGAATGAATTGTTTTTGAGTCAGTGTATTCAGAAACGATGTGAGAGGACATACCACATCCTTTTCCAAAATTTCGTTGGTTCAAAAAATAGCGTTCTGAAAGTGAGGTTTTAAGTTTTTCGTTCCCGTAATTCTAATAGTGTATACTTTTTTTGCATATAGGAAATAAATGGAGCAAAACCCATCTCTCAGAACCTTTTTACCCACCGCATGCATGTTCACAACTTGTGGAAGGATGTGCGGTTCCAGACTAGGGCTCCTCAGCCACGCTCGGACATGGCAGACGTCATCTTAACAACGAGAGACAGCCGAAGAAGATTTTTACATGTCAAAATGATATCATTACTGTTTGTTATATATTTTAAATTTTGTTATCATACAAAAATTACGCAACCTAAATTATTTAATCAATTAATTAACTACCGTAATAATTTTTTTTAAATGAAGAAAATTACTTCAATAATATTATAAAATAACAATTATCTTAAATTTGTGAAAATTATTGTAAAATCTGTAAGGTGTATAGTATACTAATAATATGTTATAAAAAACACTGTTTTCAAAAAATATTTTACTGTATGTATTTATTAACACTTTTTATACGGTTGGAAACTTTTTAACTACAATATATCAAAATAAAATATATAAGACGCAACGACTTAAAAGACAATATACGCGGTGCCTTGATAAAATACATAAAATCAGTAATTTAGAATGAGCATTTTTTGTATTAATTTTAAAATAATAATACCTCTTCTTATAATTTACTGAAGTAAAAAAGTTGTTAACTGTTTAAGAAAGGTTAAAAAAAACACACAAAAAATAATTTATTTTTTAAAACAGTGTTTTTAAAACGTAAATTGTTATAAATTTGTATATTGAATACGTATGTTTGTATGTATGTATATGTATATATTTTTAAACGAACATCCAAGCAGATATTATTCACATTTATAATGTCCACTGTTATCTAGATATGTATAAGTTTCTTATTTTATTGTAATAGGTGTAAACCGTAGAAATAAAATAAATAAATAAATAAAATTAAAAAATTAACTGACAGATTTTGCAAAAGTTTTAATAAATTAAAGGTAATCGTTTAATCTGTAATATTTATTTTTTAAATACATAAAGTTCATTGGTATAGTCATATAAAGCCCACGTTGCCTTGGTAATTTTTAAATTGATTATGTAATTTAGTTTGTGCCATTTTAAAAAGCCATGCGTATTAATAATATATGAAACCAAATGAATAAAGTGCTAGAGAATCTACGAGAAAAATTGCATTTTTCTAACATTGTTAGATTGCCTTAACTGAAAAACGTTTTTTTTTAAGAATAACCTTGCAAACTTGGAGTGCGATATACTAGCTACATGTAAGTCAAATAAACCATGAACATTTTGAAAATAAATAATAATATACAGTTTATGATACTCTGGGTGTAACAGAGCTAGTCTTCAATATTTTCCTGGTAGATACCTGCTTAAATTATAAGTCAATATTATATATGTTCAAACATCAATATTTTCAAGTCATTTTTTATTTTAAGCGACATCAAGCCTTGAAGTTTTTCTGAATATCTTTACTTATCTTCTGTTAATCGTTAGACTTTTATTAAAATAACTTATATGGATTTATTATTAAAAGTTAAAAATTCATTCGCTTTACATAATACATGTAAAAAAAATTATAAAAAACTTGAAAAAAATTATCTTTTGAATTTCTGCAATTTTTATTATTTAATTTGACTTGTTTTGACGCAAATGAATTTTTAATATTCGTTATAAGTTACTTTTAAGACTGTCCAACGTTTACCAGAAGGTAAGTCGGAAAATTTTAAAAAATTTCAATATTCCAAAATTTTTTTTCAATATTTCAATTTAAAAAAAAAAAATTCTTCAGTGAATTTGCAACGTTTGAAGTCTATTAAGTTCATAACTGTAGATCGACGGTCTCTTTGGTAACATCCACCTTAAAAATTCATTTTTTACATTTTTGTACCAATGCATAGAAAATACTCTAATGCGTATCCTTTTTCTGAAATTTTAAAAATCTACTTTTTTCAGAGAAAACAAATTGACGTAAAAGTGGAAAAATATTTCTCTCATGCTCGTGCTCATTTTATATGAAAGCCATACTTCTAGTAACTACTGAATACGTATTTTTACAACAGATGATTTTTTAAACTTTTTAATTTTCTTTTCAAACCGAGTGTCTCAAGTAAAAACGCCTTCTCGTGATAATGCGCGATTTCTTTACTAAGGACGCTATTCTTTTCAAGAAGATTTTGTTTAACCTTTTCATAATTGTTTTAAAATTAACAAGCTCGGATATATTTTTATAAACAAGCCAAACCCTTGGAAACTTTGCATTGGAACCAATCGTGTACCAAGAAATTTAAGTTAATTCATGTCTATATATTTTGGTCGTGTCTGTGTTTTGTATAATTTTGTCATTGTTTTTTGTGATATCCTTTAGATGAACTTTTAAATGTTAGAATTTATCGTATGTATTAGTTAAAAAAATATTCGCTCAATAATGTAAATCAGACTGAAATGTCGTATTTATTATATACCTACATATGTATTTGTATGTATGTTGTATTGTATGCGTATACATCCCTACTCCTTCACGATGTTCATAAATTTATATATGTTTTGGGTTGATGGATCTGTTCTTGCCAACCCTCTAATCAAAAGCAAAATACTATTCTCAAAAGTAATTCATTCAAAACGTCAATGTGTCAATAATTCGCATCGTTTCTAAATACATCGATTCATTCATTAAAACAAACTATAGGTACTTTGGCACACAAATTCTTAAAAATGTTTAAAATTGTATAATTATAAATTGTCTTATATAATTTACACATCTCGTAACAGTAGAAAGTATATAAACACGTAAAATTAAAACACGTTAAGTAGAATATTGCGATGAAATTGTACATATGGCGGTTATATGTATTTATTTAAAATAAAGAGAAAACACTTTGTGAATTAAGATGTTTACATACGAATAACTTTTCTGAATTTTCCAATCATCTTTTGGAAACTAGCTAATATTTTGATATTAATAAGGGCTTAAAAAATTAACAGACAAATAACATAGGATTAGAGTTAGATAAATTGTACATTATAAAAAAGTGGAGAAAGCGTTAATAGTAAATTAAATATTTTAAATAATCAAATTATTTTTGCAAAAAGTAATCTTTCAAAATAGTTTCTACATAGGCATTCAACTCCTTTATATATTTTTTGTTTGTTTCTGATTATGTCCGTACTTCCAACTGTAATTTTAGTAAGTATACTTTGTATCCTGACGAGGGGACCATTAGCCACGAAACATATTGATTATTCAATAAATAGTGGTTTTAATCGAAGTGCTTTCTCTTTATTAATAGTATTACAACAAAGTTATTTTGCTATCATTAAAAAGATATATTCATGTATTTGTTTGAAATTTATAAATAAATCTGTTACAAATATACAAATCGTGGTTCAAATATTCAAATTTATCTTCTGAGCTCTGTGCAATTTGAACGAAAGCTCTTTTACTGCCACTGTCAAAGCTTTGTTAGAAAATCTGAAATTTAGGGTTCGAAAGCTGACTACATTTTCAAAAGAGTGCTAGCTACCGCCAATAGATGTCAATATTAGTATTAAAAAGAGCTTTGTATTTTTTTCAACAGATGGTTCAGATTTTTAAAATTATTATAAAATATGATAACGATAATAGCGAGTGTACGTGTGCCTACATATTTTGTAATAATTAAATATTCAGTTTTTCTTTTTAAATTTGACTTATACATTTTTGTTTTGGACTGAAATATTTTTACGAATTACGTTGGTGGAATTCTTCTAGTAAAATTGTAAACAGTTTTCATACTGAGTATTCGATGTGACTAAATATTATGGTTTCTAGAAATGGACAATTTCAACCATTATTTATTTATATTGAAAGAGTTGGTTTCTCACAATAGATTCAAAAGCGGCATATAAAAATAAACCAGACATGTTATTGCATTGATTTTTTGAAGAGTTTGGTAATCAAATCAAATTAATTTATGTATCAACTTTATAATTCAAGCACGATAAAATTTGTTTAACTTTTAAAAATAAATAAATAATTTTAAAAATCATACTGACAGGTCCTGTGATCTAGTAACAAAACTAACTACTTAATTAAAATGCGACGGGTTTAATTCCTGACAAGTGACGAGGATAAAAAATTAAAGCATTAACTTATTGTATTTTTTCGAAGGAAACAAACACTTGGTGGTGGGACATTACAATTAAATGAATAAAAATAACTTGGTTGAACACCACTATATTTGTTATCGATTCTTACCAGGTTTCGCTACGACCGTAGCTTCTTCTGGGTAAAATCTAAAATTATTTTTATTCATTAACTTATTGTATTGTTATTATTTTGTATTTGCGAAAATTTGCTTTTTAAAAATTAATTAAAATTTAAGACTTCACCTAGTTTAGTTATTTCAGAGAAATTCCGAAAGCAAAAATACTTCCGAAGAAAAGTTGAATGAAAAGTTTATAAGCTTTTGAAAAATACTGCCGTATTTAAGACGTAGTTTATAAATAACCGTGTTCAAATCCAATTCGAAGAAAAAAGAAATTGAAGTTGCTAAAGTATTTTTATAGATATTTAGAACACTCACTTTAAACCCGTGCTTTGCCATGTTTATAATTTCTAAAATAATGAATTTTTTTAGATCGGTGTAACGACTGTCCCAAATTTAGTTCCAATCTTGGTACCAGGGCCGGCCTAAGAATAATGAATTTATTTTTTATTTATTTGAAAATATTAACAGATATAAGACTTGGCAGACTTTGCACTCAAGGCTTTTTCCTTTTCCTCATAATCGTAGTGTGATAATAATACTTACATTTTTCTGTTACACATGCTAATATTACAGGTTTTGCTAATAAACATCTAACATGTGCGACAAGTCAACCGATACAAATTTTTATGGACTTGGATATATGATAAATACGACTCAAAAATACAAAAAAATAATTAATATAACTGACTTGAGCCAAGATTAGCGAAAAGCTCAAGTCTGGATTTGATCTTTGATGCATATTTTCGACTTTTCTCATCGACTTCCTATAAAAAAATTCCAATATATCGATCACTTCATAAGGGGCACTAAATATGAGTATACACAATTGATAACCCATGAAAAAGTTGTCAGAGAAAGAGAAAGTTGTCGCATCGCATTGTTTGAGTAGCTTGTCGGTCTTGTGGTTAGAACTCTCGCCTCGCGATCCAAAGGTCGCAGGTTCGAATCTCACTCCAGACAAGGTCTGGAGTCCTATTTTCATAGCACAAGCGTTAAGCTTAATTTGAAAATAGTAAGAATATTGATGTGACACGAATTCCGTGTTCGCATCACTATTTTTTTTTTTAATTAATTTTTTTTTTTAAATCTCTTGGCTGGGAATGTTGCGCAGATGGTATGATTTTTTACACCTCCACGCAATGCACACAATCTGCGACCGCGCAAGTAATAATCAGTACGTCATTAACCCCCGTGGCACTCTTCTAATATCGCTGTGATATGACTCTAGCGAATCGTCGAGAATCTAACCACAACGTATTTATATATACGAGTCGGTTTTTTGGTTACGGCACTTCGAGGATGTATTGTATATCGATACACACATTGGTATATATCGATATCTAAGCGTGAAAGAAACAAAGTTATATTACGCTATACGGTAATGCAACAATACACTTGACGTCAGTGATGCAAAGTATCGGTTACGTATACCGCGCGCAGTGTATAGACCATTTTTAAAACTTTCCAAAATTTCTTGGTGGTTATCCAAGTCATTATTATTGATAAATAATATTTCACTCCCTACCCATAAAATAATTAAGCATTAAACGAATCAGCGTACTTTAATATTTTAATAATATCAAAATAGACTGGCAACAGATTCGTTAGTAGCCGACTGTACAGTATACAGTGCCATTAGTAAATAATCGACTTGTACAATCCGTCACGTCGTCTCCCGACCCAATGTCCGGATCGCCCATTCCTAAGACCGGCCCTGATTGGGACTGTGAGAACAACAGAATTTAACAACTACCGTCCCGAATTTCCACAGAGGCAATACAAATATTACGTAAATAAATCGCCTGAAGTTTTGCTTAAATTTCTATAACTGAAATGGTCACCTTATAACGAAATTAATTTTAGCTTAACTCTAAGTAATTTTATAGTACAGATGACGTCACTGGATATGGTAGTATTCTAAGCTATTTTCTGTCCCAGCCTGTGTTGTAAAGCCATGAGGCGTCATCTCTTGACTTGACCCATGAGGAGTCCAAATTATTGTCCTGGAATTTAAAAATAATGTATTATTATGTATTACTTAATAACTTAATCACTGGAAATTATGATAGACAGTCCAAGAATGACATTAAGGTATGCTGTAAAAAAAAATTAAGGCAAAAGGGAATTACATGCCTCAGAATACATGTTAATACATTCATTCAATATACTTCATACAATTTTGAATAGGAAATATTCTTTACAATTTGGGTGAAATATCGTGAGTTACGGAGGTAAGCGACATCAAAGTTTTCGATATTATAAAATGATTTTCTTTGAAAAGTTGAACTATTAGAACAGTAACTCATAATGAATAATAGAAATCCATTTGCTTTAATAAAAGTCGTATAAAATAACGAAAACCATATCAAAAAATATTTTTCAAATTTTTAAGAATTTTGTTTGACTTGTGACTCAAAGCGATAAATTTATAATATTCAATATTAATTACTTTCACGGTAATCTAAGGTTTTACTTTAGATAAGCCAGAAATCTTTTTTAAAAATGTAAACTTTGATGTCACTTATCTCCGTAACTGTCGACATTTCACCCAAAGTGTAAAGAATATTTTATATTCAAAATTGAACAGAGAAGACTCCCCCACCATTTTCACTCCTAGCTACGAGACACCCTCTGTATACAGCAATAATATTGCAAATAATCAGTTTTTAATAAAATTTATAATTAACATTATTTTAACAAACCGATGAATTTTATACAAAATCATTTCAAATAAAATGGTTATATTTTTAATAAATAAGAAACATAAAGCGCTGTAAAAAATTAAAGATATATTGACAAATTGACAACTAAGTGGAATAAATGAGAAAAAATGACAAACTTGGAGAAATTAATATACTATATCTTAAAGGTAAAAACGCTTTACAAATTAAAGAATAAATCATTAAAAACCAAAAATATAAGGTATCGAGTTATATTTTTAATTTAAGGCCCAAATATAATAAATAAAATTTTGATTTGTTAAAATAACGCAAATGACATTTTTATTTATATAGCTGCAAAGCGTCTGGCGGAAGAAATGATCCGTGAAAAGTATCGGGCAATGATTATACTGTATAGTACTGTCCCGTTAAACATATTAAAAAATCATGTTTCTTATTTTTACGTTTGATTTACCCATTTATTTTTATCTGTTATCAGCCAAAATCCCCAGACCTCAAATGTCATAGTATCTAAACCTTCTTGCCTACTACAGTGTAAATGTACAGAAAATATTTCAGCTTTGAATGATACTGTAACGTAATACGTAATACTGACTAATAATCAAGTTTGATACTATAACGTAATACGTAATACTGACTAATAATCAGGTTTGATACTATAACGTAATACGTAATACTGACTAATAATCAGGTTTGATGCTGTAACGTAATACGTAATACTGACTAATAATCAGGTTTGATACTATAACGTAATACGTAATACTGACTAATAATCAGGTTTGATACTATAACGTAATACGTAATACTGGTGGGCGCTGGCTCTTGGTCTATAATGTTTAAGAACTGGTGAAGAAGACTCACCCCAACATTGAGCGGCTGGTGGGTCATGGCGGAGGCTGGGCTCAAGTAGTCCATGTTGGTGTAGTACCCTCCGTAGTTCTGGTAACAATTGGCACCCTGGACAACGTTTAATATACATTACAAGTTATGTTAAAGAACACATTCTTATTGTTAATTAGAGAAGACTTACAGAAAAATAAAATCAATGAAAAAATATGTGGCTACTACCGGAACTCGAACCACGGATCTCCTATCTATCCGAGAAAGATGCGTTAACAATTACGCTGCAGCGGCCTCGTACATTTTTTTAGATTACAAGTATTTAAACCAGAAGTTCGCCTCGTGTCAGAGTGGTATCCATATCATAAAATGTATAAGAGTGTAGGTACAAGGTAGGACATCAGTTTTTGCACTTAAATTGCTCCTGCGCAAGAACCGCGAAAAAAATTATTCGTCGATATTCGAAAGAACTATGCTAGAAATACGAAGATATGAAAGGAACCGATTTAGAATATAAAGGTATAAAACTTTCAAAATGGTATCGGCGAACAATGCTTGTGTAAAGTGATCACTTAAGCCAGCTCATACAGAGCATAATACGTTTCCTATATGAATAATCCCGCCTCTGCTACTTCTATAATTTATATTAATTAATAATTATCCCTCCGTGGAAAAAATTAAGTTATTATATTCTCAGAACGTTACTCGTTTAAATATCGTTAAACTTATTCGTTACTCTGGTTTGCTGTAGTTTGGAGAATCCCTCACTAGAGTCGTCGCCAACGTTGGAGAACCAGTTGAAATACTGAAATGTACGACAGAGATTTGGCTTCATGATGATCATTAAATTAGGCCAAAAACATTAAGTTTGTTAGAGTTCTTTTCATTTAAGAAAGACAATTGAATTAGTATGTGTAAGCCGTGCGTAAGAGGCACGATGTTTCGTTTTTTTTACCAAAAAGTGTTGCATTACCTGTGCTCCAGAAGCTATTGATCCTGTGGTGCTGCTCATCCAGGGAGTGTCAATTGCAGCGGGGGACCAGATGGAAGCGCTGCTACTTCCTGAAGAGTAGGCTCCTGCCGAAAGCTGAAAGGATCAAGCCAAGGAACTGGTGAATCATGGTGCAGTGATGAAATAAAGCAATTCGATTTAAAAAAATGAAACTTAATCAATCAATTCATGACTGGGCAATTAAATTGAAAATGCAAATTATTGACCAGTTTTCAGACTTAACTCACATTCACAATTTTAAGAAAAAAATTAACTTAGATACAGAGACATCTTTACGGGTTAAACAGTATTGTAAAAATGCAATCAAAATAAAAAAAATGCACTGCACGCCCCTTATGTATGGATGCTCTTACGATGGAATTGGTGAACGTTGCATTTTTATTATTTTTTTTATATTTATTAGAGACACATACAGTATAATAGGTACATGATACTCTGATAATAAGCATTATAGTAAAGACAATGCCCATTATCCCAATGTCTTTGGCACGCTCTAGTAACATGTATTTTTGCAATTAATTATATTTTACATGTAGATTTATGTGTATTGTATATTTTGTGTTTGAATGTAGTGCGATTAGTATTTAATGAATGATTGATTTAATGGATCTGTAGGTTCATGTCATCTTTTAGAAAATGGATGTTGTGTAGGAGTGAGTTTTTGAACGAAGATAAGGTATCTGCAAGAATATCAGCATCAATGTTAGGGTCAGCACAATACAAATTATATGTGCGACACAACCTTGTGATGGGAGAAAAGTAACCGACATTATTAGTGTGATGACTTATTCTGAAGAACTCCGGGTTTCTTATACGGGGTTTAACATGCACATTTATATCAGATAGAGAGAGAGAATCAATAGCTCCGCTGAGAATCTTGTGTAGCAACGTAATAACGTGTAATAACGATATTGTGTAGAGTGATCACGTAAACCAGCTCGTACAGGTTGTCATCCCTAGGCCATCGTATAAAAAGACTTACGTTTCTCACATACATAGCTTCGTCTCTATGAGACTTCTATAATTTATTGTGTGCATATTCTCGTTTACTTATTACTAGGTGCCCCCAGTTGACCTTTTGCATAATGTTCCTCCTGCGTTGGAGAAGCCTCACAAATATGCTTCGGAGTGATGCATATCTATGCATAAAATGCATATACATATATATCATATATCTATATGCATTTTCTTGAGCTTTGAACAGTCGCAGAGGAATGGAACTCTACTTACGCTCGGAGTAGTGGAATTGCTTCCAGTCAGCAGCGTCTGGGCTGGTTTGCTGTAGTTTGGAGAATCCCTCACCAGGGGCGTCGCCAACGTTGGAGAACCAGTTGAAATACTGAAATGTAAGATAGAGATTTGGCGTTAAAATTGAAGAGATTATTCACGACGATCATTAAATTAGGCCAAAAACATTAACTTTGTTAGAGTTCTTTTCATTTAAGAAAGACAATCGAATTAGTATGTGTGAGCCATGCGTACGAGGCACACTGTTTCGTTGTGTTGGTGTTTATACCCGTAATAATATTTTTATATTTTACTGCTTATGTTACGAGAGAAACAGAATCTCTCATCGACAGGTGAAGTATCAAGCTGAATACTTATAAATAAAGAGTTTTTACATTGATTAGGTTCAAATACAAATTAATTCATTGGTTAGGTACTGACAAAATGAGCTGAAGTCCCGCTGTAAGAGGGGTTATAACAGAAATATTGAGAGAAGGGGAGAAGTGTTAATGTAAGTAATATTGTCAATGAGAGATTCTGTTTTTCTCGAAACTTAAGTAGTAAAATATAAAAATAGTATTAAACTTACCCAGAGGTAATAAAGTTCATGTTTTTCACCTATTTTAATGATCTAATCATAATAATTGATAAAACAAAGAAACATTTCTTTATGAGAACTGAGAATGTATCAGTTGTGAAACTGCCACTATTTGCCAGATACTCAATACGCCACCTTCTATTTTTGTCAATTGAATAGTGGCGATTTTGCTTCTGAACCGCTCAAATATAATCCTTTGTACAAGACATAAGGCCGCCAGTGTAGCCTCAGGGTCGTTTAATGAACGATTGCTCATATGTCGGCCTTACACTTTCGCCATCCAGGTCGGCATTATTTTAATGCTAAAATGTTGACTGGAGTTGCAAAGGAAACTCTTTCGAATTAGGCGATATTTTCGATATTTTTCCATCTCCATTCGTCACGTACCTCCCTCCATTAGCGGCGCCCGCCGAGCCGGCTCCCTTGGGCTGCGCCTTGGAGGGCTGCGCCCCCTTGGGGCCCCGGCGGGTGGCCCCCGCCTCGCCGCCGCCGCCCTGCGCCTGCTGCTGCTGCTTGGCCTGCTGCCGGCACTTGGCGCGCCGGTTCTTGAACCAGACCTGCAAGGGTACACCATTGCGTCATAAGTCATAACCTTACACTCGCGTACCCAAAATCACGCGTCACTTCGAATTTTATTTTACCAGTTCTAACATAACGAAAAAATTTCGAGAGACTTTTTTTATAAAATTATATTTTTAAAATACGCAATTTTGTATATTCTTCATTCTTTTGTTTTGTATCAATCACAACAACATTTATGTATTCATTTAATTTTTAAGTTATATATTTTTAGGGGCATTGGGACGAAATTTTCTTATGCAATGAAATGCATGCGCATAATGCGACAAAAGTTTTCACACCACTAAGTTACCGTTAAAGAGATTTAAGTATGTATATTTTAAAATATAATATATTTTAAAATATATTATATTGGCATACAAGTTCATTTGTAAGAGACCCAAACGAATTTAGAAATAATAAGTATGTAGAATGCAGAGTTAAACGCGCATACGCATTCTTTCCAGCTACGTTCCAAAACGCATTCTTTCCTGATACGTTCCAAAACGCATTCTTTCCTGATACGTCCCAAAACGCATTCTTTCCAGATACGTTCCTAAACGCACGTTCCTAAACGCATTCTTTCCAGATACGTACCAAAACGCATTCTTTCCTGATACGTCCCAAAACGCATTCTTTCCTGATACTTTCCAAAATGCACTCTTTCCAGATACGTTCCTAAACGCATTCTTTCCAGATACGTTCTAAAACGCATTCTTTCCTGATACATTCCAAAACACATTCTTTCCATATACGTTCCAAAACGCATTCTTTCCAGATACGTTCCAAAACGCATTCTTTCCAGATACGTTCCAAAACGCATTCTTTCCAGATACGTTCCAAAACGCATTCTTTCCAGATACGTTCCAAAACGCATTATGTCCAGCTAGTTATAAAGTAAGGTGTACAACACAGCACGTGGTTTATGTTTTCTTCTTCTTTTAGTGCTTGTCCGGTTTTCGGACATTAGCGATTATGTTGGCGATCATAATCTTGCTAGCAGCTGCTCCAAATAGTTGCACGGTGGATTTTCCGAACCATTTCCTTAAGGACGTTTTTTGTACGGTGGATTTTCCGAACCATTTCCTTAAGGACGTTTTTTGTACGGTGGATTTTCCGAATCATTTCCTTAAGGACGTTTTTTGCTCGCAATTTTGCCGTAAATGATGAGATTCAGGATCTGATACATTTCTGGATGTCCCATAATGTGGCAAAAATATTCTAATTTCTAATTCATTTTAGGATGCCAAGAATTTTAACATCTAATGCGCATACTTGCAGTACAAGCATCCTTTTTTTTTATATTTCACTGCTATGTTCTTGGACTATCCTATCTCTTCAATAATTATGATACGCATATTATTTCTGTCGTTAAACTAAGTTTGTTGATATTATTATTTCCTTTCCAAATGCTTTCTTACTTTTTTTAAAATACAAATAGAGATGCGAACAAGGATTACGTGTCGCATCTATATTACTACTATTCTCTAACTTAGCCAAAAGCCTGTGAAAATTAGACTAACTTGCTGGTATTCTAGAATGGGGCTCAAACCACCGAACACCAGATAACTAGGCGAGCGTCATGACCACTACACTAACAAGCTACTCAAACTTTATTTATGCTATACTATTTTTTTATTTCTTGATTATTGCATAGGTATGTATTAAACGCACGCAACAAAAATTCAATAGTATTACGTGTTAGTAACACAGTTCTAAAATATTTTTTTACGCTACGAAAATATTGCTATATTTTATTCTAATTTAAATTTGTAAACACGAATTTAAAGGGATAGACGTATATTTCCTATAAAATCTCAAATACGTTTAAAATTAGTAAATCTCGGTTTAAGTACCTCCATTCAAAATATTTTTTACAATTTTTTGGATATTGCAGCCTTTTCTTTTATACCCCTCATATAATATAACCTATTGACTTAGATGACCTGTGCAGATGTGGGATAGATCCTGAGAACTGGGAAATCGCACCCATGACTGGCACAATGGCGCCAAAAAGTACACTGCGCCGGGAATATGGCCGGTGCGATTTCCGATAAAAGAAGAATGTCGAAAAATGGGGGAAAATCTATCTCTCAGAACCCCACTGCCCACCGGTTGCGTGTGCATAGCTTGTGGAAAGTTATGCGGTTCCAGAATAGGCTCCTCAACCACGCTCGGTCGCATAATTGAAATGAGGGACCGCCGAAGAAGTCGGAGAAAAACTTAATGCATTTAAATAACTTGTTAATTAAATAATTAAAAAAGAAGATAACCGAATGAAATGCGATTGCATTGTCCGAAAAATGTTTTCAATATCTGTGAAAAACTAACCCATAAAAACCAAGTTTTATTATACTCCCTTTTTCATTTACTAGTTGAAATAGGTTTCGCGCCTACTCTACGCATCAGGACTAATAAAAGGGATTAATAAAAACCGTTAAAATTTCGAAAAATTCAAAATTAAATCCAAAATAATTTTAAAAAAGTAAACGAAAATTTGTTGGATCATTTTTATCGTTGCCACGAGTCTGCCTGCAAGTTTCAGCTCGATTGGATCACGGAAAAAGGGTTAAAAATCGATCGATTTTCGGCAGACAAGCGACAAGCAGACGCTACAAGTTAAAAGAAAGAGAGTAAAAAGTACCGATCGTCAAGATAACTTTCATTACAAAAAATAATACTGGGTGTCTGCACCTTGGCAGTCATTGTATAATATTAAAATGCCGTCAATTTTAAAGTTTTAAGTCTGTCAGGTTTGAAATTAATGAATTCATAACTGTGAATAACTTAACGTTTGTTTACGTTCAAAACTTTCTGATTGATTGAATTTATTAATTTCAAAGCTGTCGAACTCAAAACGTCAAAATTGGCTACATTACAATGTTATACAATAGCTATCAAGATATCAAGCTATCAAAAATACAAATATTGCTTATTTTAGAATACGACCTATTATCAGGTGGTCTTCTACTTATATTGCAGATTCCCTTGAAACCTCTAGAATCGACGTAAAGCCTCTACAGTCCGCGCAACGTATTGTACCTATTACGGTTACGTATACACGATTTTGTCACACGACTCTGGAAGCGCGATAATTTCAGTAGTTGAAATAAATATTCGATGTTTTTGTACAGTTTCCTTCGCTTGTAGGACTTCTCCGGCCGGCGATGCATGTAACTGTCCCGAGTTACGTCAGCTGCCACCCGGTACCTGCCCGCCCGTGCTACCTGTAGACGTACACGACTGCTTAGTCAATAATCGACAACGTTTCAAATGCACGAAGAAAACTCAAGAACTTGTTTTTGTTATTAGGTTGATGCGTAATTATTTTGTTATTAGCATCTATACCCGTCAAAAATTACATGTTCATAGATTTTTTTTTATGATTGAAGGTTTGAACTTTGTGGTGACATTATTATTAAAATAAAACACAAATCACTTTGTTTTCACCACTTTATTAGATTAAGCAATCTACATGTTTCGAGAACAATGTTTCCTGTCTGTGTAACAGGACAATCCTGAAGCAGGGTTCTCGAAACATGTAGATTGTATAATCTAATAAAGTAGTGAAAATTACGTAGGTACTTTTAAATTAAAGACCTTACCTTCCAGTGCTCTCACTTTCTTTCTTTTCTTTTTTTGTTGTTTATTTATCATATTATTAGGTCCTTACATATGAAATTGACGTTTAGTGAACATAAAGCCGATTTTTTTTTATTATAATATATTTATTTAATCAAAGTATGTACCATTGCTATCTATGCACTTTTGCCATCTCATAGGTAGTTCATCGATCCCTTTACTAAAAAAACCATTCGGACGGGAATCAATAAAATCTTTGAAGGCGGTTTGGACTGCCCCATCGGAGTTGAATTTTTTCCTTTGCAAGAAGTTATCCAAATTTCGAAAAAAATGGTAATCTGTTGGGGCAAGGTCCGGAGAGTACGGTGGATGTCTTAGACATTCCAATTGAAGCTCCTCTAATTTGGTAGCCGACTGTTGTGCAGTGTGTGGTCTAGCGTTATCATGAAGCAGCGTGGCCTAGAGCGATTAACCAGCCTCGGTTGTTTAGCAGCTAGCTTTTCCATCATGGTTTGCAGTTGCTGACAATGGACATCTGCCGTAATCGTCTGGCCAGATTTAAGAAAGCTGTAGTGAACGACACCAGCACTAGTCCACCAAACGCTCACAAGTAACTTTTTTGGAGTCAATTTTCGCTTGGGGCATGGTTTGGCTGGTTTTGCAGGGTTCAGCCATTGCGATGAGCGCTTCCGATTATCGTACAGGATCCACTTTTCATCACAGGTAATGATTCGATTTAAAATCCCTTCATTATTGTGCCGGTTGAGTAATGCAACGCAGCAGTCAACGCGCGTTTGTTGATTTGCTTCACTCAATTCGTGAGGTACCCACCATTCAAGCTTTTTCACCTTACCAATTTGCTTCAAGTGGATTAAAACAGTTTTATTACTAACATCGTAGCCTGCAGCTAACTCGGATGTGGTTTGCGATGGATCCGCTTCCACAATAGCCTTCAATTCTTCATTATCAACTTTGGTCTCCGACCGTCCACGGGGCTCGTTCTGCAGGTCGAAATTTCCAGAACGAAAACGTTGGAACTAAAAACGCACTGTGTTTTCTTTTGCGGCACCGTCGCCATACACATCATTAATCCTTCGAGCCTTTTCTGCAGTACTGGTGCCACGGTGGAACTCGTACTCGTAAATAACGCGATATTTCAAGTTTTTCATTTTGTAAACTGAGTGACGCAAAGAAAAAAACAATTGAGGAAAAAACAAATGAATTATAATTTTCAAAACACAAATACATGAGTAAATAGCTGTATAAATTTGGATTTGGAATTCCTAACCAAAGAGAAGATATTTGAGATCAAATTTGCCAGTACGGCAAACATCAATTTCATATGTAACGACCTAAT